>CM029376.1:3234475-3271975 GCA_017165825.1 Hepsetus odoe
ACACTTAATGTGCACAGTGGAAAGTGTTATGTGTTGCTGATTTAGTGGAAATACAATGTGTACCAGTACTTTTGCACAGTCCATAATAATTATAATAAAAAAAACGTTTTCTTGCCTTTGACATGATTTTGATGTCTATGTGTCTGATTGTCTCTAATTTTCACCTCAGAGATCTATAAAGGACATCATTTGACCAGAGGTGTCAAAACTTTTGGATGTATATCAGCACAACAGCAGCTCAATCATATCCGTTTAAGAAATGATTTAAAGATATGAATTCTTCACTCCTCACTTTAGTTCACTTCATTCCTCCAGAAAAGCAGCAGTTCAGCTTCTCTCTGTCTTTAATCTCTCTCTCCTGCCTCGCCTCTGCTCATGGTGCTCACAGAGTCACAGCCTGGAGAGAGCTGCACTGAAACTCTGTGGTTTGGTCAGAACGAATGATCACTCAGACCAGAAACACTCATCAGCTTCTTACTTCAGCAGAGATTAACGTGAGAGCAGATCACACACAGACAGGATGAGGCCGACTGACCTTCTACACTTCCTGTTCTGCACCAAATAGCAGTGGACACAGAGAGTGTGTGTGTGTGTGTGTGGATCTGTACGTGTGTGTTCTTCCTGTAAGACCCTGTTCCTCCACCAGGGGGAGTCAGAGCGCTGTAGTGAGAGCAGCGAGTGAGCCGGTAATGAAGAACAGTTCCTACAGCTGTCACTCCTCCTTTACAAACACAACCAGCAGCAAGTCTTTACTGGACCGTTTTCACCAGTTTGCCGGTAATTTTGGTCCAGTTCACTCTCGAGTCTCCCCTTTTTTCTGTCTTAGTTAAGTCTCCTCGGATCTGTGTGCGGCACTTCGTCTCTCCTGCCGGTTTGTTCACCGTTTTGAGACTGTTCTGTGATTGGTTGGTTTTAGTTCTACCTGTTTAACCCTTTAGTTTCCACCTGGGTTTTACTGAGTGATTCTGATTGGCTGGTTGCAGCAGTTCACTCTTGGGTCCAAACCCAGTGTGTCTCTCTGTGTCTGGAGTCACATCGAAACACTTCTCGAAATAAATTTTATTTTTATATTAAAGATTAATTTTCATTAATAGCAATGTTTCAATTTATTGTAGAGTATCTTCAAAAAATGTTCATTCCTTAAAGTGTTTTGTACAAAATACAACATAAAACTGCAGATTTGTGACATAATTTCAGCAATAAACATGATTTTATATCCTATTTTAACACATTTGGTGAAAATACACAACTACAGAAGTCCATATTTATATATTTATATATTTCACATGATATTAAACAAAACTACAAAACTGTTTTTTAGTTTCACATTTCACTTCATTTCTGTGTGGATGTGTTGATTCACACTGGATGATCTAGATAATCTCTAAAACTGTACTTCAGTGAACATTACAGCTCCAGTCTGAATATTTACAGATAAACTGTCCTCTGTAGAAAAGATCTGAAATGCTTTATTTATTATTTAATATTGATTTTAATCAAGGCCAGATGGCACCCTGTCAGATTTTGCTGGTTTGTGAAAATAATGCCTGAAGATCTCAAAACTCTACAGGAAAGCGTCTACAACACACAGCATTTCTTAATAATAATTCAGAGATTGTGGAGGAAGCGTTTATAGAACCTTTTCCTGTTTTTTAGAGCCTCCAGTCCTTACTGAAATTTTTACAATCATAAGACTGGTTTCTGTTCACTCTTCACTCTGAGAGCACAGTCAAAACAAAGAAACGGATGGGCAGCTTCTCCAAGGTGTTTTGCTTTCAGCTTTGATGAAATAGAGTTTAAATAGATGCTGTTAAACACAGGAACCAATGTATGCTGAGAAATACAGCTACAAGATCAGACACTTTAAATTTAACTTATATCTATATTAGAAGATTCAAAAAGAAACAAAACTAGTTTTATTTTTCAAAGTCTTAAGGTTACTTTTGTATTTTAAGCTGAATTAAAACATATAATTGTTTGAATATTTTATATATTAGAATATTTTGAAGAATGCTGCAGATTGAAGTGATCATTTAAAAATATGATTTTTATTTTAATTAAAATTTAAATAGCTTTTTGCAACACAACCCAGTTTCACAGCTGATGTCAGTCTCTTTAAACTGAATGATGTCCATAATGTTGGTAAAGTGTAAAAAATGTTACCCCAGTTTTTCACCACTGCTCTCACTGAATCCAGAACTCTGTTAAGAGTGTTTGCAGGATTTACTGCACAACTGATTTTGAACAAAACTGAGGTTCCATTATAACGATAAAGCACTTACTTTTATTTATTATAACACTGGTTTTAATGCTGAAATACTTTCATATGAGATAATAAATGAACATCCCCCTTTTTAAAGAGCATCTCTGGTAGCAGTTGTTTATCAATAAGCATCAGCATCAGTAAGGATGTGCTCTAACTTACGTCGTTCCCTTAAACAGGTCCAAAACACTGAAGGTCTAAATTACGCCTCAGTGCAGCTCAAAGAGACGAAACCCAAAAGCCGGCCGCGGAAGAGAGGACAGCCTGAAGACGGAGACATTGTGTACTCTCATGTAACAAGATCCAGTGCTGCTGATCACCGCTCACATCGCTAGAGCTCTTTTCTTTCAGTAGAATCAGTGAATTCAGCAGGAAACACTCTTTGTTGGCACCTTGAGTTTGTAGATGATCAGCAGTTCTGTAATATTGATCTTATTATTTGGTTTCTTTAAGTCTTGCACTGATTACATCCCTTCTGTGCACAAATATAAGCACCTGAGAGAGTGTCAGTTTCTGTCTGTTTTAATAAGAAATATAAAATACAGTATGGAAACCGAACTGTTTGAACTGAGGGAGTTTGATCTATTGTACCATTTACTGCATGGAGTGAGGTTTTAAAAACAAGCCCAGGATCTTTAACTGAAGTGCTGAAAGGAAGGCTATTTGGAGATTTTGTTTTTCTTATTTTGTAGTTACTTTTCTGATCAAACAAAATAAAGCTACACTGAAATAAAACTGTATAAAAAGATTTATCTGTGGAAGTAAATACAGTGGAAAAATGCACATTATTGTAAATTTCTAATTTACATTTGTAATAAAATAATTCAGTCCTGGTTATAAAACATTAATGGTTATGCATTAAATATATGTAAACAAGGTTTAACATATTAATAGTATAGTTTTCTCTGAGACTGAAGATCTTTACAATATTTCTGAGCTTTTCAAAAATTAAAAGTAAATATTGGGGTGCGGAATTGTTTAATTTAAAGAATCATTAAATAATTATTCATGACTCTATTTTGAAAAAAAGGAGCAGATCCAGTAGATACTGTTTACTGAAGAAATAGTGTTGGAGGCTATAGGGACTTGCGCGTGTGTGTGTGAGAGTGTATGTGTGTGTGTGTGTGTGTGTGTGTGTGGGTGCGTGTGTGTGCGTGTTTGTTGATCCCTATCAAATAGTTAAAGGACAGATTCTGTACTGCCCTCTAGTGGCAGATTCATGAGTTTCATGTTAATGTAAATCACACTACTGTGTCAGTCTTGTATATTACAGTAAAAGCTGGATAATATAAATAAAGAACATTTATTTCAGTGATTCTCTTTAAAAACAGCTGCTTGTATTTTACACTTTCTCTAGATTTTATAGTGACCCTGTGGCCAGAAACTGACCAATGATAATGGAGGTTATGTGATACTGACACATTGTTCATAACAGTGTGTAGTTTTAACACAAACAGTGTAACTGGTAGATAAAATCTCATAAGAACAATAATAAGTGCTGAGAACATGATAGTCTATGGAGCTGTCCTTGGTGCTGAAATATGATCTTCTATGGAGCTGTCCTTCAGCACAGAGTTCACGGACCTAACAGTGAACTTCACAACAAACAGGAAACATCCCATAATATCATTGCAGACTATAGACCTGCAGACCTTCATATCACACCCAGTCTTTAGAACCCTGTCAGAAATCTAGAAAAATGACTCAGGAGGAATGAATGCAGCTCCATCCATGACCACAAGAAGGCGTGTTGGCTCCATTTCACCTTCTTTTTAGCAAGTTTCTGAAACAATTACAAGCAGGCTTTCAACAAAGATAAAAAATTTGAACACAAGATGTGGAAAATACAAAGTATAACTGATACCAAGACCTTTTTAAAATACTACACAGGCAGAGTGTTTATCCACAGACTATGCAGTCAGTGTTCATGTAGCACACACTTGTTAATTTTTCAGAAGGAGGAGAAACAAGAGCATTATAAAAGACAGAAAATGTTGAATATTTACAGAAATAAGACATCAAGATATGTGTTACATGCAGCTGACTGGAGATACAATGTTTTGTGGACATGGACAACATGGACAATATGGACAAATCCACCATCTACAGTGAGAGTCCTCAGTCACTGAGTGGTTCTTTAAGAAGTGGTCAGTTGTGGTTTCAACAGAAGTGTTTGTTGTGTTGAGATCAGTAACTGTGTGAATTTACATTAAGATGCTTTTGTTGTACTTTTTTGAAAAACACAAACTAAGGGCTGGTTTCCTCTCAGTCCCTGGCCCTGCCCCTTATTTGCATGTGGGAACTGATTGGACTCTGCACTGACAGAAAGGAGAGGCCCAAACAAAGAGGGAGATTCACAGCTGCTGCTGACAGTGGTGTTAAACTGGTGGTTGTGGGATAGAGTCCACTCAGGGTTTACACTGAAGAAACTAGAGGATCATTTTAAAGCCTGCTTACTTTAAAAGCGTCCCACTGCAACATCATTCTATGATTGTACTAAACTAAGGCTGGGAAAGGAAAAGTGTGAGTCTGCAGTTACTGGACAGGCAGATATGAAGATGGCACTACTTCAAGATCAGACGTGACCAGTTAGATTCAAAGATGCACAAACTGACCTGCAGTCAAACTTGGAGTCTATATTTTTCTATTTCTATAAAAGTGAAACTCCCTCATTGTGGAAAAAGATGGCAGGAGTTTGCTCTTTCTTGGGAAAGGAACTGCTTCACGACTGACATCTACAGATGGTGAGAAACCAAATGACTGAAATGCACCAGAAATTCAGACTTTAGTATTTGCTCCACAAGGGAGGAGACGAGGCAAGGACAAGCCATGCAGGACAAATGAGGTCTATGTGGGAACAACTATGGACAGAAAAAACATTGCTCGTCTTTGATGGACTGTGTTCTGGAAGTGTGGATGAACTTCAGATTGCTGGAGCAGGACGTCACAGAAGATATTCTATTCTTTTTAAGCCTCTGATTATAAAATAAGGATTTTCTCTTTAGAGGTCTGTCCGTGTCCTTTGAATGTGAAAAATATTCTTTTCTAAAGATATTAATGAGATTCACACACTTGCTGTATGTGTTCTTTAAAACTGTTTAACCCAGTCGGTAAGTCATTTTCTGCCGCTTGTCTCAAGTGGGGTCGCGGGGGGGTGCTGGAGTCCATCCCAGCTCACACAGGGCGAAGGACAGGGGACACACCCTGGACAGGTAGCCAGCCCATCGCAGGCTGTTTAATCCAGTCAGTTATAAATAAAACACTATGACCTGTATTATATTAAATTTTGGTTCTAGATTTTATTTGAGGAACTCACTGGACTTTTGCGTATTTACCAAAAGATGCATTTCAGTGGAAACTCTGTAAGGATGTTGTACTTTTAAACATTTACCGTGTAAATGAGGAATCTGCTTTGTCTGTGTTGATGATTTATACGTGAGATATGATGTATCTGTAGAGCCTCTGTAGATGTTTACACATTGTGTTTGAAGAACGCTGTCCTGTGGTTTGTGAAACACAGAAACAGCTCAGCATCCTGTGGAAACTTTGTAGTATGAGCGATGGGTTTTTCTCAGAAACAGAGGTGGTCAATGTGGCGTGAAGAAGACAATGTGGAGACACTTCAGTGGTGCAGAGATGGACAAGATACAGAGCTTTGAAACCACAAACGGCAAAAAAAGAATTCAAAGCAGACGCCCACTGAGATATCCGTTTCAGAGGTACTTTAACACACTGTTTTATTTTAAGCATAAATTAAAGTTTAGTACTTCAACTAACTTTTCATATATATTTAAAAGGTATTTTCTTCATTAAACTAAGATTTATTTGGAGATACAAGGTAATAGCAGCAACAAAATAAAACACATTTGTAAATGACTGTGCTTTGTTTCATTTTAAATTTAATTTTATGTCACCGTCATGTTGTCATGGGGAGATTAAGTGGGTGATGGGTAAGGGTGAGAAAGGTAACAAGAGCCCAGCAAGGAGGAAAAGATAGAACAATATCAGTTGCAGCTTTTATACTCTGGTGAAGGAGGAGCCATAGTGGGGACAAAGTGTAACTCCAACACACTGTCCTGATATACACTGATATTACACTAACACACTGATCAGATTTTCCATGAAATACTCTTAAATCTTGATTTATGAAGTTTATTTTATTTGCATGTTTGCAAAACAGACTGAATTACATCAGTGTAACTAGAAGCTCCAACACTCTACTAAAGACCAGCCCAGTAAACAGAACAGGAAGTGAGTCTAATCGTTGTTATAATGTCTGTGGATTTATGTTTGACTAGAGTAGCTTACGTCAGTGTACACACTATTCTGAGGCCGTCCTCTCATCTTCTGTCCTCTTTTAGTTTTCTTCTTAGTTAAGTGCAAAGCAGCATAATGCAGCTCCACAGCATCTTGATCCTGAGAAGATATCACAGAACATCCAAAAGTATCAGCTCCTCAGGTTCTGCTCAGATCTTTCTTCTGCCCTCCTGTATCCAACAACCTCTCCATTGCATTTCACTCTTCCTGAACACATTGTTAGTGAACACACACCAGGAGATGTGGGCTCTAATACTTGTGCCCAGGGGCAGTTTACTTTGTCTTGAACCAGCAGTCTTTTGTTTGCAAGCCTTCTTCTTGGGCTTCCCCAGCTGGGGCTCGGACCCGGATTCTGTAAAGCTGCTTTGTGACAACAACAGTTGTAAGAAGCGCTTTATAAATAAAGTTGACTTGACTTGACTTCTTCTCAAACTAATGGGCCGCAGCTGCCAAGCAACAAATCACAGAAGCACTCAAGAGCATTTAAATACAAACATTTTATCATTTATCTCAAACACGTTTCTCCTTTCTTACTGAGTGTCATCAGATCTAAACTTGTATCTCAGCTGAACGGACACTTTGGTGCTTCTGTCACTAAAATGAAAAGGGTGTTTCAAAAAGCAGTGCTGCATTGTTCTCTTGAATCACTGCATGAAAACAGTTCAAATCAGTAGCTTGACATTAATAAAATCAATACATAAATAAAGAAAAGAAAATGAAATGAAAAAACACTTTAAAGTCAAATGTCTCATCAAACGTTATAGTAACGATGAACTAGTGATCTAGCTTAACACTGAGTTTTCTGAGCTGTTATTGGCTTTTACATGTGCTGAATTTTGAGTGAGAATAAACTAATAAACTAACTAATTCATCACTAATTTCTTCCAGATTGGAAGAAAATGAAAACATGGGTCCAGATAACTGATGTGATAAATAATTGTTGAGACACTATAACACTGAAAAAAGGCCTTTCGATAAAACACAGATTTCATTAAAGCTAGATTTCATTAAAGCTAGCACGGCCACATATTTCTGTTTAGTTTTCAACACCAGTTAAGAGAAACGTGGGAGAGTATCAGAAAAAGCTCACTTTTATTTCACTTCAGACAGTTTGAACCCAAGAGCTCATGTTTTGTCTGGTCATCTTTATTTTATTTAGTAAAATACTTCCCCAGACCACTCGACAAACTCGATCATCTCAAATCTGAAATGAATGAAGAGCAGAAAGATCCAGTTATATTCAAAATCATAGGTCAGAAGGTTGCTCCTGGCAACTGAACACTGATCCTGTTAGGAATTTTGGGTAACGTGACAAAAGTTTATTTTGTGGAATGAAGTTGACCAGACAAAACATCAAACATCTCGGGTTCAAAATGTCTGCAATGAAAAGCAAGTGAAAGTAAATGTAAGAATCTCAGTTTTTTTCAGTTTTGCTCCACTTTGTTCCTGATTTGGGGTCGAACTGAGTCTGACCTGCACTCGACCTTAACAGTGTTGATGCTGCAGTGACTGAAGGGGGTTTCAGTTCTTTCTCCTTTCAGGTTTTGTTTGCCTCCATATATTTTGAGAGCTGAAAACAGTTTGAGGAGAACCCAAATGTTCATCATGCTGAGCGATGGGAGGAGACTGAGATCCATCCAGTGTTTTGGGAATCAGTTATTCTCCGAGTCTTCATGTTCATGGACAGCTGTGGCATCGCTGAAGATCAGACTCACTTACATGCTTAGATGTTTCTCTAAAGACCATTAGTGCTATTTTTGCTTCAGGTGATAAATAGCCTGTATAATGTCCCAGAACATACAGATATAGAACCATGTGTTTTGGAACCTAAACTACATGTGATGATGCTCGTCTTATTAAAAGATGGGCATGGGTCAGAGATTGGAAAAAGAAAAAAACTAACTGTGGTATTTGTGAGCCAATGAGATTCATCTTTCAGAGCCAGCAGCTAATACTCAAATGGTTTCTTTCCAGTTTGCGTCAAACAAAAGCTGCGTCTCCCACGATGAAGACTCAAGTGTGGATTATCATTTTATTTCACTACTTATTATGTAAGTTATGAACTTTCACAAAAGATATACTTTTAGATTCTTGGCTTCTAACTGAATTTTGTTAAGTGATTTCCTGGTTCTCTCAGCTCTGACTCAATTCCGTTTTGTAGGTTCTGCTGAAGGTGTGGACAGTAATGGACAAACTTTTATTTCGGCTAAGTTTGGTGAAGATGTTTCTCTTCACTGCAAGGTTGAAAAATCTGATCCAGTCATCAGGTTTTGGTACAAACAGCGTCTGGGACAGAATCTGAAACAAGTGGTATCGCAAGAAGGAATGAAAAAGGCTGTTTTTGAAGCAAAGAAATTCAGTGTAAATGAGAACGATTTTACTCTGACTATTAAAAACACTCGTGAAGATGATGAAGGAATGTACTTCTGTGGGATCGTTAAAAAGGTTGAGGATAATTTTACAATCATTAATGGCACCTTTGTAGCTGTGACAGGTAATTTATTTACTGTTTTTAAAAGACAAACTCATTTCACTTCAAAATAAATATGAAATGTGATGAATTAATAGTGTTTTTAAATATTAGTCCACAATTAACAACAAATTATTTTCAGTTTTACTGTTTAAGAACATAAAGTATTCCCAGCTGAAATGATGAACACAGTCTCGTGTCTATCAGGCTACAGTTCAGCTGTAATTCTGTATGAAGTTACTTGATAACTGTCTGAGCTGTCGTGTGTTTGGAGACACGTCTATCAGATGTCTGTTTTTTGACCAGATCTTCCTCAGGTAAATGTATCGGTTCTACTAACTCCAGCATCGGGGTCAGTGTCTCCAGGAGAGTCAGTGACTCTGCAGTGCACCGTCTCCTCTGAGATCGGAGCAGAAGATCTCCGAGTGCTCTGGATCAGAGCTGCAGGACGATCCTCTCCTGAAATCATTTACACTCATCAGAGCAGCAGTGAGAGGAAGATCAGCTCCTCTTCACACAGCTGTGTGAACACCTTCTCCAAGAACATCTCCAGCGACGCCGATACTGGAACTTACTACTGCGCTGTAGCTGCTTGTGGGAGGTTCATCTTTAGTGATGGAGCAGCAGTTCAAATGAAAAAGACTGGTAAGATTATTTTATTGTATATTAATATTATTAGAGTATAATATAATTTGATATTTATGAATATAAATGGAAAATTTATTGATAGATAATAGTTCAGCCGAGTAAGCCTGACTCATTTACTTTACTCATGTTTTTATTATAATGAATATATAATTACTTCAAATTTCCATTTAGAAAAACAAAACTATCAGAGGGTGATTAAAGATAAACCAAAAAACCTTTAATGTGCTTTAAAATTGATTATATATTTAATTAACTTTTAATTATAAATTTGACTATAAAGTTGATCAACACTCACACATTTTGAGTTTCTGAAGGAACTAAAGCTCTAAAAAGTTTTGCGCACAGGGCGAAGGACGGGGGACGCACCCTGGACAGGTCGCCAGCCCATCGCAGGGAGGATGATATTTTTATATGTGTTCTAAATAAATGTGCTGATTTAGCTTCTGTTATTGGTCACATGATGGTGATTCTTCAGTGAAAGTCTTTATAAAACAGTCCGATACGTCTGAGCTGATCTACATTTCTTCATTTCTAGATCTCACTGTGATCTCTCTGGGAGCAGCTCTGGTTCTGTGTGCGGCTCTGATCTGTGCTCAGTTCATTTTAAACTGTAACAGAAATCACTGCCCTGGTGAGGTTTCTCTCTCAATCACATTTAATGATTTATATATTCATAACTACTGTTTAAAATAACATTTTATTTGTATATATTTAAAACATTTGTAATATTTTGAACCTGAATTTTGGAATAAGTGCAGTTTTTATTCACTTAAAATACACTCGATATTTAAAATATAATCAAAATTATTATTTTTTTTATTTTATATCATCTATGTCTTTATAGTTTATACTATAGTAATGTTAAAATTTTGCAAACATTATATATTATAGTATTTTGGAAATAAAAGTCACATTTTAGACTTCTATCAGAAACATCTGTACATTGAACATTTTAAAAGGATGCAGATGTAGTTTATTATCATGAGGATGAATTTGTAACACATTTAATTTTCCAATTTGTTTTCATTTCAAGGGAAAACACCTGACAGTCACTATTTCCTGAAGGTGCTACCAGACCAGGTATGTCTCATGAAATTAACGATTTCACTGATTCTAATAATTAGGAGTGTTTACACAGACATGTGTGTGTTGTAATGTTCAGACTGGTCATTTGAAGTGTGTAGGTCCTGCTTTTTCAGCAGAAAATTATTTATACCTGCTCGTTATTTTGGAAAAACGTTGAGATTCATGATAATCTATATTTACTCCTGAGATCTGGCTGCTTCTTAAAAATAAAGTGAAATTTTTAAAAATCTGAATTTCTTGATTTAACCTGGTTTGTAAATACAGTTTCAGAAAAATATCAGATAAATAAAATATACCGAGCTGACCAGCACTCAGATCTACACCAATCATCCATAATATTAAAAATATCTGATCAAAGCACAAACTCCACAAGACCTTCAAGGTGTGTCGTGACATCGAGATTTTAGCAGCAAAAAGTTGAACAACATCTCCAGCTGATGCTCCTGCTGTCCAGCCTTTGACCGCTGCATGCTGTGCTGGAGATGATCCGACTCAGTCGTCCATACTGGGATCTTATCAGACACTCAGATCCTCAAGTGTGTTCATTTTTTACTGCTTCTAACTTCATGAACCCACTGTTTACTTGGAATATCCACCTTTAACAGGTACCATTTTTTAATAAAATCATCCATTTAATCACGTCAGTTATTTTAATGGTGTGGCTTATTGGTGCTACTACTATTTGTCATACTACTACTACTACTAAAATAAATAATAATACTAATAATAATACTTCTACTATTAAAAATAAAAATAATAATAATAAATTGTTACCTAAATCCTGAAAATGTAATATAATTTAAAGTTGATGATGTAAAACTGAGAAACTAAAATCTTAAACATGAGCTCTTTAAAAACTGCGCTTCTAAAAACTTCATTAACCGACTGTTCACTTGTTGTCTAATATATCCACCTTTAACAGGTGCCATTTTTTACAAAATCATTTATTTAATCATGTCACCTTCAGTGGTTTTAATGTTGTTGCTGATTTGTGCTTCTGCTATTTCTAATACTACTGCTACTACTATTAATAATAATAAACTGTTCCCTAAATCCTGAAAATGTAATATAATTTAAAGTTGATGTAAAACTGAGAAACTAAAATCTTAAACATGATCTCTTTAAAAACTGCGCTGAACTGAACTAAACTGTGGGCTGATTTTACAGCCGCTCTCAGAAAACGGTGAGGAAATGTTCACACCTCCAGAATCTGCTGTGGTTTTAACACACATTCACACCAGCAGCCTCTCCAGGCTGCCTCTCAGTCTCTACATGAGGGTCACAGATGGGTCAGTGCTGATGTTCACAGTGATAAAAGTGCCCCGTCTCAGGAGAACAGAACAACAGCAGAACAACAGCAACACAACACAAATAATAACAACAGCAAGAACTTTACTTTATGATCATTTCTGTTAACTTAGTGTTAGAAGTAGGAGTTTAAAAACCACAGCAACAAGGTTATTTCTTTAAATACTTTAAACACTTCTAACAGTAATTTCTCTGTGACTTTAATTAAGTTTTAATCTGCAAAATGGACATTAAAGATGGCTGAACAGCTTAAAACAAAAGTGACTGTTTTTAGTGTGAAACACAGCACAGCACACAGTGAACCGAAGTACATCCTCTGTGTTTAACCCACACACACCCTGCAGCAGTGGGCATCCTTAACCAGCACCCAGGGAGCAGTGATGGGGACAGGACTTTGTTCAAGGGTTGCTCTGGGCAACTTACAGGTCTGGATCCCAAAGCCATGACTTTTCTAATCCCTATGATCCTGGGACCTAGTCCTGAAACTCTTGGCCACCGCCGTCCGTGTGATGCTGCTGCACGGTGTGATGGGTAAACGCAGAGTTTGATCTGCTGTGAATTCACAATGACATGCCACCACTTTCACTTTCACTTTCACAAGTAAGGATGAACTGTTTTCTTGGGGGCGGGGTTATTGAGGTTATGCTGCAACCTAATGGAGCTGCACATTTCAGCACTTCTGTTCTCTTTTTATTTTCTCTACAAAAGGATCCTGATGCTGAAGAGTTCAACGCTGCGTCACTTTTCTCGGAGAACAAGATGAAGAAAAGAGTGCTGATGGAGAATGTTTACACCAAAGTGAAATTCTTACTAGTTCCTGAAAAAGAGCGACTCAGTGAAGAAAGAGAGGAAGTTAATGGAGTGATGGAGAGCGGATGTGATTAGATGTAACTACACTGAGAATTAAAGTCAAATCTGAAAATCTGTGTTTTTTGTGCTTCACTCGACCATTTGTGGATTTCAGATTATTTTCACTGACTTATTTGTGTTACAATTCTTTTTGTAATACAGAGTTTATCGAAGCACCACTTTTATTTAGGAATGATTTAAAGATGTGATTTAGATTAGACAGTGTTCACAAATTACAGTTTTCTGTTTGTTAGTACTAAAGTGCTAAAGTGCTGCAGGCATTGAGAACATCATTTATGTAAATATTTCATCATTCAGATCCAAATGTTGAGTTTTTCTTCATGAAATTTAATTGAAGTTCTTCTTCTTTTTGTGCTCTAAGCTGTTACCCTAATGGACTGTATACTTCACGTTTCCTTTCTTGTCATCAGCATCAATAAAAACACATTAAAGATTTTTTAATTATAAAAAAATGCGATGCTGTTTAATGTTTCACAGAGAGTTTAGTTACAGTTCACTGTGGGTCGTGTTCATAAGACTACATGACAGAGCTTTTATAAAAGTCTCTACAGGTTCAGCTCAGTGGACATGAAGTAGACTGAAGACGTCATGCAGCCTAAAGAACGCTGCCAAAAAGAATAGAGACATCATGAGTGTAAGTGATGGAGGGTGTACTGACAGCAGCTTCATAAAGAAGATTTAGACCTGAGGACGCTGGAGTCGTCCGACTGAAATAAACAGAAAATGAGCTCAAAGGAAGTTCAGGAAAGAACCTACTGGTCTGAAACTGGAACCCATGATGTTCTAATCATGACAGTAAAGTGAAGTGAAAGTGAAGTGCATCTGTCATCATAAAGAGATCACAGCATTTAATCTTTCACATCGAAGTGCACCAATGTGCAGCCATACATCCAACGCCTGGGCAACAGTGCTGAACTCCTATCTCGCTAAAAAGGGCCTCAGGGTAACCTGCTGGTCTGGAACACAAACCTGAGACCTTCTGGTCATGGGGCCTAGTCCCATAACATTAGACCACTGCTGCCCTATCAGGGGACCAGGAGGGGCTTAACCAGAATACTGGCTTTGGTCAAGACCAGCTTGTAGCTGGGAGACTCAGTCAGGACAGGCTACTTTTCTGAGTGTATGTACCTGTGCAGGTGAACCGAGCTGTAGGTTACATGTGGATCTTTTCTGACCGAGAGGTTTTTAGTGGTAGACTGAGATCTTAGAGAAACATATGAAGTCACACACATCTGTGAGTAAATAATAAATAAATTGCTTTTACAATCACACTGATCGAACATTTTTGACAGTTTCAGAGAGGTTTTTATTTATAAATGTTTTTTGAGGAACTTCATATTAAAGTCCCACTAATCATTTTAATATCAATATCAGCTGAATGTCTACAAGCTGCAGGATTGTGAAGCTACTCTCAATGTTCCACATGAAGCCTTAAACTGTGTTCACACTTCCAAAGCTCCCAAAAAAGCTCTGAATTTAGTTATTCTGAAGAATCATAAGTGTCACATTAGTGGTTCAGGCCTGATGACAGCCAGCGATGGTGTGTAAGTCAAGGAGACAGAAAAAAACACAGTGGCATTTTTCCAGCCAATGAGCTTCATCACATGAACCAAGTCAGATAAAAGAGTTTAATGCTGCTGAAACCGCTTCCTTTCCAGTGTTCTTCAATAAGAAGAGCCTCTTTCACGATGATGACCTCAGTTTGGACTCTCGTCTTCTTTTTCTACATAGCATGTAAGTTTATAAACTTAACGCTTCAGAGATTCCTGCTCCTTAGTTTGGGTGTTTAATAGTTTTCTTTTTCGACTGATATCATATTCCTGTGATTTTACAGATCCTGCTCAAGCTGCAGATCTTCAGGAGCGATTATTTATCTCCGCTCGGTCTCATGCTGCTGTTACTCTTGACTGTAAAGAAAATTTCACTTCTGGAACTGACAAGTTTCGTTTTTGGTACAAACAAAAACTTGGGCAAGAACCTCAAGAAGTGTTGACGTTGATGAGCGGCAAGAGTCCCAGTTTCTCAGCAGGTTTCAACAAATCAGACTTCAACTTACATCAAAACTTTTCGTTGACTATCAAAGATCTTACTGAAGATCATGAAGGAGTGTACTTCTGTCGAGAAGGGACAAAACAATCCATAAAGTTTTCTAAAGGCATCTTTGTACGCGTGACAGGTAATGAATCTACTGTTTCACAGTTTAACATAAAGTCACATTTTAGACTTCTATCAGAAACATCTGTACAGGAAACTTCTAAAAGGATGCAGATGCTGTAAAATATGTGAAAAAACCTTTTTAGAGCCTCAATATTGCTTCAATCTTCATGAACATTTTGCACACTGTAAAGAGCCGCTGCTGCAGAAAAATAACTATTAAATAACTTTGAAAACTCAGTTACAGGTTTAATATTGTAGTTTATAGAAATATAACAGCTTTAGTTATTCAGCTGAGAAAGGACACAAAAAGACATCACACAGATAATTCATGACATTCAGGAAACATCAAATTTTACAATTTAGTTTTTTGTTTCATATTCTAGTAAAGTTTAGTTTGACTGTTGTCTAAAGAAAAACAAAAACTTAAGTTTACAGAAGAAGGGAAAAACTTTTCTTTTCATTTAAGTTCATGTAAAGCGCTTTTATTCACATCAATTTTGGCTCCAATTAATCAATTAATTCATCAAAAAATATAAACATATATGTTGAAGTTGTTTCTGTTATTTTGGAACAAACATAACTTTGTTAAGATTCATCTCTGAAATCCTACAAACTTAAAAGACCAAAAATGTCTCTTCAGCACTAATAATCCATTATCTTCCATCAATGTCTGTGTGATGTTGAACAGATCCTCCAGAGAACATCTCGGTGCTCCAAGATCCAGTAAGGATTTCAGTTTCTCCAGGAGAGTCGGTGACCCTGCAGTGCTTGGTTCTCTCTGAGATCAGAGCAGAAGATCTCCGAGTTCTCTTGTTCAGAGCTGCAGAACAATCCTCTCCTGAAATCATGTTCTCTCATCCGAGCAGCCATCAGTGTAAAATCAGCTCTCCTGCACAAAGCTGTGTGAAGAACTTCTCCATGAACATCGCCAGCGTCAACGATACTGGAACTTACTTCTGTGCTGTGTCCACTTGTGGGAGGATTATTGTTGGAAACGGGACGACAGTTCACTTCCGTGAGTCTCTGCTTGGTCTTTATTTAACAGTAAATAATAGTTTATTACTGAGAACATGGACTTAAAAACTTGATTTCTGTTAAATTCCTTTTAGCTTTTTTTATTTTTATGGGATTTTTTAATTTAATTTTTATTTGATCTTCCAGGGGACTCTGTGGTGGTTTATCTGGGAGCAGCGTTGGGAGCTTGTTTGGTTGTGATCTTTGCTGAAGCCGTTTTAATCTGGAAGGCAAGAAGCTGTGAACACTCCTGTGGTATGTGTCTCCTTCATACTGTTATGAATGTGCTGTTTTAAATTGATGTTTTTTTAAGAAAAAATTCTCTAGATTTCCTCTATTCAATTTATTCATAATTCAAAATGATTTGGTGGTAGCGTAATAAAAATAAAGAAAGAATAACATAGATCATATATGATCATATATGTATAAAATAAGATTTTCATTTTCGTTTTGAGAAAAATTACACAATTCAATAAAGTGTTACAAATCATTATTAAAAATTTAAGAAAATGATGTATAATTTTTCATACAGTGAAGCTTCATGATGCTCCAGGGGTAGAAAGAACAACCAATCAGGTCCGTCAGGACTCCACTGCTGATGGATTGAATTACGCAACCGTTCAGTTCAAGGAGGCAAAAGACAGAACCGGCAGAAAAAAGAAAGAACAGGCTGAAGAACTTGTTTACTCTCAAGTGAGAACCTCCAAAGCTGCTGTTCGTTCACATCACTAACTGTCCTTCTTTCATGAGCAAAGGTGGATTTAAAACATTTAGTAACTGAAATATTCTGTGTTGGAGATGAACTCCGCATCATTTCATTCTGTTTTTCTTTCTTCACTTCTGTTTTATCTGTTTTCTGACCTGCTTGCCAGGATCAACAATAATGTTCCACATTTTGAGTCCCAATGTGCTGAAAACTGAGTAAGAGTTCAAGTAGATTCGGTTCTGTGTGAAATATACGGTTCCTTCAGGCACTGTAGAGAACCAAAGAGAACTAACTTTATACGGGACTGTAATCTAGTGACAGTGTTTATTGTCAGCTGTGTTTAGTAGGACAAGGACCTGATAGTCTCATTAATGAAACACTTCCTCTTAATGTTTAAAGTGGACTTTATTATCTAAAGTGTGAATTTCTCATAATAATGACCAGAATTATTAACCATTAATCTCTGTTACACTTTAATAATCATATAAACCCAAAGTAACAGAAATTTACATTTTTTGAATAAACTAACAGAAATGCTTTAAAATTTAGTGATTTGATACTGATTACTGATTATTTAGATTAGCTGAAAGTTGGAGGGTCAGTGTTCGAGCTCTGTGTGATGAATTTTCTGCAGGACTCTGTCCCTCCTGGAGCTCAACTTTCAAGACTTAAGATTTAATTGAAACAGTTTTTTGTATTTGTCACGTGTGTTAGGGTTTGGGCACGCTAGAGGGCGCTCTCTGTCACGTGTGTTGTGTTTTGGGCACGCTAGAGGGCGCTCTCGGTCAAATACAAGGTGTTTGTCACAGGAGGTGTTATGGGTACGCTAGAGGGCGCTCTGTTCTGACTGAGCACACCTGAGCCCCTACGGGCAGGTGTGCATCATTGGGGCTGACTATTTAAGCCCCGATGAGTCAGAACAGAGCGCGGCTCATTAGGTAGGTCAAACCTACGCGTAACGGGTGGTGGTTGTGTAAACTTTGTGTCGTTTGTATAACCTATGTGTCTATGACTAGGTATAGGTCGCCTAGTATAGACCACTTAGTATCTAGGGCTAGACTGCAGTTCCCCAGTCATAGGGTTTCATGTGTCGAACTGCAGTCCCCCGTTCCCTGTGTCTTGTTTGTTTTGTCACTGTGTTTAATAAACTTCTGTTCTGAACCCCTGGCTCGGACCTGACGTCCCTCCAGTACCACGCCACCGTTACAGTATTGTTGTTTATTGGGCTCATGCGAATAAACTTAATTTGAAAAATTTATAAAATTTAGCTATTTTTGTATTTTTTCCCCATTTGAAAGTGAAAGTGACAACACTTGTCATTGCGAGGTCACAGCACAGCACATGTGAACCACAACTAAATTGGACCTCTGCTTTTAACCCATGCACACAAACACCATGCAGCAGTGGGCAGCTATTGAAAGCGCCCAGGGAGCAGTGTAGGGGACGGTACCTTGCTCAAGGGTACCTCAGGGCAAACTACTTGTGAGGGAATCGAACCCACAATCTTCTGATGCGGGGGCAACTCCCTAACCACTAGACCACCGCTGCCCCCATTTTTCCAACTTTTCAGAAAATTCTAATTTGTTTAATGAGGTGCTGTGAAAGGCTCACTGTTCAACACAATGAAGTGGATTTCTTTATGCTGGTGGTAAATGAAACCAGAGTCGATGTTAATTTTTTAATTTATACCCTCTTCAGAAATAAAAGTGTTTCCATTTTAAAAAGTTAGCGTCTCTGCTGCCCTTAAAAAAGTTAACAAAGATTCTGGTTCTTTTAAGTTATTAGACGCTTGAATAAAGTATACATATAGAATGATCCTGGACACTGAGGGAAAACATTTTTTTAAATAGTAATAAATGATGAAGGTAATTGTAATAAAGTTGTACATTTTGTGAAATCATTGGGATTTTTTTGCTCTATGTACCTCTAGCCCTGAAGGGATTTAAAGAAATCAGTGAAGCATTGTTGCTAGAATTTCAGTATTTTGGGTCTTTCACACAAAACCATTCTGTGAGATGGAGACCCAAAGCATCTTCTGGAAGTGGCTCTTTAAAAGTGCTCTGTTTCAATCAGAGCTTTGAGTTACTCTGTTGCTCTGTTGAAGTTTTAGAAGATTCTCGTTTTTTGAGCATCATGTAGTTCATATGTTTCAGCATTTTGTTCTGATCAGCTCTTCATGAGAGAACTTGTTCCAGGAGCGGCCGATGGCCATACATGGCTATAAAGGAAAGAGATTAAACCATGTGACTTCTGCCAACCAATGAGGTTTGACTTAAGAACCAAGCCAACAAATACAGCTCGGCACTGTAGCAAACTGTTTCCTTTTGAAGACTCTCTGTCATGTTAGAGTGGGTCACTTTACCATGGCTGTAGTCGGGATCATCATTTTATTTCTCTACAAAATATGTACGTTTCTACTTCTTCTTCTCTCAAGTACAGACACTGCTTTCAGGTTTTGTAATTATTGAGATGTTCTTGAATATTTAAAGTGAACTTCTTTTATAGATGCTGCTCATTCAATGGGAAATCCAGAACCATCGCTTGTCTCTGTGAAGGTCAGTAAAGATGTTACTCTCAATTGCAAGACTTCAGAGCAAAATTAAAAAGTATTTTTTGGTTCGAGCGAAGGCTGGAGCATATACCAAAAAAAGTGGGATATGTATATATTGATAGATGTCCCAGTATTCAACTTGAGTTTACACTGAAACTGAAGACATGATCAGATGGTGTTTCTCTCACTATTAATGTTCATAAAGAAGATGAAGGAATGTACTTCTGTTGAAAAGCTGGTGATGCTACGGCACAGTGGTCTGCTGGAAAATTCTATTGTCTCAACTTCTAAATTATTATCCTGGAAAATCTTTTAAACGGTTATTATGATCTGGAAAACTATCCATTCAAAGAAGGTCCATTTCCTTTTATTATAGTCTCAATATATATTTAAAATGAATTAGATATTAATATTACTGTACAGCTTGTTTGTGGGTAGTTAACAGGTCCTGCTGTATCACTGGGATGATAATCTTTATTTTATTGACCAGGTCATCTGAACATACCGGTGGTCCTAATGATTCTAGTCTCAATAAATTAGTGGGCTGAAGGTCTTAGATTTGTCTTGTTTAATTCTCCAGATTATCTGAATATGTCGGTGGTCCTAATGATTCTAGTCTCAATAATGTTCTATTAATAACAATTATATTGTATAAATATCCTTCTAGCTGTATTAGTGGGCTGAAGGTCTTAGATTTGTCTTGTTTTATTCGCCAGATTATCTGAATATGTCGGTGGTCCAGACTCCAGAGGTGCAGGTAGTTTCTCCAGGAGAGTCGGTGGTTCTACAGTGTTTGGTTCTCTCTGAGATCAGAGCAGAAGATCTCAGAGCTCTCTTGTTCAGAGCTGCTGCAGGAAAATCTTCTCCTGAAATCATGTTCTCTCATCTGAGCAGCCATCAGTGTAAAATCAGCTCTCCTGCACAAAGCTGTGAGAACACCTTCTCCATGAACATCTCCAGCAACAACGATACTGTAATCTACTTCTGCGCTGCGTCCACTTGTGGGAGGATTATTGTTGGAAACGGGGCGACAGTTCACTTCAGTGAGTCTCTGTTTGGTCTTTATTTAACAGTAAATATAGTTTATTACTGAAAACATGGACTAAAAAACCTTGATTTCTGTTAAATTCCTTTTAGATTTTTAAAAAATGTTTAAATTTTTCTGTTTATTTCTATTTAACTGTATTTTAAGTGACTGTAAGTGTAATTTAATCAACTATATCAGAGGACTTTAGTTTAAGTAGGTGATCATTTCTGTTTTATTGCAGAAGAAATGGATCAGCCGTGCTATTTAACAGATGTTAACATCTGCTTTAATCAGATTTTCTTCACAAAGCACAAACTTGGATATTCTCTTCATAACAAACACGAGATATGAAAAATATTAGGGTGTATAACAAAGACATAAATGTAAATGCCCTGACAAAATATTTAATTAATATAGCTACTGCTCAATAGCGCAATAATGAGCAATCAGTTCATCTGACTTGGCATTAATAAGAACCAATTAATGACAAATTGGTGTAACGTATGCTTAATGTTTATAAATTAAAACCAATTTTTAAATAATATCTTCACTTTTATTGGCTTCAAATAACTCTTAATTAACCAATAATTCACCAGGTTTGCTCAGTCAGAGCAGAGCGCCATCTGTCTTGCCCAGCAGGAACCACAGGCACTACAGACTGTGACCGAAACCAATGTATGCTGGAAAATACAGCCACAAGATCAGACATTTTAAATGAAACTTCTATCCATATTAGAATATTTTTAAAGAAGGAAAAAGAAGAAAAAATACTAGATTTACTTGCAAAAGTCGTAAAGTAACTTTTTATTTTAAGTTGAATTAATACATTTAAATTATGAATATTTTTTATATTTAGAATATTTTATATATTAGAATATTTTAAAGAATGTACCAGATGTACATAATGTTTATAAAGTGTAAAATATTTTACCCCAGTTTTCACCACTGATCTCACTGAATCCAGAACACTGTTAAGAGTGTTTGCAGAGTTTGTAGATGATCAGCAGTTCTGTAATATTGATCTTATTATTTGGTTTCTTTAAGAAATATAAAATACAGGTTGGAGTCCTGGAATACTGCATGGAGAGAGGTTTTTAAAACAAGCCCAGGATCTTTAACTTTCATATTTCACATTAGAAATAAAAATGTTTAATTTCATATTTTTCATTTACATTTTTGATCAAATAATTCATACCTGATCATGTATTAAAAAAACCTTTACAAGGTTTTTAAGCTTTTAAATTATCTTTTTACCAAAATGTATTTACACTCACAAATCTGATTTAAAAAAAGTAATTGAGGGAGCAGAATCATATAAAGAATCATTGAAGAATTAAAAGAAGTAGTAGACACTGCAGATACTGTTTACTGAACCTGAAGTAATAGTGCTGGAGGCTATAGAGTGTGTGTCTGTCTGTGTGTGTGTGTGTGTGTGTGTGTGTGTGTGTTGATCCCTATTAAATTGTTAATTGACAGG
This sequence comes from Hepsetus odoe, assembly GCA_017165825.1. Taxonomy (NCBI): domain Eukaryota; kingdom Metazoa; phylum Chordata; class Actinopteri; order Characiformes; family Hepsetidae; genus Hepsetus; species Hepsetus odoe. The sequence goes on from CM029376.1 coordinate 3,256,370, forward strand.
CTGTTCTGCCCTCTAGTGGTATTTAATATTTCACAACCAACTCAGATCATGAGGTTAAACATGTAAATGGATTCTACTTACCTTCAGCAGTGCGTGGAAGGGTGTCTGAAGCAACCATGGTCAATGCTGCCTCAGCATCCATTTCAGCAGGTTCCAACTTCTGGACATCTGTTACATCAGATGAAATATTGAAAAATCTTCTTTTTCTTTCGGCTGCTCCCGTTTAGGGGCCGCCACAGCGGATCAACTGTCTACATTTCTTCCTGTCCTCTGCATCTTCCTGCTTCAAACCTGCTTCAAAACCTGCATGTCCTCTCTCACCACGTCCATAAACCTCCTCTTTGGTCTTCCTCTTCTCCTCTTTCCTGGCAGCTCCATCTTCAACATCCTCCTTCCAATATAATCCTCGTCTCTCCTCTGGACATGTCCAACGCAACCTTGCTTCTCTAACATTGTCTCCAAAACGTCTAACCCGAGCTGTCCCTCTAATATATTAAGTTCTAATCCTGTCCATCCTCGTCACACCCAACAGACATCTCAGCATCTTTAACTCTGACACCTCCAGCTTTTTCGTCAGTGCCACCGTCTCCAACCCATACAACATAGCTGGTCTCACTACTGTCCTGTAAACCTTCCCTTTTACTGTAGCTGATATGCGTCTGTCACAAATCACTCCAACCACTCTTCTCCACCCATTCCAACCTGCCTGCACTCTCTTCTTCACCTCTCTTCCACACTCACCGTTACACTGAAATGTTGATCCCAAGTATTTAAACTCCTCCACCTTTGTTACCTCCACTCCCTGCATCCTAACCACTCCACTTTCCTCCCTTTCATTCACAGTCATGTATTCAAAAAAATTGAAAAAAATAAAATGTATTTATTTAGGATGCACAGGAATTTATTAATGCTGTAAGAACTTGAACATAGGGTTAAGTAAATTTACAAACTACAGGATTTGTAATGAGTCATTTATCCAGAAACTACTTGGAATGACGTCAGCCTCCGCTTCAGCCTCTCTGACGTTCAGCATCATCTCCTTCTCTGCTTTCAAATCAATAAACATTGTCAGATCTCCACCAGGGTTGGTTTCACATTATCAGTTTATTATTTTCTCTTTTGTGGGTTTGATTCCCTCACCAGTAGGTTGTCCTGAGGTACAAGGTACCGTCCCTGTCACTGCTCCCTGGGAGCGTTCAATAGCTGCCCCCTGCTGCACGTGTGTGCATGGGTAAAACGCAGAGGTTGAGTTGTGTTGGGTTGTGCTGCGTTTCACAATGACAAGGGTTGTCACTTTCACTTTTCTGATCCTGGGACTAGTCCCTAACCACTAACTACTCTTCATTTTTCAGCTTCCACTTGAGTTATGATGAATTTACTGTGCTTTATTCTGTATTCACTATGAATTATTTAGCGCTATACTCACAACTGACCAATCAGTGACCAATCAAGTTTTTGACAAAGTTAACCAATTACAGCTCCAGGTCACTGTTGCATAGTGTTTTGTTGAACTGAGTTATTCATGCAATCCAACAAGAGTTGACGTCCTTTGGCTATTTTTTATTTTTTTTTACTCTTACAGGCTCTGGTCTGAGATGTTTTACATTTCTAATATTTACATTTTCCTTTTTGATTATAAAGTGTGTTTTGTAACACATAATAAATCATATCACAGATATCCAACAGAACAATCATACTAAATTGTGCAAGAATGTTCCTCTTATTGTGCAGCTGTAGAGCAGGCACAATAAAACTACCTTCCATAATAAAAGTTTTTTAGACAATTAAGAAAATGTTTTAAAAAAATAATAAAATTTTATTAATAATTATGTACAAGTTCCCTGCTTTTTTATCCATCGGCAGATCCAGGGCCTCTGCTGGTTCTTCCTCCTTTTCTTGCAGCTGGATGAGCTTCATCTCCTGGCCATCATTTTGATCCTGCCTGATGACATAATTAATCATAAATATAATTCCGCCATATTCAACTACAATGATACTTCTTAAAGTGCACTGACACCCCGTCCAGACTCCAGACGTTCTATGTCACTGTTATGAAAAGGGACAAATCTTCCCCCGTTCTCCAAACATATTTAAGATAAAAAGATCTAAAAAACTTTCAGGACCATTTTGTACCACTGGTTTAATTCCATTCAGATCATAAATCAAATCTACACTCTAATTTACAGCATTTAGAAGACGCTATTATCCAGAACGACTTCCATGTCCTGATTACAGGCACAGTCCCCCCTGGAGCAACTCAGGGTTAAGAGTCTTGCTCAGGGACCCAGTGGTGGTAGTGCTAGAGGTGGACTGCACTACGTGTGAAAGAATCACGCATCACGTCTTTCTGAGGTGTGAACACGTTCAGTGTGTTTTTCTCACCACTTTGGGTTTTGAGTGTGGTTGAAAATTCAAGATAAGCTTTGTTTTTAAAGAGATCGTGTTTATCTTCAGGATAAAAAGCCTAATATGTTCTATATCATACACATTGAATACATTAAAATAAATGAAATACATTTACACACCTTAATCAACACTGCAGTGAAATGAGCAGAACTGTAACATTTACATTTACGGCATTTAGCAGACGCTCTTATCCAGAGCGACTTCCATGTCCTAATTACAGGGACAGTCCCCCTGGAGACACTCAGGGTTAAGGGTGTTGCTCAGGGACCCAGTGGTGGTAGTGCCAGAGGTGGGTATTCGAACCGGAGAGCTCTTGATCCATAGGTCCATAGGCAAGTATCCTACCACTGGACCACCACCACCCTGGTAACAAATCTGGTCTGGTAGCACTTTTGGTAAATAGTGGTTGAACGATGCAGATGTTTTCTCTTCAAATGCATTAAAAGGAAATGTGTTAGAAATTCATCCACATGATAATAAACTGTGGAACATTTTATTGACCTGGATGAACTCACCTCTCTTCCAGCTCCAGCAGGTTACAATGATGTTCCAGATTAAACTCAAACCCAGAGCCAGTCCCAGACCAACACTCAGCACAGAAACAGGAGAACCTAAAGAGGAGAAGAACGAATGATGGAATAATGTAGCAACAAATACAACTCCATCTTCAACTTTCAGGTTTGATGTGACTCTTGTTCTGTAAACACTTCCTCAAACAAGAGCAACAAACAAAATATTAAATACATTTAAATCTGCACAATGAATGTAGTTACTTATCGCTACTGTCGTCCCGTTTCCAACAATAATCCTCCCACAAGTGGACACAGCGCAGTAGTAAGTTCCAGTATCCAGAATTAAATCTAAGACCTTCAGCCCACTAATACAGCTAGAAGGATATTTATACAATATAAGTGTTATTAGTAGAATATTATTGAGACAAGAATCATTAGGACCACCGGTATGTTTAGATGATCTGGACAATAAGATCAAGATTATCATCCCAGTGATACAGCAGGACCTGTTAACTACCCTCAAACAAGCTGTACAGTAACATTCATATGTAGTTCATTTTAAATATTTATTGAGACTATAATAAAAGGAAATGGACCTTCTTTGAATGGATAGTTTTCCAGATCATAATAACCTTTTAAAAGATTTTCCATGATAATAATTTAGAAAGTCAGACAAAAGAATGTTCCAGCAGACCACTGTGCCGTATCTTCACCAGCTTTTCCACAGAAGTACATTCCTTCATCTTCTTTATGAACATTAATAGTGAGAGAAACACCATCTGATCATTTCATCAGTTTCAGTGTAAACTCAAGTTGAATACTGGGACATCTATCAATATATACATATCCCACTTCCTTTGGTATCTGCTCCAGTCTTTGCTTGAACCAAAAAATACTTTTTAATTTTGCTCTGAAGTCTTGCAATTGAGAGTAACATCTTTACTGACCTTCACCGAGACAAGCGATGGTTCTGGATTTCCCATTGAATGAGCAGCAGCTATAAAAGAAGTTCACTTTAAATACTCAAGAACATCTCAATAATTACAAAACCTGAAAGCAGTGTCTGTACTTGTGAGAAGAAGAAGTAGAAACGTACATATTTTGTAGAGAAATAAAATGATGATCCCGACTACAGCCATGGTAAAGTGACCCACTCTAACATGGCAGAGAGTCTTCAAAAGGAAACAGTTTGCTACAGTGCCAAGCTGTATTTGTTGGATTGGATCTTAAGTCAAACCTCATTGGTTGGCAGAAGTCACATGGTTCTTAAATCTCTTTCCTTTATAGCCATGTATGGCCATCGGCCGCTCCTGGAACAAGTTCTCTCATGAAGAGCTGATCAGAACAAAATGCTGAAACATATGAACTACATGATGCTCAAAAAAGCAGAATCTTCTAAAACTTCAACAGAGCAACAGAGTAACTCAAAGCTCTGATTGAAACAGAGCATTTTTAAAGAGCCACTTCCAGAAGATGCTCTGGGTCTCCATCTCACAGAATGATTTTATGTGAAAGACCCAAAATACTGAAATACTAAATATGAAATACTAAATACTAAAATTCCAGCAACAATGCTTCCTTAGGATTTCCTAAAATCCATTCAGGGCTATAGGTACATAGAGCAAAAAATCCCAGTGATTTCTCAAAATTGACAACTTTATTACAATTACCTTTATCTGTTACCTTCATTAATAATAATACCTTAATTTATTACTATTTATAAAAATGTTTTCCCTCAGTGTCCAGGATCATGTAATATTTATACTTAATTCAAGCTACTAATAAATTAAAAGAACTAGAATCTTTGTTAACTTTTTTAAGGGCAGCAGAGACGCTAACTTTTTAAAATGGAAACACTTTTATTTCTGAAGAGGGTATAAATTAAAAAATTAACATCGACTCTGGTTTCATTTACCACCAGCATAAAGAAATCCACTTCAGTGTGTTGAACAGTGAGCCTTTCACAGCAACTCATTAAACAAATTAGAATTTTCAGAACATTTTGAAAAATGGGGAAAAAATGCAGAACATACAAAATGTAATAAATTTGTCAAATTAAGTTTATTTGCATGAGACCAACGAACAACAATGCAAAAAACTGTTAAATTAAAAAAAAACATTAAGTAATGGATCATTTTTAAAATGAAGTCTTGAAAGTTGAGCTGCAGGAGGGACAGAGTCCTGCAGAAAAATCATCACACAGAGCTCGAACACTGACCCTCCAACTTTTAACTAAACTAAATAATCAATGAGACATGTATCATCACATCTCCAAAAAATAAAGAAAAAGGAAATCAATCTCAACTTTCAGTTCCAAATCACTCAGTTTTGAAGCATTTCTGTTAGTTTGTTCACTCAATGCTGACAATGTGTAGATAAAAACTAGTAAAAGTATAAAATTAAAGATTTTATAGAAAAAAGATACTAAAGCAAAAAATTTACATTCATGTTACTTTAAGTTTAAAGTGTAACAGAGGTTAATGGTTAATAATTTTGGTCATAAATATCAGAAATTCACACTTTAGATAATAAAGTCCACTTTAAACATTAAGAGGAAGTGTTTCATTAATGAGACCATCAGGTCCTTGTCCTACTAAATACAGCTGAAAATAAACACTGACACTAGATTACAGTCCCGTATGAAGTTGGTTCTCTTTGGTTCTCTACAGTGCCTGAAGGAACCGTATAATTCACACAGAACCGAATCTACTTGAACTCTTACTCAGTTTTCAGCACGTTGGGACTCAAAATGTGGAACATTATTGTCGATCCTGGCAAGCAGGTCAGAAAACAGATAAAACAGAAGTGAAGAAAGAAAAACAGAATGAAATGAAGCAGAGTTCATCTCCAGCACAGAATATTTCAGTTACTAAATGTTTTAAATCCACCTTTGCTCATGAAAGAAGGACAGTTAGTGATGTGAACGAACAGCAGCTTTGGAGGTTCTCACTTGAGAGTAAACAAGATCTTCAGGCTGTTCTTTCTTTTTTCTGCCGGTTCTGTCTTTCGCCTCCTTGAACTGAACTGTTGCGTAATTCAATCCATCAGCAGTGGAGTCCTGACGGACCTGATTGGTTGTTCTTTCTACCCCTGGAGCATCATGAACCTTCACTGTATAAAACATGATGACACATTTTGTTACATTTTTAAAAATGATTTGTTACATTTTGTGAAACATCTATGTTGTTCCATTGTCCTGTATTTATTTATTTTTTATTATGTTGCCACCATATCATTTGGAATTATGAATAATTAGAAACTGTTTTAATTGATCTTTTAAAAATTCTCAAAAAAACCCAATAAAGAACTGCAAATCCATAACAGTATGAAGGAGACACATACCACAGGAGTGTTCACAGCTTCTTGCCTTCCAGATTAAAACAGCTTCAGCAAAGATCACAACCAAACAAGCTCCCAAAGCTGCTCCCAGATAAACCACCACAGAGTCCCCTGGAAGATCAAATAAAAATAAAAAATTATATTAAATCAGACTGATAGTGCATGTTTCAAATGTCGCCCTTTTATCCAATAAAAATGAAAAAAACTAAAATGAATTCGACAAAATGTAAGTTTTTTTTTTAAGTCCACTGTTGTCAGTAATAAACTATAATTTACTGTTAAATAAAGACCAAACAGAGACTCACTGAAGTGAACTGTCGTCCCGTTTCCAACAATAATCCTCCCACAAGTGGACACAGCGCAGAAGTAAGTTCCAGTATCGTTGACGCTGGAGATGTTCATGGAGAAGGTGTTCACACAGCTTTGTCCAGGAGAGCTGATTTTACACTGATGGCTGCTCGGATGAGGGAACATGATTTCAGGAGAGGATTGTTCTGCAGCTCTGAACCAGAGAACTCGGAGATCTTCTGCTCTGATCTCAGAGAGAACCAAGCACTGCAGGGTCACCGACTCTCCTGGAGAAACCCACATCCTTACTGGATCTTGGAGCACCGAGATTTTCTCTGGAGGATCTGTTCAACATCACACAGACAGTGTGAGTTCAGAGATGAATGTTAATAAAGTTATATTTGTTCAAAAATAACAGAAACAACTTTAAACAGTTTAATCAGTGTGAATTTAGTGTATTTATGTATTGTTTTAGTACTGTAAACAGAGAAAATATCTATCTATCTATCTATCTATCTATCTATCTATTTAAACTGAAAAAATGTATATTTTAAATTTAATATCTCATTTCAGCGCTGCAGCTGATGTTTATTTTTTTTGATTAATTGGAGCCAAAATTAATGTGAATAAAAGCGCTTTACATGCATTTAACTGAAAAAAAAACATTCTTGCCTTCTTCGGTAAACTTAAGTTTTTATTTTTCTTCAGACAGCAATTAAACTAAACTTCACCAAAATATGAAACTACATTAAATTGTAAAATTAGATGTTGCCTGAATGTCATGAATTATCTGTGTGATGTCTTTTTGTGTCCTTTCTCAGCTGAATAACTAAAGCTGTTATATTTATATAAAGTACAACATTAAACCTGTAACTGAGTTTATAAAGTTATTTAATAGTTATTTTTCTGCAGCAGCGGCACTTTACAGTGTGCAAAATGTTCATGAAGGCTGAAACAATATTGAGGCTCTAAAATGGTATTTTCACATATTTTACAGCATCTGCGTCCTTTTAGAAGTTTCCTGTACAGATGTTTCTGATAGAAGTCTAAAATGTGACTTTATGTTAAACTGTGAAACAGTAGATTCATTACCTGTCACGCGTACAAAGATGCCTTTAGAAAACTTTATGGCTTTTTCTGTCCCTTCTCGACAGAAGTACACTCCTTCATGATCTTCAGTAAGTTGTTTGATAGTCAACGAAAAGTTTTGATGTAAGTTGAAGTCTGATTCTTTAAAACCTGCTGAATAAATGGCAGCGGTCTTGCCGTTCATCAGCGTCAACACTTCTTGAGGTTCTTGCCCCAGTTTTTGTTTGTACCAAAAACGAAAGTCCTCAGTTCCAGGAGTGAGATGTTCTTTACAGTCCAGAGTAACAGCAGCACGAGACCGAGCGGAGATAAATAATCGCTCCTGAAGATCTGCAGCTTGAGCAGGATCTGTAAAATCACAGGAATATGGTATCAGTCGAAGAAGAAAACTATTAAACACCCAAACTAAGGAGCAGGAATCTCTGAAGCGTTAAGTTTATAAACTTACATGTTATGTAGAAAAAGAAGACGAGAGTCCAAACTGAGGTCATCATCGTGAAAGAGGCTCTTCTTATTGAAGAACACTGGAAAGGAAGCGGTTTCAGCAGCATTAAACTCTTTTATCTGACTTGGTTCATGTGATGAAGCTCATTGGCTGGAAAAATGCCACTGTGTTTTTTTCTGTCTGCTTGACTTACACACCATCGCTGGCCGTCATCAGGCCTGAACCGCTAATGTGACATTTATGAATCTTCAGAATAACTAAATTCAGAGCTTTTTTGGAAGCTTTGGAAGTGTGAACAAAGTTCAGGGCTTCATGTGGAACATTGAGAGAAGCTTCACAGTCCTGCAGCTTGTAGACATTCAGCTGATATTGATATTAAAATGATTAGTGGGACTTTAATATAAAGTTAAAGTCCCACAAACAAAAAAAACATTTATGAATAAAAACCTCTCTGAAACTGTCAAAAATGTTCAGTCAGTGTGTTTGTAAAAACTATTTATTTATTACTTACTCACAGATGTGTGTGACTTCACATGTTTCTCTAAGATCTCAGTCCACCACTAAAAACCTCTCGGTCAGAAAAGATCCACATGTAACCTACAGCTCGGTTCACCTGCACAGGTACATACACTCAGAAAAGCAGCCTGTCCTGACTGAGTCTCCCAGCTACAAGCTGGTCTTGACCAAAGCCAGTATTCTGGTTAAGCCCCTCCTGGTCCCCTGATAGGGCAGCAGTGGTCTAATGTTATGGGACCAGGCCCCATGACCAGAAAAGTGAAAGTGAAAGTGACAACCCTTGTCATTGCGAGGTCATGGCACAGCACACATGAACCACAACGAAATTGGACCTCTGCATTTAACCCATGCACACTCAAACCCGTGCAGCAGTTGGCAGCTATTGAAAGCGCCCGGGGAGCAGTGATGGGGGACGGTACCTTGCTCAAGGGTACCTCAGGGCAACCTATTGGGAAGGGGTTTGAACCCCCGATCCTCCGATCATGCGGCTAACGCCCTAACCGCTAGGTCTTAGGTTTGAGTACCAGACCAGCAGGTTACTCTGAGGCCCCTTTTAGCAAGATAGGAGTTCCAGCACTGTTGCCCGGGCGTTGGATGTATGGCTGCTAAGTGGTTCACTTCAGTGTGAAAGATTAAATGCTGTGATCTCTTTATGATGACAGATGCACTTCACTTTCATTTCACTTTACTGTCATGATTAGAACGTCATGGGTTCCAGTTTCAGACCAGTAGGTTCTTCCCTGAACTTCCTTTCAGCTCATTTTCTGTTTATTCTCTAACAAAAGTCATTTCAGTCGGACGACTCCAGCGTCCTCAGGTCTAAATCTTTATGAAGCTGCTGTCAGTACACCCTCCATCACTTACACTCATGATGTCTCTATTCTTTTTGGCAGCGTTCTTTAGGCTGCATGACGTCTTCAGTCTACTTCATGTCCACTGAGCTGAACCTGTAGAGACTTTAATAAAAGCTCTGTCATGTAGTCTTATGAACACGACCCACAGTGAACTGTAACTAAACTATCTGTGAAAGATGAAGTAGCTTCAAATTGTTAATAAAAAAATGATATTTCAAACTTTTTTATTGTGTTTTTATTGATGCTGATGACAAGGAAATGAAACGTCTAATATACAGTCCATTAGAGTAACAGCTTAGAGTACAAATAGAATAACTTCAGTAAAATTCATGAAGAAATGCTCTACATTTGGATCTGAATGATGAAATATATACAGAAATGATGTTCCTAATGCCTGTAGCACTTTAGCACTTTAGTACTAACAAACAGAAAACTAATTTGTGAACACTGTCAAATCAAAATCACATCTTTAAATCATTTCAAAATAAAAGTGGGGCTTCGATAAACTCTGTATTTTGTAAAAGAAACAAATAAGTCAATGAAAATGATCTGAAATCCACAAATGTTCGAGTGAAGCGCAAAAAAACACAGATTTTCAGATTTGACTTTATTCCCAGTGTAGTTACATCTAATCACATCCACTCTCCATAACATTAGAGTAACAGTTTGGAGCACAAATAGAAGAGTTTCAGTAAAATTCAGTAAAAAAAAAAGAAACGCTCAACATTTGGATCTGAATGATTAATATATATCATTATATCATATGTTTATATAAATATAAACTTAAATGATGTTCTTAATGTCTGTAGCACTTTAGCACTTTTGTACTAACAAACACAAAACTGTCAGTTGTGAACACTGTCTCATCAAAATCACATCTTTAAATAATTTCTAAATAAAAGTGGGGCTTCGATAAACTCTGCTTTGTAATAGCAACACAAACAAGTCAGTGAAAATAATCTGAAATCCACAAATGGTCGAGTGAAGCACAAAAAAACAGATTTTGAAACACTGAGTCGCTCTGTTATCAGGAAATAGTAAGAATTTCACTTTGGTGTAAACATTCTCCATCAGCACTTTTCTTCATCTTGTTCTCACAGAAAAGTTAAAGTTGAACTCTTCAGCATCAGGATCCTTTAAAAAATAGAGAGAGAGAGAGAGTGAACAGAAATGCTGAAATGTGCGGCTACTTTAGGTGGCAGTACAACCTCAATATCCGAAAAAAAAAAAAAACAAAAAAAAAAAACAAAACAGTTCATCCTTACCTGTGAAAGTGAAAGTGACTATGTGTCATTGTGAATGCAATGTCTACCCATCACACCGTGCAGCAGCACCACACGGACGGCGGTGGCCTTGAAGGACTTGGACCCTCATTAATAATAGTGACTAGAAAAGTCATAGTTTTGAGTACCAGACAAGCAGGTTGCCCAGAGCAACCCTTGAGCAAAATACTGTCCCCATCACTGCTGCAGGGTGTGTGTGGGTTAAATACAGAGGCTGTTCTATTTTCCTGAGACGGGGCACTTTTATCACTGTGAACATCAGCACTGACCCATCTGTGATCCTCATGTAGAGACTGAGAGGCAGCCTGGAGACGCTGCTGGTGTGAATGTGTGTGTAACGGAGGCGGGGTGCAGGGAGGACGCCAACGCTGAGCCAGGAGTTCGGATCAAAAACCTTTATTAACTATATTTACAAAAACAAAACAAAGGACTGCAGTTCTTAACTAAAATCAAGGAACTGCAGCCTAAACCAAGATACCAGATACCCAAACACAAAACCACCATAAAGTGTAGGCAGAGCCTAACAAATGAGCCGCGCTCTGTTCTGACTCATCGGGGCTTAAATAGTCAGCCCCAATGAAACACACCTGTGCCTTCATTAGCTCAGGTGTGTTCAGTCAGAACAGAGCGCCCTCTATCGTGCACAAAACACCTGATCCGTGACAGAATCCCCCCCCAAAAGGCGCGGCTCCCGAAGCGCAAAAACATAGGCGAACACCTGGGGGGAGGTCAAGAACAAAAAACACTCTACAAAAGTCTCATTAAGGGGCATATGGTCAGGTCCACAAAACAAGTTCTATACAAAGGACCCCTGACCAGCCATGTCCAGGCACTGGAGGTGGCGAGGGGAATCCTAGAAGTTCAGTCCACTTCTTTAACTGTTGCCTGGACTTGACCCTAGAGTCACTGGAGGAATCGCCCGATTCAGTGGAACGCCTCTCCTTGGCAGAACTGGAAAGAGAGCTAAACACAGATTTTAAAGGGTTCAAAGAGGAAGTCTCTCTCACATAGTCCGAACTCTGTTTCCAACCCCTGCCATCCTTGTTCTTCACGTCTCTCATCACAGAATCTACAGTGCAGAAGCTGTCGTTCGCTTTCTTGAACTGAGACAGGTCATTGCTGATGTCTTTAGGCTCCTTCCTCTTCTTGATCGTATTCCCCTGCTGCTTGGAGCCCAGTGAGGCAACGTCCCAGCTCCTGGTTCCACTATGAGAAGTTTCACATGGACTCCTCCACAAGCCACCTTGTTCTGAGCCTGCTGCATTGTGAGGGTGAACTAAATGTAGGGAGTCATCATGCAGCTGGTCAATCTCTGGAATCTTTCCCTGCTTCTCCATCAGACTGTTCTTCAGCTGCTCCGCTCTGGCTTTAACCACCAGGGTCCCAGCATGCACTGGTGTCTGTGGAGTGAGTCGAGATTCGAAGATCGCCAATCTTGCTTCCATACCCCTGACCTGCTTCTCCAGCTCGCTGAGCTTACTAGCCTCACTTTGGGCTTCTCTCAGTTCAGCCTGCAGAGCAACGTTGCGGTCTTGCACCCATCTCAGCTCTGCTCTGGTCTGACTCAGTTGTTCCTCCATAGTGGCTATTTTAGCTTCCAGCTTCTTCTGAATGGTTGGAGTCTCAACTCTCCTCGTTGTCTGCCATACAGTTTGGCCCCTCTGTTCATCCGTTCTTTCCAGCTTTTCTCTTTGGACAGCAGTCACAGCTTGCAGCTTTATTCTAGAGACTTCTCTCTCTTCTCTGAATTTCGCACTCTTTTTGTGAAGCTCACCTTTGTCTTGAGCCAGAGGTTCTCCTTCAGTTTCCATAGTCTTGATCTCCCTTTGGCAACTGGACAAGAGTCCTTTGGTCCTCTCCAGCTGAGGAAGCAGATAGGTGATCCTTTCCTTGCGTTTCAACCCTTCATTCGTGACCGAGGCATTCACCTGTAGCATCGAGGCTTCTTTCGCCATCAGCTGCTGGTAGAGCTCTGTCAGCAACTCCTTCTGTTCAGTGAGCTGAACATTCATGTAGCTGATTTGTTCATCTCTGAGGTGAGATTGGATTGTCTTTGCAGCTCTGATCCGTTTGGCCAGATCCCTTGCCTGCTTTCCTCTGAATGACTTTTGCAAGCAAATTGCAGCATGTCTGAACAGCTGATACCTCTGCTTTTGTTGATGCCCAAGCTTCCACCTTCTGAACCTCCTCTGAAGAACACTTGCTGCCCAGCACTGCTTCTTGAAAACCAATCTTTGCTGGTGCATTCTTACTACAGCCTGAATCATGGTGGCAGCTTTGTGCATTGCAGCAACATTCTTTCGAATAGAAAAACCCCTAAAAGCTGCCTGGATGCATGTCACTGACCTTCTCAATACCTGGAATCTCTCTTGCTCAAATTTACCCTTAGTGTAGGACCTAAAATGTCTTTGAATGATGATGGCTGACACCCTTATGGCCTGGTACTTTACTACCTCCCGGTGTCTTCTAAATGCAACCTGAATCATGGTGGCAGCTTTGTGCATTGCAGCAACATTCTTTCGAACAGAATAACCCTTAAAAGCTGCCTGGATGCATATCACTGACTTTCTCAACACCTGGAGTTTCTCACGTTCAAATTTACCCTTAATGTAGGACCTATAATGTCTTTGAATGATGATGGCTGACACCCTTATGGCCTGGTACTTAACTACCTCCCGGTGTCCTCTGAACGCAGCCTGAATCAGGGAAGCTGCCTGATGTTGCAGGATCACCTCCCTTCTGACCCTCTGACCTCTGAAGCAGGCTTGCAGGAACATGGCAGCAGAGCGCAATTTCAAGAATTCCTCCCTCTGCTTTCTGGCTTCAAGTGTGGAGCGATACCTAAGCTGAATTGCAACAGCAGCATGTTTGATGCATACATATCGTGTCCGAGCACAGTGAGCCCTGTAAGCACATTGTATCACAGTGACAGCCTGGTGCTTCTGTTTCAGAGTCTGTCTGGTCTTCATCCCTCGGAATGCGGCTTGCAGAACAACAGCAGCCATCTTTATCTCCTTCAAAGACTTCATTTCTTGCTTCATCATCTTATTAGCTCGGTAATATCGCTGAACAGTCCTGGCTGCCCACAGTAGCTTCAGGTAGTACTTTCTGCTCAAATGCTTCCTCACCTGTGCCTGAATGGTTACTGCAGCCTCATGTTCAATTTGCATCTGCACCCGAACTTTCATTCTAAACTTCCCACTAACCTGGAGCTGCTCCTTCTCGGTTTGCTGTGCAGCAGATGGCTTAGTGGGGCTGGGTTTATGGGTCGACTCCTTGATGCCGCTTTCCTTGCTGTGAAGGGCTTCCTTGGTCGACCTCCCCAGGTGCACGATGCAGGACGCGGTCTCTGCTGTCTCCCTGCTCTCTGTGTCAGGAACGGCCTTCTTTGCCACTGCCTCGCTTTTTTTGTTGCGGGCGGCCTTCTTTGCCCTCCTCTTGTGTTTAAGGTTGCAGGAAGCGTTTATTTCCACCGTTTTGCTGTTATTCGCGCTGACTGTGTTCACCGCTGTATTCTCACGTTGAGCTGCGCAGAGCGCCACATTTACCGTAACGCCTCCATTAGCTGCGCAGGGAGAATCCTTTACCGTAACGCCTCCATTAGCTGCGCAGGGAGAATCCTTTACCGTAACGCCTCCATTAGCTGCGCAGGGAGAATTCTTTACCGTGGCTCCTCTATCAGCTGCGCGGGGCACGTTCTCCGCTGGCGGATCACGGTGATTGTCGCGCGGCGCTTTCGGCGCTGAATCTCCGCGTTGCGTGACTCCCGTCGTCAAGGAAGCCCCGCCTTCCATGTCGCGTGAGGGAAAAAACACCTGGTTCAGCGTATCGAGGTAGCGCTGTGTGTTCGCGGCGAGAGCGACCAGCTTCTGCAGCAGGAAGTTGAACCAGTCCGCGCCTGCCTCGGGACCCAGGCGGCTGACGAGCGGGATATCTGACGTCAGCCGCGTCAGACGTTTTTGGAGCTCCCTGGCAGTGGCCGCCGGCGTCCGTCGTACCCAATCCTCGCCCTCCAATTCCTCATGGAGGTCCACGGACTCAACGAACGCCGGTACCCTTGTATCCCAGGTTCCAATAAATTCCAATGTCCTCTTGATCGCGGCTGCATTTGTGCGCAGCACCCGCTCTTGCTCGCACTCCTGACTCGCGACGTCCAGGTACTGGCGGCTCATTCTGTAACGGAGGCGGGGTGCAGGGAGGACGCCAACGCTGAGCCAGGAGTTCGGATCAAAAACCTTTATTAACTATATTTACAAAAACAAAACAAAGGACTGCAGTTCTTAACTAAAATCAAGGAACTGCAGCCTAAACCAAGATACCAGATACCCAAACACAAAACCACCATAAAGTGTAGGCAGAGCCTAACAAATGAGCCGCGCTCTGTTCTGACTCATCGGGGCTTAAATAGTCAGCCCCAATGAAACACACCTGTGCCTTCATTAGCTCAGGTGTGTTCAGTCAGAACAGAGCGCCCTCTATCGTGCACAAAACACCTGATCCGTGACAGTGTGTTAAAACCACAGCAGATTCTGGAGGTGTGAACATTTCCTCACCGTTTTCTGAGAGCGGCTGTAAAATCAGCCCACAGTTTAGTGCAGTTCAGCGCAGTTTTTAAAGAGATCATGTTTAAGATTTTAGTTTCTCAGTTTTACATCATCAACTTTAAATTATATTGTATGAATATACACATTCATAACAGGAGTGTGGAGACACATACCACAGCAGTGTTCACAGCTTTTTGCCGTCCAGACTAAAACGGCCACAGAGTCAAACCACCACAGAGTCCCCTGGAAGATCAAATAAAAAGAAAATGTAAAAATCCCATAAAAAAGAAAAAAGTAACTAAAAGAATTCAACAAACACCCAAACAAAGG
>CM029376.1:3273656-3296040 GCA_017165825.1 Hepsetus odoe
TCTCTCTCTCTCTCTCTCTCTCTCTCTCTCTCTCTCTCTCTCTCTCTATTTTTTAAAGGATCCTGATGCTGAAGAGTTCAACTTTAACTTTTCTGTGAGAACAAGATGAAGAAAAGAGTGCTGATGGAGAATGTTTACATCAAAGTGAAATTCTTACTAGTTCCTGATAACAGAGCATCTCATTGTTTCAAAATCTGTGTTTTTTTGCGCTTCACTCGAACATTTGTGGATTTCAGTGGATTTTCACTGACTTATTTGTGTTGCTTTTACAAAGCACAGAGTTTATCGAAGCCCCACGTTTATTTTGAAATGATTTAAAGATGTGATTTTGATTAGACAGTGTTCACAACTGACAGTTTTCTGTTTGTTAGTACTAAAGTGCTAAAATGCTACCGACATTAAGAACATCATTTATGTTTATATTTATATGAACATTGATATAATGATATATATTAATCATTCAGATCCAAATGTTGAGCATTTCTTCTATTTGTGATCTTAGCTGTTACCCTAATGGACTGTATACTAGAAGTTTCATTTCCTTTTCATCAGCATCAATAAAAACACAATAAAAAAGTTGAAATATAATTTTTTTTATTAAAAATTTGATGCTACTTAATCGTTCAGAGAGAGTTTAGTTACAGTTCACTGTGGGTCGTGTTCATAAGACTACATGACAGAGCTCTTATAAAAGTCTCTACAGGTTCAGCTCAGTGGACATGAAGTAGACTGAAGACATCATGCAGCCTAAAGAACGCTGCCAAAAAGAATAGAGACATCATGAGAGTAAGTGATGGAGGGTGTACTGACAGCAGCTTCATCAAGAAGATTTAGACCTGAGGACACTGGAGTCGTCTGACTGAAATGACTATTGTTAGAGAATAAACAGAAAATGAGCTCAAAGGAAGTTCAGGAAAGAACCTACTGGTTTGAAACTGGAACCCATGACGTTCTAATCATGACAGTAAAGTGAAAGGAAAATGAAGTGCAGCTGTCAGAGAGGTTTTTATTTATAAATGTTTTTTGAGGAACATCATATTAAAGTCCCTCTAATCATTTTAATATCAATATCAGCTGAATGTCTACAAGGTGCAGGATTGTGAAGCTACTTTCAATGTTCCACATGAAGCCTTGAACTGTGTTCACACTTCCAAAGCTTCCAAAAAACCTCTGAATGTAGTTATTCTGAAGATTCATAAATGTCACATTAGCGGTTCAGGCCTGATGACGGTCAGCGATGGTGTGGAAGTCAAGCAGAAAAAAAAAACACAGTGGCATTTTTCCAGCCAGTGAGCTTCATCACATGAACCAAGTCAGATAAAAGAGTTTAATGCTGCTGAAACCGCTTCCTTTCCAGTTTTCTTTCAATAAGAAGAGCCTCTTTCACGATGATGACCTCAGTTTGGACTCTAGTCTTCTTTTTCTACATAACATGTAAGTTTATAAACTTAACGCTTCAGAGATTCCTGCTCCTTAGTTTGGGTGTTTAATAGTTTTCTTCTTTGACTGATATCATATTCCTATGATTTTACAGATCCTGCTCAAGCTGCAGATCTTCAGGAGCGATTATTTATCTCCACTCGGTCTCGTGCTGCTGTTACTCTGGACTGTAAAGAACATCTCACTCCTGGAACTGAGGACTTTCGTGTTTGGTACAAACAAAATCTGGGGCAGGAACCTCAAGAAGTGTTGATATTGATGAGAGAGAAGAACGATCCCAGTTTTTCACAAAGTTTCAACAAATCACACTTCAGCTTAGATCACAATTTTTCTTTGAAAATCAAACAACTTACTGAAGATCATGAAGGAGTTTACTTCTGTGGAGAAGGGAGTGGAGGCTCCATAAAGTTTTCTAAAGGCATTTTTGTAAGCATGACAGATAATGAATCTACTGTTTTACAGTTTAACATAAAGTCACATTTTAGACTTTGGTCAGAAACATCTGAAATGTACATGAAATGTTTTAAAAGGACGCAGATGCTGTAAAATAAATGAAAATATTTGTAGCACCTTAAAGCAATTTTAGAGCCTTTTTATTATTTCAATCCTCATGAACATTTTGCACAATGTAAAGCTGTTGTATAAAATTAATGATTAAATAGCTATAAAAATTCAGTTTCATGTTTTCCATTTGCAATTTATATAAATATAATAGCTTTAGTTAATTAGCTGAGAAAAGGTACAGAGAAATCACACAGACAATTTATGACATTCATGAAACATCTATTACTAATTTTACAATTTAATTCTGTGTTTCATATTTTGGTGAAGTTCAATTCGGTTGCTTTCCATCGAAAAATAAAAGTTAAGTTTACTGATGAGGGCAAAAATTTTTGTTTTCTTTCGAGTTCATATAAAGTGCGAGATGGATAGATAGATAGATAGATAGATAGATAGTTTTCTCTGTTTACAGCACTAAAACAATACATTAATACACTAAATTCACGCTGATTAAACTGTTTAAAGTTGTTTCTGTTATTTCTGAACAAACACAACTTTCATGATCTCTTTAAAAACTGCGCTGAACTGAACTAAACTGTGGACTGATTTTACAGCCGCTCTCAGAAAACGGTGAGGAAATGTTCACACCTCCAGAATCTGCTGTGGTTTTAACACACATTCACACCAGCAGCCTCTCCAGGCTGCCTCTCAGTCTCTACATGAGGGTCACAGATGGGTCAGTGCTGATGTTCACAGTGATAAAAGAGTCCCGTCTCAGGAAAACAGAACAACAGCAGAACAACAGCAACACAAAACAAATAATGACAACAACAAGAACTTTACTTTATGATCATTTCTGTTAACTTAGTGTTAGAAGTACAAGATTAAAATTGCAATAACAAAGTTATTTCTTTTAAATAACTTAAACACATGATTTAGTAAACTTTGTGAGACTTGAATTAAGCTTTAGACATTACATGGACATTAAAGATGTCTGAACTGGTGAGGTATCATCTGTACTGGTGATGCTGTTTATAGAGGAGATTATGATTTAAAGGGAGCAGGTCGGTGATTTTGGTTACTTGAAGTGAAAGTGACTATTTTCAGTGTGAAACACAGCACAGCGCACAGTGAACCGAAATACATCCTCTGTGTTTAACACACACACACCCTGCAGCAGTGGGGAGTCTTGTACAGCACCCAGTGAGCAGTGATGGGGACAGTACCGTGCTCAAATGTTGCTCCAGGCAACCTACAGGTCTGCTTCCCAATGACATGATTTTTCTAATCCCTGTGATCCTGGGACCAAGTCCTGAAACTCTAGGCCACCGCCGTCCGTGTGATGCTGCTGCACGGTGTGATGGGTAAACGCAGAGTGTTATCTGCTGTAAATTCACAATGACGTGCGACCACTTTCACTTTCACTTTCACAAGTAAGGATGAACTGTTTTTTTGGGGGCGGGGTTATTGAGGTTATACTGCCACCTAATGGAGCTGCACATTTCAGCAATTCTGTTCTTATTTGTTTTTCTTTTTCTTCTCTACAAAAGGATCCTGATGCTGAAGAGTTCAACGCTGCATCACTTTTCTCGGAGAACAAGATGAAGAAAAGAGTGCTGATGGAGAATGTTTACACCAAAGTGAAATTCTTACTAGTTCCTGATAACAGATTGACTCAGTAAAGAAAGAGAGGAAGTTAATGGAGTGATGGAGAGTGGATGTGATTAGATGTAACTACACTGGGAATTAAAGTCAAATCTGAAAATCTGCGTTTTTGTGCTTCACTCGACCATTTGTGGATTTCAGATTATTTTCACTTATTTATGTGACTTATTTATGTTGCTTGTTTTTTTTAATACAGAGTTTTTCGAAGCCCCACTTTTATTTAGAAATGATTTAAAGATGTGATTTAGATTAGACAGTGTTTACAAATGAAAATTTTCTGTTTGTTAGTACGAGTGCTAAAGTGCTGCAGGCTTTAAGAACATCATTTCTGTAAATATTTCATCATTCAGATCCAAATGCTGAGTGTTTCTTCATGAATTTAATTGAAGTTCTTCTTCTATTTGTGCTCTAAGCTGTTACCCTCATGGACTGTATACTAAAAGTTTAATTTCCTTTTAATTATAAAAAAAAATGTGTTTAATGTTTCAGAGAGAGTTTAGTTACAGTTCACTGTGGGTCGTGTTTATAAGACTACATGACAGAGCTTTTATAAAATTCTCTACAGGTTCAGCTCAGTGGACATGAAGTAGACTGAAGACGTCATGCAGCCTAAAGAACGCTGCCAAAAAGAATAGAGACATCATGAGAGTAAGTGATGGAGGGTGTACTGACAGCAGCTTCATAAAGAAGATTTAGACCTGAGGACGCTGGAGTCGTCCAACTGAAATGACTTTTGTTAGAGAATAAACAGAAAATGAGCTGAAAGTAAGACCAGGTATGAACATACTGGTCTGAAACTGGAACCCATGACGTTCTAATCATGACAGTAAAGTGAAGTGAAAGTGAAGTGCATCTGTCATCATAAAGAGACCACAGCATTTAACCTTTCACATCGAAGTGCACCAATGTACAGCCATACATCCAACACCCGGGCAACAGTGCTGGAACTCCTATCTCGCTAAACGGGGCCTCAAGGTAACCTGCTGGTCTGGTACTCCAACCTGCAACTTTCTGGTCATGGGGTCTAGTCCCATAACATTAGACCACTGCTGCCCTATTAGGGGACCAGGAGGGGCTTAACCAGAATACTGGCTTTGGTCAAGACCAGCTTGTAGCTGGGAGACTCAGTCAGGACAGGATGCTTTTCTGAGTGTATGTACCTGTGCAGGTGAACCGAGCTGTAGGTTAAATGTGGATCTTTTCTGACCGGGAGGTTTTTAGTTGACTGAGATCTTAGAGAAACATGTGAAGTTACACACATCTGTAAGTAAATAGTAAATAAATTGCTTTTACAATCACACTGATTGAACATTTCTGACAGTTTCAGAGAGACTTTTATTCATAAATGTTTTTTGAGGAACATATTAAAGCCCCACTAATCATTTTAATATCAATATCAGCTGAATGTCTACAAGGTGCAGGATTGTGAAGCTACTCTCAGTGTTCCACATGAAGCCTTGAACTGTGTTCACACTTCCAAAGCTTCCAAAAAAGCTCTGAATTTAGTTATTCTGGAGATTCATAAATGTCACATTAGTGGTTCAGGCCTGATGACGGCCAGCGATGGTGTGTAAGTCAAGCAGACAGAAAAAAACACAGTTGCGTTTTTCCAGCCAATGAGCTTCATCACATGAACCAAGTCAGATAAAAGAGTTTAATGCTGCTGAAACCGCTTCCTTTCCAGTTTTCTTTCAATAAGAAGAGCCTCTTTCACGATGATGACCTCAGTTTGGACTCTCGTCTTCTTTTTCTACATAACATGTAAGTTTATGAACTAAACGCTTCAGAGATTCCTGCTCCTTAGTTTGGGTGTTTAATAGTTTTCTTTTTCGACTGATATCATATTCCTGTGATTTTACAGATCCTGCTCAAGCTGCAGATCTTCAGGAGCGATTATTTATCTCCGCTCGGTCTCGTGCTGCTGTTACTCTGGACTGTAAAGAAAATTTCACTTCTGGAGCTGACAAGTTTCGTTTTTGGTACAAACAAAAACTGGGGCAGGAACCTCAAGAAGTGTTGATGTTGATGAGCGGCAAGAGTCCCAGTTTTTCAGCAGGTTTCAACAAATCAGACTTCAACTTACATCCAAACTTTTCGTTGACTATCAAAGAACTTTCTGAAGATCATGAAGGAGTGTACTTCTGTCGAGAAGGGACAGAACAATCCATAAAGTTTTCAAAAGGCATCTTTGTACGCGTGACAGGTAATGAATCTGCTGTTTTACAGTTTAACATAAAGTCACATTTTAGACTTCTATCAGAAACATCCGTACAGGAAACTTCTAAAAGGATGCAGATGCTGTAAAATATGTGAAAATACCATTTTAGAGCCTCAATATTGTTTCAGTCTTCATGAACATTTTGCACATTGTAAAGAGCAGCTGCTGCAGACAAATAACTATTAAATAACTTTATAAACTCAGTTACAGGTTTAATGTTGTACTTTAAATAAATATAACAGCTTTAGTTATTCAGCTGAGAAAGGACACAAAAAGACATCACACAGATAATTCATGACATTCAGGAAACATCTAATTTTACTGTTTAATTTAGTTTCATGTTTAGGTGAAGTTTAATTTAATTGCTGTCTAAAAAAAATAAAAACTTAAGTTTACCGAAGAAGGCAAAACATTTTTTTTTTCTGTTAAGTTCATGTAAAGCACTTTTATTCACATTAATTTTGGCTCCAATTTTTCAATTAATTCATCAAAAAATATAAACATCAGCTGCAGCATTGAAATTAGATAAATATTCAATTTAAAATGTACAGTTATTCAGTTTAAATAGACAGATAGCTAGATAGATAGCTAGATAGCTAGATAGACAGATAGATAGCTAGATAGATAGATAGATAGATAGATAGATAGATAGTTTTCTCTGTTTACAGTACTAAAACAATACATAAATACACTAAATTTACGCTGATTAAACTGTTTGAAGTTGTTTCTGTTATTTTTGAACAAATTTAACTTTGCTAACATTCATCTCTGAACTCCTACAAACTTAAAAGACCAAAAATGTCTCTTCAGCTCTAATAATCCATTATCTTCCATCACTGTCTGTGTGATGTTGAACAGATCCTCCAGAGAAAATCTCAGTGCTCCAAGATCCAGTAAGGATGTGGGTTTCTCCAGGAGAGTCGGTGACCCTGCAGTGCTTGGTTCTCGCTGAGAGCAGAGCAGAAGATCTCCGAGTTCTCTGGTTCAGAGCTGCAGAACAATCCTCTCCTGAAATCATGTTCTCTCATCCGAGCAGCCATCAGTGTAAAATCAGCTCTCCTGCACAAAGCTGTGTGAACACCTTCTCCGTGAACATCTCCAGCGTCAACGATACTGGAACTTACTTCTGCGCTGCACCCACTTGTGGGAGGATTATTGTTGGAAACGGGACGACAGTTCACTTCAGTGAGTCTCTGTTTGGTCTTTATTAAACAGTAAATAATATTTAGTTTATTACTGACAACAGTGGACTTAAAGAAAAACTTAATTTTTGTCAAATTCATTTTAGTTTTTGTTTATTTTTATTGGATAAAAGGGCAACATTTGAAACATGCACTATCAATCTGATTGAATATAATTTTTATTTTTATTTTATCCTTCAGGGGACTCTGTGGTGTTTTATCTGGGAGCAGCATTGGGAGCTTGTTTGGTTGTGATCTTTGCTGAAGCCGTTTTAATCTGGAAGACAAGAAGCTGTGAACACTCCTGTGGTATGTGTCTCCTTCATACTGTTATGAATGTGCTGTTTTTTATTGGGTTTTTTTGAGAATTTTTAAAAAATCAATTAAAACAGTTTCTAATTGTTCATAATTGCAAATGATATGGTGGCAATATAAAAAAATACAAATAAATACAGGAAAATGGAACAACATAGATTTCTCACAAAATGTAACAAATTCATATTAAAAATTAATTGGACATCATACTTCCTACAGTGAAGCTTCATCCTGCTCCAGGGGTAGAAAGAACAACCAATCAGGTCCGTCAGGACTCCACTGCTGATGGATTGAATTACGCAACAGTTCAGTTCAAGGAGGCGAAAGACAGAACCGGCAGAAAAAAGAAAGAACAGCCTGAAGAACTTGTTTACTCTCAAGTGAGAACCTCCAAAGCTGCTGTTCGTTCACATCACTAACTGTCCTTCTTTCATGAGCAAAGGTGGATTTAAAACATTTAGTAACTGAAATATTCTGTGTTGGAGATGAACTCCGCATCATTCCATTCTGTTTTTCTTTCTTCACTTCTGTTTTATCTGTTTTCTGACCTGCTTGCCAGGATCGACAATAATGTTCCACATTTTGAGTCCCAACATGCTGAAAACTGAATAAGAGTTCAAGTAGATTTGGTTCTGTGTGAAATATACGGTTCCTTCAGGCACTGTAGAGAACCAAAGAGAACTAACTTTATACGGGACTGTAATCTAGTGTCAGTGTTTATTATCAGCTGTGTTTAGTAGGACAAGGACCTGATGGTCTCATTAATGAAACACTTCCTCTTAATGTTTAAAGTGGACTTTATTATCTAAAGTGTGAATTTCTGATATTTATGACCAAAATTATTAACCATTAACCTCTGTTTCATGTTAATACTTTTTTAAACTTAAAGTAACATAAATGTAAATTTTTTGCTTTAGTATCTTTTTTCTATAAAATCTTTACTTTTGTACTTTTACAGCATTTAGTGAACAAACTAACAGAAATGCTTCAAAACTGAGTGATTTGGCACTGAAAGTTGAGATTGATTTCCTTTTTATTTATTTTTTGGAGATGTGATGATACATGTCTCATTGATTATTTAGTTTAGTTAAAAGTTGGAGGGTCAGTATTTGAGCTGTGTGAGGATTTTTCTGCAGGACTCTGTCCCTCCCTGAGCTCCACTTTCAAGATTTCATTTTAAAAATTATCCATTACTTAATTTTTTTTTTTAATTTAACAGTTTTTTGCATTGTTGTTCGTTTGTCTCATGCAAATAAACTTAATTTGACAAATTTATTACATTTTGTATGTTTTGCATTTTTTCCCCATTTTTCAAAATTTTCAGAAATTTCGAATTTGTTTAATGAGTTGCTGTGAAAGGCTCACTGTTCAACACAATGAAGTGGATTTCTTTATACTGGTGGTAAATGAAACCAGAGTCGATGTTAATTTTTTAATTTATATCCTCTTCAGAAAAAAAAGTGTGTTTCCATTTTAAAAAGTTAGTGTCTCTTCTGCCCTTAAAAAAGTTAACAAAGATTCTGCTTCTTTTAACTTATTAGAAGCTTGAGTTAAGTATAAATATTAAATGATCCTGGACACTGAGTGATAACATTTTTATAAATAGTAATAAATTAAAGTATTATTATTAATGAAGGTAACAGATAAAGGTAATTGTAATAAAGTTGTCAATTTTGAGAAATTTTTTGCTCTATGTACCTCTAGCCCTGAATGGATTTAAGAAAATCCTAAGGAAGCATTGTTGCTAGAATTTTAGTATTTAGTATTTCGTATTTAGTATTTCAGTATTTTGGGTCTTTCACATAAAACCATTCTGAGAGATGGAGACCCAAAGCATCTTCTTCACGAGAGAACTTGTTCCAGGAGCGGCCGATCGCCATACATGGCTATAAAGGAAAGAGATTCAAGAACCATGTGACTTCTCCCAACCAATGAGGTTTGACTTAAGATCCAAGCCAACAAATAGAATTTGGCACTGTAGCAAACTGTTTCCTTTTGAAGACTCTCTGTCATGTTAGAGTGGGTCACTTTACCATGGCTGTAGTCGGGATTATCATTTTTTTTTCTCTGCACGTACAATATGTATGTTTCAACTTCTTCTTCTCACAAGTACAGACACTGCTTTCAGGCTTTGTAATTATTGAGATGTTC
Source organism: Hepsetus odoe (assembly GCA_017165825.1). NCBI lineage: Eukaryota > Metazoa > Chordata > Actinopteri > Characiformes > Hepsetidae > Hepsetus > Hepsetus odoe. Next base: position 3,283,128 of record CM029376.1, read on the forward strand.
TTGAGTATTTAAAGTGAACTTCTTTTATAGATGCTGCTCATTCAATGGGAAATCCAGAACCATCGCTCGTAACATTGAAGGTCAGTAAAGATGTTACTCTCAACTGCAAAACTTCAGAGCAAAATTAAAAAGTATTTTTGGTTCAAGCAAAGACTGGAGCAGATACCAAAGGAAGTGTGATATGTATATATTGATAGATGCCCCAGTATTAAACCTGAGTTTACACGTCACAAACTGAAGAAATTATCAGATGGTGTTTCTCTCAATATTAATGTTCGTAAAGAAGATGAAGGAATGTACTTCTATGGAAAAGCTGGTTAAGATATGGCACAGTGGTGTGCTGGAACATTCTTTTGTCTCACTTTCTTAATTATTATCATGGAAAATCTTTCAAAAGGTTATTATGATCTGGAAAACTATCCATTCAAAGAAGGTCAATTTCCTTTTATTATAGTCTCAATATATATTTAAAATTAACTACACATGAATGTTACTGTACAGCTTGTTTGTAGGTAGATAACAGGTCCTGCTGTATCACTGGGATGATAATTTTTATTTCATGGTCCAGATCATCTAAACATACCGGTGGTCCTAATGATTCTTGTCTCAGTAATATTCTATTAATAAAACTTATATTGTATAAATATCCTTCTAGCTGTATTTGTGGGCTGAAGGTCTTAGATTTAATTCTGGATACAGGAAATTACTTCTGTGCTGTGTCCACTTTTGGGAGGATTATTGTTGGAAACCGGACGACAGTAGCGATAAGTAACTACATTTATTGAGCAGATTTAAATGTATTTTATATTTTTTTGCTCTTGTTTGAGGAAGTGTTTACAGAACAAAAGCCACATCAAACCTGAAAGTTGAAGATGGAGTTGTATTTGCTGCTACGTTATTCCACCATTCGTTCTCCTCCTCTTTAGGTTCTCCTGTTTCTGTGCTGAGTGTTGGTCTGGGACTGGCTCTGGGTTTGAGTTTCATCTGGAACATCATTGTAACCTGCTGGAGCTGGAAGAGAGGTGAGTTCATTCAGGTCAGTAAAATGTTCCACAGTTTATTATCATGTGGATGAATTTCTAACACATTTCCTTTAAATGCATTTCAAGAGGAATCTCCGTCTTTCAACCCCTATTTCCCAAAAGTGCTACCAGACCAGGTTTGTTACATTTCTGCTCATTTCACTGCAGTGTTGATTAAGGTGTGTAACTGAATGTAAATGTATTTTTTTTTATTTTAATGTATTCAATGTGTATTATATAAAACTTATTCTGCTTTTTATCCTGAAGATAAACATGATCTCTTTAAAAACAAAGCTTATCTTGAATCTTCAACCACACTCAAAACCCAAAGTGGTGAGAAAAACACACTGAACATGTTCACACCTCAGAAAGACGTGATGCGTGATTCTTTCACACGTAGTGCAGCCTCTCAAGACTGGCTTCAGTTTCTGTATTTACATCATCAGTTCATGCTGATATACAAACTGATAAAAGTGTCCCTCCACAAATAAAAAAAGAAAAAACTGAGATTTGGGGTTCATCTTCAGTGTCTTCAGTCGTCAAACTTAATTGTAAAATAGTCTATCGCTCAAATTCCTTTAATTGGATAATAGGTTTCATTAATAAATTAATTAAGCACTTCTAACACTAAACAAATATAGAAGTATATAAGTTAATTGGATTTCTAATATTGATTCAATGAAAAAATTTATTTTAGATTTATTTCACTTAATATCACAAATTTAATTAAGTAACTTTTTCAAGGTATCCAAAATGTTTGAAAAGTTGATACACTGAATTGTCTTTTACAGAATGAATTGCACCTTTTGACCAAGCTGAAGTGATCTTTAAGATCACGCTGTACTTCAGATCATTACAGGGAGGTGGTGGTCAAGAGGTGGGATACTTAACTATGGACCTTTGGCTCAAGAGGTCCTATGTTCGAATCCCACCTCTGGCACTACCATCACTGGGTCCCTGAGCAAGACCCTTCGTTGCTCCAGGGAGACTGTACCTGTTAGGACATGGAAGTCGCTCTGGATAATAGCGTCTGCTAAATGCCGTAAATGTAAATTAGAGTGTAGATTTGATTTATGGTCTGAATGGAATGAAACCAGAGGTACAAAATGATCCTGAAAGTTTTTTAGATCTTTTTATCTTAAATATGTTTGTTCTTTGGAGAAAGGGGGAAGATTTGTCCCTTTTCATAACAGTGACATAGAAAGTCTGGAGTCTGGATGGGGTGTCAGTGCACTTTAAGAAGTATCATTGTAGTTGAATACGGTGGAATTATATTTATGATTAATTATGTCATCAGGCAGGATCAAAATGATGACCAGGAGATAAAGCTCATGCAGCAGCAAGAAAAGGAGGAAGAACCAGCAGAGGCCCTGGATCTGCCGATGGATAATTAAGCAGGGAGGTTGTACATAATTATTAATAAAATTAGATTTTTAAAAAAAAGATTTTTGTAGTTGTCTAAAAAACTTTTATTTTGGAAGGTAGTTTTATTGTGCCTGCTCTACAGCTGCACAATAAGAAGAACATTCTTGCACGATTTAGTATGATTATTCTGTTGGATATCTGTGATATGATTTATAATGTGTTGCAAAACACACTTTATAATCAGAAAGGAAAATGTAAATAATAGAAATGTAAAACATCTCAGACCAGAGCCTGAAAGAGTAAAATAAAAACAAAAAATAAAAAAAGGTAAAAAACGTCAACTCTTGTTGAATTGCATGAATAACTCAATTCAACAAAATACTATGCAACAGTGACCTGGAGCTGTGATTGGTCAACTTTGTCAAAAACCTTGCCACTGATTGGTCAGTTGTGAGTATAGCACTAAATAATTCATAGTGAATACAGAATAAAGCACAGTAAATTCAGCGTAACTCATAGTGGAAGCTGAAAAACGAAGAGTAGTTAGTGGTTAGGGACTAGGGACCAGGATCAGAAAAGTGAAAGTGACAACCCTTGTCATTGAGAAACGCAACACAGCACAACACAACTCAACCTCTGCATTTCACCCATGCACACACGTGCAGCAGGGGGCAGCTATTGAAAGCTCCTGGGGAGCAGTGACAGGGACGGTACCTTGCTCAAGGGTACCTCAGGGCAACCTACTGGTGAGGGAATCAAACCCTGCATCCCAGAAAAATTTCAGCAACTAAATAAAGTGTTTCCAGTGTTTCAGTCAATCTAAAACACTGTTGAACTTCACTAACTCTGTCCCTGGAAAGATGCTTGATGAAAAGATTTGTTCCTGATTGATCTCATTTATTCTTACTGCCAAAACAGGTTTAGCAGACAAGGACCTCCCCCGGTTAAAAAGAAGAGAACCAGGAGAGGAACCAGGGGTAGAGGTCGTAAAACAAATTATAAAACAAATCCTATTCTATCAGAGGAAATGACGGTGAAGCCTCCTGAAAAAGGAGAACAGGTATGGTCCTAGTTTGGCTTCTAAACTATCGAACTATGCAAGGAGCATTTCTTCTTGTATTTATTTGTTATTTTTCTGTGAATTTATTTAAGATTTCTCAGAAGCCCAGGAACTGGCTGGCTTTTCCTGATGGACAGCCCAAATGCGATCCATCTACAAGGGAGCCCTGTCCTCCTCAGAACCATCAGAGGACTGGGAAGGTCGCAGAGAAGAGGGAAAAGAATAACGTGAAAGAGAGTGGAGAGGAAAAGTTTTACTTGTGGCAGTGAGACGAGCACGGGATGTGACCAAACCCTGGACCACCATGAGACTTAGAGCTCCAGTAAACTTGTGGATTTTTATCATATTTTAACACATTTGGTGATAAAACACAACTACAGAAGTCCATATTTATATATTTATATATTTCACATGATATTAAACTGTTTTTTAGTTTTTCATTTCATTTCTGTGTGGATGTGTTGATTCACACTGGAGGATCTAGATAATCTCTAAAACTGTACTTCAGTGAACATTACAGCTCCAATCTGAATATTTACAGATAAACTGTCCTCTGTAGAAAAGATCTGAAATGCTTTATTTATTATTTAATATTGATTTTAATCAAGGCAAGATGGCACCCTGTCACCTCCTGGTGGACAGAGTTGGTAAAACATGTGTCTCCCACTTTAGGCACTACTACATGAAAAAGAAACTGAAAATGAAAGTTACTTTCTGGGCAAATGGTCTACAACACGTACAGCGTTTCTTAATAATAATTCAGAGATTGTGGAGGAAGCGTTTATAGAATTTTTTCCACTTTTTTTAGAGCCTCGAGTCTTTACTGAACTTTTTACTGCAGCAAACAGACAAGTAAGTTTTTAATGATACTAATTCAGCTGGAAGAGCCAACCAATCATAAGACTGGTTTCTACTCTGGGGCAGCGGCGCTTTCATAGCTGCACGGTGTTTGCATGGGTTAAATGCAGAGGTCCGATTTCGGTTGTGGTTTACTGAGTGCTGTGCTGACCTCACAATGACAAGAATAGTCATTTTCACTTTCCTCATTCTGACAGCACACTCAAAACACAGAACATCCTAAAAGGATGTAACAGCTGGAGGAGTGAATATATACACACACAAATCAAACTCACTGGACTCTTCACTGCCCAGAGAGGCAGCTTCACCAAAAGTGTGTTGCTCTGTGAGCAACACTGGCTGGGACACCCCACAGAGAGAACAGGTAGATGGATGGGTGTTCGGTTGGACAGATGGATAAATATTCGCCTCAAACAACATTTGACCTTTCATTGTGTCCCTGTCCTTGGTCCTGAAAAGGATGACGCTTCTCTCCATGGTGTGGAAAACTTCTTCAGAAACTTCTAGAATTTATGTTTCAATAACTACTGTTTTAAATATGAAACTCTATAATAAGCTGTGAGTCTGGTTTTCTGTGTATAATTCTATGGTTGTATGTGATGATGGGAAATGTTATAAATGTGTGCTGAACTTTATAGAGTAAAATATCACCTTCATCAGGTCCAGAGCAGAGTGTGTGTTCAACACTGATACTGCTGCAAACATCTAAGGATTTCAGTAATGCAAAAATATATATAATATATATGAATATATAATAAATTCTACAATTATATAATTATTTTTAGAATTTATTATTGCAGTTCTTCTTAAAGTCACATGAGGGCATCTGAACTCCAGCACATGTCTGTGTCATCGTCGTAGCGGGGATTAAGGCACACGTGTGTAGCTGGCTTCAGGGTGAGTTTAATCTGACACAAAACAAGCAGTGATCTCAAATACAGACATACAGAAACAACGGTGAACAGACAATGCTGGGTCGGGCTGGCAGGCTTTTCATACATGGCTATCCAGGTGTAGGTGATCAAGGGGGGTGAGTGAGGGTGTGTGTGAAGCTCTGGCTCAGTATTCCAGGGATCTGGGCCTTGCCCCTGGCCTGGATACGGCAGTGGGCGTGACAGTCAAGGTTTCTACAAATTTCAGAATTTGTAGTAAGACAATTATTTGTAAAGTAAAACAATTTTAGACCTGGTCTTTTGTCATTAAAAATAATAATAACAATAATGCAATTGTATTTGTATTCTTTTCTGATATATCTTTCTATTTTTAGATTTTGCCACCTTCTCTAACAGAGATGGTACAAACACTTACAGGTTCAATCAGCTTTTACTGGAGTGTTAATGTTGGGTGTGGTTGATGTTATACAGTAGATATTCCTTTATAGAAATGGGAGAAATGTGAGCTGGACCAAACCAGGTCGCTCAGGTCTTTCTTATAAAGGACCCATTTGGACATCTGGGTTATCTGGGTGTCTGCTTTTCCTTCTTTATCCAACTCAGGACAATTCCCAAAAAACTTTCCTCTCACCCTCAGATAAACTCAGATACACGGTTATACCAGTTACACCAGTTCTAGACATTACATCAAAAATCTGTCATTCATTCTAAACCATTATTATTAAACTAAACATTAGACCACACGGCTGATTTGGTTGCTTTTGAAGATTTACTGCTGAATCAAATAAACTGGGAGAAAAAGAATCATAAGTTCTGACTGTATTGTGAATGATCTTTCATAACATTTTTAATGAATAAACAGAAACATGTACACTAACAGTGTACATGAATCATTAGCACATGACTGTAGGCAGTTCAGCCACTGAAATGCTGAGAAGGTCCTGAGAAGAGTTCAGCAGGTTATAATTACTGATTACACAAAGTGATAATAATGGCTCTCAGGATGTTCAGCTCAGGAAGGTGAGGTCATTTTCACTTACTGTGTCATGAAGATTTTAGACTTTAGCAGTTCAAATAAAAAACGGGGAACCGCAGAGGCTGGAAGGGGATTTACAGCAAACTACTCTGAACCCTGGAGCAGCGGTGGTCTAGTCTTTAGGACTAGGCTCCAGGGACAGAAGATCATGGGTTTGAATCCCAGAGCAGTAAGTTATCCTGAGGTACTCTTGAGCAAGGTACCGTCTCCATCACTGCTCCCTGGACACTGGCTATAGCTGCCACTGCTGCAGGGTGTGTGTGGGTAAAAAGGGTTCATTTCGCTGTGTTTCACTGTGTTCTGTGTTTCACAACAACAAACAGTCTCTCTGATCACTGTCTGTCTGTCTGATCAGTCAGTTTGGACCTGTAACGGTGGCGTGGTACCGGAGGGATGTCAGTTCAGAGCCAGGAGTTCAGAACAGAAGTTTATTATGCACAGTGACAAAACAAACAAGAAACAGGGAACGGGGGACTGCAGTTCTACACATGAAACCCTAGAACTGGGGAACTGCAGTCTAACCCTAGATACAACGTGATCTATACTAGGTGACCTATACCTAGTCATAGACACAAAGTTGACACATACAAACACCACCCGTTATGCTTAGGATTGACCTACCTAATGAGCCGCGCTCTGTTCTGACTCATCGGGGCTTAAATAGTCAGCCCCAATGATGCACACCTGCCCGCAGGGGCTCAGGTGTGCTTAGTCAGAACAGAGCGCCCTCTAGCATACCCTTAACACCTCCTGTGACACAAACACCTTATACGTGACCGAGAGCGCCCTCTAGCGTGCCCTAAACACAACACACATGACAGAGAGCGCCCTCTAGCGTGCCCAAACCCTAACACACGTGACAGGACCAGAGGTGGGAGGAGGAGCTTATCCTGAGACCCAGTCATTCTGTTGAACACACCCAAATCTAATCCCCAGAGAGAAGAATAAAAAATAAAGAGATGATCTAGAGCAGACAAAGATGAGACTAAGATTATCATGTCCAATGTCCCATGCCTACAGCCATGTCCAACCTCCACTCGCAGCACTGGGACTGTGCAGGAGGAACTGAACAACTTTTGGATGAGCTGGAGGGACATTTAGGATCCAAAGAAGCCACTGCTTTGCTTTGAGTGGTCAGAAATAAAGCAGTCAGAAATTTGACCAATCAGAAATAAGATGAGGGACAACTGACATATTGTAAAGCAACAAATTACACTCAGAGTTTATGCACGATAGGACAGACTGAGCCAAAGAGAATGTTAAAAGAAACACACAAACACACCCACACACACACACACACACACACACACACACACACACACACACACACACACACACACACACACACACACACACACACACACACCAGGATGATGTTCTGAATCATTTGTGAAGAACATTAGTGGAACCCTCAGAGTGGTTTACAAGAAACAGCAGTGTGATCTCACCCACCCCCCCCTCCCCCACACGCACACACACACTCCTCTGCTGAGAGCTGATAAATCTCACACGATCTACAATCCTGCTGTTTAACAAGTGCAGAGAAAACAATGCAGTACATACACAGCATGCAGTGAGATATAAAGACAATATAACAGCAAAATAAAGAAACATTAGTGAGAATATTTACTGAGACAGTTCTTAGCCTGGTCTGGAACTCGACACAAAACCACTTGGTGGATTTTATGAATGTTCTGCGTCTTCTTTCCATCACAACATCAGTGCTGAATTAAACACTGTAATTATAACCAATAAGAATGAATCTGTTCCACTGTATTAAACTATATGTGACCAATCTGGATCTGTAATGAACTCTTTCCTGCAACACATCCTCTTAAAGAGTGAAGATCTGAAGGTCATGTGTTTCTGTTTCTGACTAAAGCTGATCTGCAAACATACATGAATTTATAAAGATAAACAAAATAATCATGTCAGTTGTGCAGGTTGTAAATAATAGATATATTATTAATGATCCTCAAAAAAAACAATAACAAAACAACAATAACACAAACAATACTACTACTACTACTACTAATGCTACTACAACTACTACTAATACTGTTACTGCTACTACTACTACTGCTGTTAATACTACTACTCCTACTACTACTACTACTGCTGCTTCTACTACTGCTACTACTGTTAATACTACTACTCCTAATACTACTACTACTGCTACTGCTACTACTACTGCTACTACTATTACTGCTAGTACTACTACTACTACTACTACTACTTCTACTGCTGCTACTGCTACTGTTACTGCTACTTCTACTACTACTATTACTACTGCTACTACTTCTACTACTGCTACTACCTACTACTACTACTGCTACAACTACTACTACTGCTACTGCTACTACTACTGCTACTGCTACTACTGTTACTACTACTACTACTACTACTACTACTACTTCTGCTACTACTGCTACTGTTACTGCTACTACTACTGCAACTGCTACTACTAGTAAAAGTAAAAGTCTCTGTTTTCTTGAATGTGTTTGATCTTTGAAATGTAAAGTTGAAGTGAGATGTGAAACCAGCAGCAGTGTGTTATCTTCTCTTTAACGTTTCCCTCACAGGATGAAGAGTCTGAGGTGTAGTTTATTATACAGCAGCTGATGAGCTGAATCTAATCCAGCATCTGATCTCTCAGCTCGTCACAGTGAGGATCTTCCTTTAAAAGGACAACGAGTCTTTAATGTAGAGCAGTCTGACCCCAGTGACCGTAAACTGTAAAATAAAGACATGTGAGTTTTAAACATTAATATAATGTAATAAATGGCGTCTCATTTTCAAAGACATCAGACATATTGAACTGGCCCACATAACATGTTTAATAATAAACAGATAAGATAATGAACTTTCTTGAATATACGCTACTCTAACCATCTTTAAACATTGAATCACACTAGTTAATGTCTCCTGTCATTTTAAAGATCCTACTGAAGTTGTCGATCTTTAGCAGCCAGGGTTTATCTCCATTACATTTTGTGAAAATGTTTCTGCAGTGCTGCCAAAGAGATTAATTACAGCGTTAAGGTTCAGCAAAAGCCAGGATGAAGCAGGAAAATGGTAGCAAAGTTACAAAATAAACCTTTTCAGACGACTACAATCCAATATTCACATTAACAAACACATTTTCTTTGATTATTGAACCCACTGCTGCAGCTGATGAAGGAAATCTCTTTGTGGAAGCAGTGATGGGAAAATAAGATGAATCAGAGAAGATCTCAGAGTTCTCTGATTGAGAGTTGCTGCAGGACAATCCTCTCCTGAGAACAGCTCTTGTACACACCTGTCCAAAAACAACTTCAACCCCTCTGATACTGATATTTACCTGAATAAGTGAAAGTAAAGTGAAATTGACCATTTGTCATCGTGATAAAGCACACAATGAACCACAATGAAAAGCATCCTCTGTAATGCAGTGATGGGGACGGTACCTTTACACGTACAGGCTGCTGAAAGATGTCTCTGTGTGATACTTCAAATCTGACCTCTTTCAAACTTGTGGTCAAAACTCAGTGTCTGTAAAAGTGTAGAGTTAGAGTTCAATATTCAAGTTCACTGAATGTGGTTTGGCCCACGCAGTGGAGTTCAGGCTGATGGTGCCTGATAAGGTGCAGCACTTTGTGGAAATGTAGATCGTTTCTGAGGTTAAACATCATTGTCTGTTGTTGTCACATCTGTTTTAGTGTAGAACAAACCCAACAACAATAAATGTATCAAAACCTGCTGCTATTATTACTCTTCTTAAATAAATGTGTCCGTCAGCATTTCCAGTACCTCTGTTATATTTAGGGCTCAATGTTTCATTTACTCACAGAGCAGATCCTTTCACTCAGTTTAACCCAGATGAACTAGACTGGAACTAGAATTAAATAATGAATTAGACTGGAACTTTTTCTTTTCCATCATGTGTTTTACACCCAGAAATTTCAGGATTTAACTGATGAGATACTTTTTTATATTTGATATTTGTGGTGGGATAATAATTTATGTAGCCCTGGCCATTGAAGAACATGATAACTAAAGAAAAAAGATTAGTCTTCTCATTGTAAAGAAAAGCTGATTCGCCCATTATTTTTTTCATAAATTTAGTAAATGAGATGAGTAAAAGCTTCATATTCACTTTAAAGGTTATTTTATACTTTGTAGAATATTGATATTAAAGTAATATTAAACATATAACATATTTAGACATATAAAACATGTTATATTTGTATTAAATATTATTTAGAGCACAATGTTGTCCCAGTCCAAACCATTAAATCAGTCCATTTTTGAAAAAAAAAAAACATTCATCATGCATATAATTTTTTTTTTTTTTATTATGACTTTACTTGGGGGGCAACATGAACTTACAGTTTATTTGAAGTGCTGTAATTTACATATTTACTTATTACAGCCTCTAAAACTACTGATCATTCACAAATAGCTTGAAAAATAGCTTGTGTCTCACCAGGGCTCTCAGTGAAGCAGACAGAAGGATCATGTGACTTCTCTGTTCCAATGATTGTTGGTGTTCACCCAGATAATACCATCTATATGGTCAGTTGTTCCACTTTAAATGTTTCCCTTCATGTTTGATTCTTTTTCGATGATGTCTCGAGGCTGGCTGATGGTTTTGTTTCTATGTATTATATGTGAGTATCAGCTTTTAAAATATTTTTATTATTATTATGAATTTGCCAGTTTGTTAAATCCATCCATCCATCCATTTTCTGCCGCTTGTCCCAAACGGGGTCGCGGGGGAGCGCTGGTGTCCAACCCAGCGCACACAGGGCGAGGACGGGGGACGCACCCTGGACAGGTCGCCAGCCCATCGCAGGGAGGAGCAGGACGGGGACGGCACTTTGCTCAAGGGTACCTCAGGGCAACCCATTGGGAAGGGGTACGAACCCTCGATCCTCCAATCATGTGGCCGACGCCCTAACCACTAGGTCACCACTGCCCAGTTTGTTAAATTTATTAGTATTTTATTATTGATGTAAAACATTGTTTTCTTATAGATGCTGCTCATGCAGTGGGAAATCCAGAACCATTGCTTGTCTCAGTGAAGGTCGGTGAAGATTCAAAATTCACAAACTATTATTTCTTTGAGATTATAATCATGTTCTCTCATCAGAGCAGCAGTAAAAGGAAGAACGGATTTTTGTTCAGCTTCTCCAAGAACATCTTCAACAGCAACGATACTGGAACTTACTACTGCGCTGTGTCCACTTGTGGGAGGATTATTGTTGGAAATGGAACAACAATTCATTTGGGTAAGCTTCTAAAGATATTTAAAAACACACATATTCCTTCATTTATATTTTTACTCTCTAAATCAGTGATTAACACTCTTCTTCTAACTCACTTTTATTCTAGTGGTTAGGGACTAAGGCCCCAGGATTGGAATGTTGTTTGAATCTCAGACCTGTAGGTTGCTCTGAGGTAACTGTGAGCAAGGTACCATCCCCTTCATTGCTCCCCGGGCTGTTGCAAAGTCTTTGTGGGTTAAATTCAGAGGGTGCATTTCTTCTGTTTCACTGTGCTTCACAAAGACAAAGTCGCTTTCATTTTATTTTATTTTTATCTTCAGTCTGTAAATGTTATTGGCTTTTTAGTTTATTCAGGAGTGTTCTGAGCAGAGATGCTCAAAATCTCCAGAATCAGAGTTAAAATGATTTAAATCTTCAGGTCAGAATTTGTTTGACCATCAAGAAAAAAATTAAGCTTATTTAGATGGTTTAAAACAGTGATGAATAGAGAATGTGGCTCTAATCAGCAGTGTTTTATTATAATTTTATAATAAAATATATAAAAATATATGGGCAGTGGTGGCCTAGTGGTTAGGAGAGTAAATCAAATGATAGCAGTGTTTCATTGTATATTTCATGTCAAATATAAACATAAAAAAAAAAATAACGTCTATAAGCTGAAGGTTCCATTTGGTTACAACACCGCATGAATGATGATAAAGAATCCAGAAACTGGGATCAACTGTGTTCTCATCAGTGATTTAAACCTTTTCCAGAACACTGTTTTTAGCTTTTACATAATATTCTGCACAGACAGCGAGTCTACGTTTTCCTTTTAACTGTTTCTGTTTATTTCTGTTTAACTGTAATTTAAGTGACTGTAAGTGTAATTTAAACAACTATAACAGAGGACTTCAAGTTTAATTAGGTGTTCATTTCTGTTTTAAAGCAGAAGAAATGGATCAGCCGTGCTATTTAACAGATGTTAATATCGGCTTTAATCAGATTTTCTTAACAAAGTACAAAATTGGATATTCTCTTCATAACAACACAAGATGTGTAAAATATAAATGTATAAAGTTTATAAAAAATAGTGTGTAAAAAATAAATGAATGTAAATGCCCTGAAAAATATTTCATTAATATTAGTTACTGCTTAATAACACAATAATGAGCAGTCAGTCCATTTGACTTGAGACTAATAAGAATCAATAAATGACAATTTATATACATTTCATGTAAAAATTGGTGTAAAATTTATGCTTAATATTTATCAAATAAAAACAATTTAGAAATACTACCTTCTCTTTAATTCACTTATAATTCTTTAACTGACCAATAATTCATGACTAAGTACTGCCTTCATAAGACCTCAAAAATCCCACTTGTAATGTTTAAATTCTGCTTTTTTAAAGGAGATTATTCTAACAGTCC
>CM029376.1:3296540-3326191 GCA_017165825.1 Hepsetus odoe
TAAATCAAAATTTTTCTTTGACTATCAAACGTCTTACTGAAGATCATGGAGGAGTGTACTTCTGTGGAGAAGGGAGTGGAGGCTCCATAGTGTTTTCTAAAGGATTTTTGATTGCTGTCCAAAGAAAAATAAAGGGTGCGTTTACAGATGAAGGCAAAAACATTTATTTTCATTCAGGTTCATGTAAAGCAGTTTTATTCAGATTACATAAGTCTCGCATTTATTGGTTCATTCAACAAAAAATATTAACAATTTATAAGTAGATAGATAGATAAATAGATAGATAGATAGATAGATAGATAGAAAGATAGATAGATAGATAGTTTTCTCTGTTTAACAGTACTAAAACAATACATAAATACACTAATTTCATGCTGATTAAACTGTTTGAACTTAAAAGACCAAAAATGTCTCTTCAGCACTAATAATCCATTATCTTCCATCACTATATACTGAGCTGACCAGCACTCAGATCTACACCAATCATCCAAAATATGAAAAATATCTGATAGAATAGAATAGGAATAGAATAGAATGAATAGAATAATCATTTATTATCCCACGAATGAGAAATTCGGGTGTTACAGGGCTCTTTAACAGAAATAACAAGAAAGAAAGAAAGAAAGAATATAAAAAAACAAGGAAAGATATCCATATACAGAGCTATATATACTTTTACATATCAACAGGCAAATCTGATCACCCACAAAACCTTCATGTGTCGACACCATGATTTTAGCAGCAAAAAGTTCCCAGTTGAACAACATCTCCTCCAGCTGATGCTCTCGCTGTCCAGCCTTAACCGCTGCATGCTGTGCTGGAGATGATCCGACTCAGTTGTCCATACTGGGAATCAGACACTCAGATCCTCACACTTGATCCTTTTAACTGCTTCTGGAAAACTTCATGAATTGACTGTTCACTTGATGTCTAACATATCCACTTTTAACAGGTGCCATTTCTTTACAAAATCATCCATTTAATCAGCTGCCAGTGGTTTTAATGTTGTAGCTGACTACAACAGAACCAGAACAGAGAGCAACTGCAACTTATACTACTACTACTGATACTACAACAATTACTATTACAAATAAAATTAGTACCACTGCTTCAACTCATTATAATAATAATAAATATAATAATAATAAACAGTTACCGAAATCCTAAAATTGTCAGTAATTTTCTGGACCACTTGTCCGAATTAGGGTCACGGGGGGTGCTGGAGTCAATCCCAGCTCACACAGGGTGAAGGACGAGGGACACACCTTAGACAGGTCGCCAGCCCATCGCAGGGAGGAGCAAACTGACGGGATGACACTGCAAGCCTGATGGCACCAGGGGCAACTAATTATAGAAGGGGTTTGAACCCACAATTTTCCACCTGAGCCAAATCCCAACTACTAGGCCACCACCCATCCTAAAAATGTAATATAATTCAAAGCTGATGATGCAGGAACTGAAACTAAATTCAAACATGATCTCTCTTTTAAAACTGCGCTTGAACTGAACTAAACTGTACTGATTTACAGCCATCGAAATGTGAGGTAAATGTTCACACCTCCAGAATCTGCTGTGGTTTTGGAACAATATTCACACCAGCAGCCTCCAGGCTGCCTCTCAGTTCCTACATGAGGGGCCACAGATGGGCTAAAGCGATAAACACAGTGATAAAAGTGTCCCGCCTCAGGAAAACAGAACAACAGCAGAAAAACAGCAACAAAAACAAATAATAACAACAGCAAGAACTTCTTACTTATGATCATTTCTAGTAAGGAAGTAGAATTTAAAATCACAGCTAAACATGTTATTTATTTGAAAATATTTGAAACACTTTTTAACAGTAAAACTGTACATTTGAATGAGTTTAATCTACACAATGGATATTAAAGAGCAGGCTGAACTGGTAAGGTATCATCAAATGCATGCTGTTGATAGAGGAGATTATGATTTCTAAAGGGAGCAGGTCGGGTGATTTCTGCTATTCTAAATGAAAGTGACCATTTTTAGTGTGAAACACAGCACAGCACACATCCTCTGTATTTAACACACACACACCCTGCAGCAGTGATGTTGGGGACAGGAGTTTTGTCTGGCGCTGCTCTGGGCAACCTGCTTGCCTGGTACCAAAACTATGACTTTTCTAGTCACTATTATTGAGGGTCCGAGTCCTTCAAGGCCACCACCGTCCATGTGATGCTGCTGCACGGTGTGATGGGTAGACATTGCATTCAAAATGACACAGAGTCACTTTCAATTTCACAGGTAAGAATGAACTTTTGGGGGATTTGATGTTGAAAATCACACCAAAGTAGCCACACATTTCCAGCATTTCTGTTCACTCTCTCTCTAATCTCTCTCTCTCTCTCTCTCTCTCTCTATATATATATATATATATATATATATATATATATATTTTTTTTTTTTTTTTAAAGGATCCTGATGCTGAAGAGTTCAACCTTGCATTACTTTTCTCGGAGAACAAGATGAAGAAAAGAGTGATGGAGTGATGGCGAGGATGTGATTAGATGTAACTACACTGGGAATTGTGTCAATTTGAAAATTGTGTTTTTGTGCTTCACTCGACCATTTGTGGATTTCAGATTATTTTCATTGTCTTATTTATGTTTCTTTTACAAATACAGAGTTTATCGAAGTCACTTTTATTTAGAAATGATTTAAAGATGTGAATTCTGATTAGACAGTGTTCACAAATGAGTTTGTTTGTTAGTACAAGTGCTAAGTGCTACAGGCATTAAGAACATATTTTGTGGTATATATTTATCATTCAGATCCAAATGTTGAGCATTCTCACAAGGAATTTTACTGAAGTTAAACACTATTTGTGCTCTAAGCTGTTACACTAATGAACTGTATACCAGAGACATTCTTTCCATGTCATCAGAATCAATAAAAACACAATATAAATGTTTGAATTATTATTTTTTTTATTAAAAATTTGATGCTATTTAATCTTTCACAGAGAGTTTAGTTACAGTTCACTGTGGGTCGTTTTTATAAGACTACATGACAGAGCTTTTATAAAAGTCTCTACAGGTTCAGCTCAGTGGACATGAAATAGACTGAAGATGTCATGCAGCCTAAAGAACGCTAAAAAGAATAGACATCAAGGAGAGTAAGTGATGGAGGGTGTACTGACAGCAGCTTCAAAAAGATTTAGACCTGAGGACGCTGGAGTCGTCCGACTGAAATGACTTTTGTTAGAGAATAAACAGAAAATGAGCTCAAAGGAAGTTCAGGAAAGAACCTACTGGTCTGAAACTGGAACCCATGATGTTCTAATCATGACAGTAAAGTGAAGTGAAAGTGAAGTGCATCTGTCATCATGAAGAGACCACAGCATTTAATCTTTCACATAGGGAGAAATGTTAAGTGTTTTGACAGTTTCAGAGAGGATTTTATTCATAAATATATATTTTTAAGGAATATCATATTGAAGCCCCACTAATCAGTTTAATATCAATATCAGCTGAATGTCTACAAGGTGCAGGATTGTGAAGCTACTCACGTTCCAATGAAGCCTTGAACTGTGTTCACACTTCCAAAGCTTCCAAAAAGCTCTGAATTTAGTTAACTTAGATTCATAAATGTCACATTACGGTTCAGGCCTGATGACGGCCATGTAGGTAAGTCAAGCTGACAGAAAAAAACACAGTGGCATTTTTCCAGCCAATGAGCTTCATCACATGAACTAAGTCAGATAAAAGAGTTTAATGCCGCTGAAACCGCTTCCTTTCCAGTTTTCAATAAGAAGAGCCTCTTTACGGCGCGATGACCCCAGTTTGGACTCTCGCCTTTCTTTTCTATAACATGTAAGTTTATAAACTTAACGCTCAGAGATTCCTGCTCCTTAGTTTGGGTGTGTTTAATAGCTTTGTTGGAGATCGACACGCGACTGTGATTTACAGATCCTGCTCAAGCTGCAGACCAGGAGCGATTATTTATCTCTGCCTCGGTCTCCTGCTGTTACTCTTGAACGTAAAGAACATCTCTTCCTGGAACTGAGGAGTTTCGTGTTTGGTACAAACAAAAACTGGCGCAGGAACCTCAAGAAGTGTTGACATTGATGAGCGGCAAGAACGCTGCCATTTATTCAGCAGGTTTTAAAGAATCAGACTTCAACTTACATCAAAACTTTTCGTTGACTATCAAACAACTTACTGAAGATCATGAAGGAGTGTACTTCTGTGGAGAAGGGAGTGGAGGCTCCATAAAATTTTCTAAAGGCATTTTTGTATGTGACAGGCATTTAGCAATCTACTTCATTATTTTACAGTTTAACATAAAGTCACATTTTAGACTTCGATCAGAAACATCTGAAATGTACATGAAATGTTTTAAAAGGACGCAGATGCTGTAAAATATGTGAAAATATGTGTAGCACCTTAAAGCAATTTTAGGGCCTTTTTATTATTTCAATCCTCATGAACATTTTGCACAATGTAAAGCTGTTGCATAAAAATAATGATTAAATAACTATAAAAATTCAGTTTCATGTTTTCCTTTTGTATTTCATATATATATAATAGCTTTAGTTAATTAGCTGAGAAAGGGTACATAAAGAAATCACACAGACAATTCATGACATTCATGAAACATCTATTAATAATTTTACAGTTTAATTTTGTGTTTCATATTTTGGTGAAGTTTAATTCAGTTGCTTCCCAAAGAAAAAAAGCAGCCATTTGATGAAGGCAAAAGTTTTCTTCATTCAAGTTCTATAAAGCATGCAGATGGATAGATAGATAGATAGATAGGAAAGATAGATGATACAGATAGATAGATAGGATAGATAGATAGATAGATAGTTTTCTCTGTTTACAGTACTAAAACAATACATAAACACACTAAATTCATGCTGATTAAGCCATTAAACTGTTGTTTCTGTTATTTTTGAACAAACATAACTTTGCTAACATTCATCTCTGAAATCCTACAAACCTCTAAAAGACCAAAAATGTCTCTTCAGCACTAATAATCCATTATCTTCCATCACTGTCTGTGTGATGTTGAACAGATCCTCCAGAGAAAATCTCAGTGCTCCAAGATCTAGTAAGGAGTGGTTTCTCCAGGAGAGTCGGTGACCCTGCAGTGCTTGGTTCTCTCTGAGATCAGAGCAGATCTCAGAGTTCTCTGGTTCAGAGCTGCAGAACAATCCTCTCCTGAAATCATGTTCTCTCATCCGAGCAGCCATCAGTGTAAAATCAACTCTCCTGCACAAAGCTGTGTGAACACCTTCTCCATTAACATCTCCAGCGACAACGATACTGGAACTTACTTCTGCGCTGTGTCCACTTGTGGGAGGATTATTGTTGGAAACGGGACGACAGTTCATTTCAGTGAGTCTCTGTTTGGTCTTTATTTAACAGTAAATAATAGTTTATTACTGAGAACATGGACTGACAAACTTTGTTGAATTCTTTTTATTTATTTATTTATTTTTTTGGGACAAAAAGGGCGACATTTGAAACATGCACTATCAGTCTGATTTAACATAAATTTTAATTTTATTTGATCTTCCAGGTTACTCTGTGGTAGTTTATCTGGGAGCAGCTTTGGGAGCTTGTTTGGTTGTGATCTTTGCTGAAGCCGTTTTAATCTGGAAGGCAAGAAGTTGTGAACACTCCTGTGGTATGTGTCTCCTTCATACTGTTATAGATGTGCTGTTTTATTGTTTTTTTGAGAAAAAAAATAGTTTCTCTAGTTTTTAAAAATGATTTTAAGAAGTTTCTAATTATTCATTATTCCAAATTGTATGGTAAATTTATAATATAGATCTTTCTCATTTCTTTCTTGAGAACAAATAACTAAATTTAACAAAATGTAACAAATTACCATTAAAAATGTAACAAAGTATAAAATAATTTTTTATACAGTGAAGCTTCATGACGCTCCAGGGGTAGAAAGAACAGACAGAACCGGCAGAAGAAAGAAAGAACAGCCTGAAGAACTTGTTTACTCTCAAGTGAGAACCTCCAAAGCTGCTGTTCGTTCACATCACTAACCTTCTTTCATGAGCAAAGGTGGATTTAAAACATTTAGTAACTGAAATATTCTGTGTTGGAGATGAACTCCGCATCATTTCATTCTGTTTTTCTTTCTTCACTTCTGTTTTATCTGTTTTCTGACCTCCTTGCCAGGATTGACAATAATGTTCCACATTTTGAGTCCCAACGTAAGAGTTCAAGTAGATTCGGTTCTGTGTGAAATATACGGTTCCTTCAGGCACTGTAGAGAACCAAAGAGAACTAACTTTATACGGGACTGTAATCTAGTGACAGTGTTTATTATCAGTTGTATTTAGTAGGACAAGGACCTGATGGTCTCATTAATTAAACACTTCCTCTTAATGTTTAAAGTGGACTTTATTATCTAAAGTTTGAATCGCTAATAATAATAACAAAAAAGTATTAATCATTACCCACTACAAGGGGCAGCGGTGGCCTAGTGGTTCGGGCGTTAGCCGCATGATCGGAGGATCAGGGGTTCAAACCCCTTCCCGCTAGGTTGCCCTGAGGTACCCTTGAGCAAGGTGCCGTCCCCATCACTGCTCCCCGGGCGCTTTCAATAGCTGCCCACTGCTGCACGGGTTTGAGTGTGCATGGGTTAAATGCAGAGGTCCAATTTCGTTGTGATTCATGTGTGCTGTGCCGTGACCTCGTAATGACAAGGGTTGTCACTTTCACTGTTGCTTGTTAATACTGAAAGTGACAGAAATGTTAATTTTCTGCCTTATTTTCTTTATTTTTTTCTTTTTTGTTTTTTTTCTATAAAATCTCTTTTTTTTTACTAGTTTTTATCTACACATAGTCAGTATTGTGTGAATAAACAAACAGAAATGCATCAAAATGATGTGGTATCACACTGAACATCGAGACTGATTTCCAATTTCTTTTTTTTTTGCGGAGATGAAGTTGAGTTGAAAGTTGGAGAGTCAGTGTTTGAGCTCCATGTGGTGAATTTTCTGCAGGACTCTGTTTCTCCTGAAGTGCAACTCTCAAAATTTAATTTAAAAAATGATCCATAACTTTATGTTTTTGTTTTAATTGAACACTTTGTTTTATTGTTGTTCATTGGCCTCATGCAAATAAATTTAATTTGACAAGTCTATTACATTTTGTATTTTTTCCCCACAAAGAGTGATTCTATTGATGTTTCTAAATTTTCTGAAAATTCAATATTGTTTAATGAACTGCTGTGAAACGTCTCACTGTTCAAAGAACTGATGGATTTCTTTATGCTGGTGGTAACAGAAACTGGGGTCAATGTTAATGTTTTTATTTATACCCTCTTCAGAAATAAAAGTGTGATTCTGCTTTTAAAAGTTAGCATCTCTGCTTCCTTTGACAAAGTTAACAAAGATTCTGGTTCTTTTAACTTGTTAGAAGCTTGAGTTCAGTATAAATATTAAATGATCCTGGACACTGAGTGAAAACATTTTTATAAATAGTCATAAATGATGAAGGTAATTGCAATAAAGCTCTATGTACCTCTAGAGCCTGAAGGGATTTAGGGAAATCTGTGAAGCGTTTTCTTCTTGTGTATCTATCACAGTTTAAATAACAACTTTTCTTGATGAAACTTTTAGAGACAGTCAGTCAGTCAATCAGTCATTTTCTGCAGCTTATCCCAAGCGGGGTCGCAGGGGAGTGCTGGAGTCCATCCCAGCTCACACAGGGCGAAGGACGGGGGACACACCCTGGACAGGTCGCCAGCCCATCGCAGACTTTTAGAGACAGACGGTTTAAATCACAGCTTCTTAGCATTTCAGTACGTTGGGTCTTTCACACAAAACCATTCTGTGAGATGGAGACCCTTTTTTGAGCATCATGTAGTTCATATGTTTCAGCATTTTGTTCTGATCAGCTCTTCATGAGAGAACTTGTTCCAGGAGCGGCCGATGGCCATACATGGCTATAAAGGAAAGAGATTTAAGAACCATGTGACTTCTGCCAACCAATTAGGTTTGACTTAAGATCCAAGTTAACAAATACAGCTTGGCACTGTAGCAAACTGTTTCCTTTTGAAGACTCTCTGTCATGTTAGAGTGGGTCACTTTACCATGGCTGTAGTCGGGATCATCATTTTATTTCTCTACAAAATATGTACGTTTCTACTTCTTCTTCTCTCAAGTACAGACACTGCTTTCAGGTTTTGTAATTATTGAGATGTTCTTGAATATTTAAAGTGAACTTCTTTTATAGATGCTGCTCATTCAATGGGAAATCCAGAACCATCACTTGTCTCGGTGAAGGTTGGTGAAGATGTTTCTCTCAACTGCAAGACTTCAGAGCAAAATTTTAAAAGTGTTTTTTGGTTCAAGCAAAGACTGGAGCATATACCAAAGGAAGTGGGATTTGTATATAATGATAAAACTCCCAAACCTCAACCTGAGTTTACACGCCACGAATTGAAGAAATTATCAGATGGTGTTTCTCTCACTATTAAACATGTTCGTAAAGAAGATGAAGGAATGTACTTCTGTGGAAAAGCTGGTGGAGATAAGGCTTAGTTTTCTGCTGGAACATTCTTAGCTGTGGAAGGTAATCACACTACTTTAGTCTCGACTTCAACATTATTATCCTGGAAAATCTTTTAAAAGGTTATTATAATCTGGAAAACTATCCAATCATAAATGAAGGTCAATTTCCTTTTATTATAGTCTCAATATATATTTAAAATGAACTACATATGAATGTTACTGTACAGCTTGTTTGTGGGGAGTTCATGTGGTAGATGGAAATCTTCGACAGATCTAGTGGACATTAAAACTAGGATCAGAAGCATGATGCAAAGAGGTTCATTTAGGTTCATTTATCAAATGTGTCATTGTTTAAATTAATAGCAAGATGGCAGGGTGACAAACTATGTAAAAGTCATATTTCAAAAACAAGTTTGTGACAAACGGAATGTCTTCAGTCTGTAGAGCGGATGTCGCTCTGTGATTGATTAAGTGTGTCTGTCACATCCTGAGACAACTTTATTGACTTTCTCCCTTTTTCAGGTAATAAGAAACGTATAAGGTGTTAAAGTGTGATAAGTAAGTTAGTGAGTGTTATGTTGAGTTTGGTTCAATATGTTAGCAAGTTTTTTTTTCAAGTGTTTCTGATAACTGTGTTCAGAAAATAACCGTTTACGCTCGGGTTAGCATTTAGTTAGCGCCAACGGTACAACGTACTTCCTGTGGAATAACGAGTGAATGACTGAGAGCAGAAGATCTCCGAGTTCTCTGGTTCAGAGCTGCTGCAGAACAATCCTCTCCTGAAATCATGTTCTCTCATCAGAGCAGCAGTAAAAGGAAGAACAGCTGTGTGTTCAGCTTCTCCATGAACATCTTTAACAGCAGCGATACTGGAACTTACTTCTGCGCTGTGTCCACTTGTGGGAGGATTATTGTTGGAAATGGGACGACAGTAGCGATAAGTAACTACATTTATTGAGCAGATTTAAATGTATTCAATATTTTGTTTGATGCTCTTGTTTGAGGAAGTGTTTACAGAACAAAAGTCACATCAAACCTGAAAGTTGAAGATGGAGTTGTGTTTGTTGCTACATTATTCCATCATTCGTTCTTCTCCTCTTTAGGTTCTCCTGTTTCTGTGCTGAGTGTTGGTCTGGGACTGGCTCTGGGTTTGAGTTTAATCTGGAACATCATTGTAACCTGCTGGAGCTGGAAGAGAGGTGAGTTCATTCAGGTCAGTAAAATGTTCCACAGTTTATTATCATGTGGATGAATTTCTAACACATTTCCTTTTAATGCATTTCAAGAGAAAACATCTCCGTCTTTCAACCACTATTTCCCAAAAGTGCTACCAGACCAGGTTTGTTACAGTTCTGCTCTTTTCACTGCAGTGTTGATTAAGGTGTGGAACTGAGTGTAAATGGATTTTATTTTTATTAATGTATTCAATGTGTATGATATAAAACATATTAGACTTTTTATCCTGAAGATAAAGATGATCTCTTTAAAAACAAAGCTTATCTTGAATCTTCAACCACACTCAAAGCCAAAGTGGTGAGAAAAACACACTGAATGTGTTCACGCCTCAGAAAGACGTGATGTGTGATTCTTTCAAACGTAGTGCAGCCTCTCAAGACTGGCTTCAGTTTCTGTATTTGGATCATCAGTTCATGCTGATGTACAAACTGATAAAAGTGTCCCTCCACAAATAAAAAAAAGAAAAAACTAAGCTCAGGGGCTCATCTTCACTGTCTTCAGTCATGAAACTTAAACCTAAAATAGTCTATCACTCAAATTTGTAGGATAATAAGATCTTAAACTAAATAAATAAACCCATTTAACCCACACACACCATGCAGCAGTGGGCAGCCATTTCCAGCACCTGGGGAGCAGTGATGGGGACTGTTTTTTGGGTTATTGAGGTTAAACTGCAAACTAAAAGAGCTGCACATTTCAGCATTTCTGTTCTCTCTTAAAAAAAAAAAAAAGAATTCTGAAGAGTTTTTTTTTTTCTGAGAACAATAAGAGGAGTGCTGATGGAGAATGTTTACACCAAAGTGAAATTACTAGTTCCTGATAACAGAGCGACTCAGTAAAGAAAGCGCGGAAGTTAATGGAGTGATGGAGAGGGTGTGCTGTTCTATCATGTTAGAATATCAATATGGTTTAATGTTTTGGCTTCTTTTCACTTTTCATCATAAGAGGATTTTACATTATTTTCATGAACTACCGTTTACCTGCCAAGTTAATCCCAACACAGCTAAGACTGAATTAGTCCTCACAGCTAACAGGTAGAGGTCAGTTTTTCAAAAAAGAAAACGCTTTGTTCTTCTTGAAGGTTCAGATGTAGATCACTGTGTGGATTAACCAACACAGAACACTCACACTGCTCAGGTACAGAGACTGGACTGAAAATGAGAGACAACAACTTTGTCATCACAAGGCAGACACACAGATAAACCCAGTGAGTCACACCTAGAGGACACGTTAGGGCGTCCCAGCTGAAGGTCAAACCCAGAACCTTCTCACTGTGAGGCAACATGTCTAACCACCGCACCCTGAACCCATTTAGCCCAGTCAGACTTCTACTGTTGATTATCTTAAAATATATAAGTTCATCAATTCTTTACAGGATACACTTAATGTGCACAGTGGAAAGTGTTATGTGTTGCTGATTTAGTGGAAATACAATGTGTGCCAGTACTTTTGCACAGTCCATAATAAAAAAAAAAATTAAAAAAAACCTTTTTCTTGCCTTTGACATGATTTTGTTTGATTGTCTCCCATTTTCACTGCAAAAATCTATAAAGGATGTCATTTGACCAGAGGTGCCAAATCTTTTGGCAGGGGGATAAATCTCAAACTAAACTTTCAGCAGCTGCCTTGAAGTGAGTTGTTTTTGACTTGATTTATGACCACTTTACTGATTCACTTGAATGTGTTTATGCTCAGACATGTGGAAGCTGCTGCCCTCGCGACCCGACCTCGGATAAGCGGAAGAGAATGGATGGATGGACGGATTTCAGAATGCGACTCTTGGGTCAGGAGAGCTGTCGTCACAGAGCTCCTGGACATCGACGCAGCTCTTGAACAGGATCTGGGTGAGAAAATTACTAGACATGAAATAGATGTAAAAATATTAATTAATTAATTCAAAATAAGGTATAAGTTATTGATCTGTTATTGGAAGTGGTTATCTGTTATTGGAAGTGGTTGTTAAAGTGTTGCTATGCTGTTATATTGTTCCTGGGAGTTTTTGGATAAATGGCTCAGTTAAAATCTTGTAATTTGTAAATTTGTCATTTGTAAATGAACACTATGTTCAAGTTCTTTCAGCATTAATAAATTCTTGTGCAGTAAGTTTTAATGTTTTAATGGAAATTTTTCATTAATGTTGTAACGGATGTCCAGAACCTGCTGAAGCAGACGCTGAGGTGGAATTGAACTTGATTTCTCCAGACACCCTTACAAGCACTCCTGATGGTAAGTAGAATCCTTTAACATGTTTAACATCATGATCTGAGTTGGTTTGCTAAAAACTTCTATTAATACTGATATTAAAACAGATCAGCTGCAGGAGGCTGACTCCGATTTCTTCAGGGAG
The DNA here is from genome assembly GCA_017165825.1 of Hepsetus odoe. Taxonomy (NCBI): domain Eukaryota; kingdom Metazoa; phylum Chordata; class Actinopteri; order Characiformes; family Hepsetidae; genus Hepsetus; species Hepsetus odoe. The sequence goes on from CM029376.1 coordinate 3,308,624, forward strand.
CTCCTGGATCATAGTTGACGTCCAGAGAGCTCATGACCAGTGCCTGGGTGAGTAAATGATACAAGTAGTTTCTCCAACTGCTGTTCTCCTTTAAGTTTCAATCACATTAAATCAGGAATTGAAGTTCATTTGAATTTATTTCACTAAAATGTTCCAGACAGCGACGCTGAGGCCAGGACGGCTGTTGTCTCAGAGCTCCTGGACATCATGCTTGCAGATGTCCAGAGAGCTCTTGACTAGGATCTGGGTAAGTAAAGGACACAAACACAAATCATTAAATGGACTTTAATTAATTCCAAATAAAGAAGATTAAGGTTTTTGAGAGTCTGATTATCTTTTACTTGAAATGCAACAAAGTTTTTGGACATCTCTGATAGCCCTACCAGCACATCTGAAGGTGAGTAGAGCGACATGAACAGCAGACAGATGGTGAATTTTTAATAAAAATCCTGAAGCAAGTTTTCATGTAAAGTTTTACGTGATGGTAATATAGAGGTCCATAAGGTGGAAAATTCTGAAGCAGCTGCTTTAGCACTGAACAGTAACCAGCTGCCTGATTCTGGCACTCCTCCCACCAAACATCCTGGTGAGTAAATGAATGATCTATAAAATAATATGGTGTTAATACTATGGAAGGATACTGATGGAAAAATGTATTTTAAATTTTTAAAGAAACAACAGTCACTACAGCTTTCAGAACTCATATTGACACCAAATATGATTCAGAGCTGGAGGCTGTAGCTGTTTGTTCAGACCACGACCAGTCCTAGTTTTTCAGTCAATCTAAAGCACTGATGAACCTCACTAACTCTGTTCCTGGAAACGTACCTGATGAAAAGATTTGTTTCTGATTGATCTCATTTGTTCTTACTGTCAAAACAGATCTAGCAAACAAGGACCTCCCCCCGGTTAAAGAGAAGAGAACCAGGAGAGGAACCAGGGGTAGAGGTCCTAAAATAAATTATTTTAAAAATCCTGTTCCATCAGAGGAAATGACGGTGCAGCCTCCTGAAAAAGGACAACAGGTATGGTCCTAGTTTGGGTTCTAAAGTATCGAACTATGTAAGGAGCATTTCTTCTTGTATTTATTTGATATTTTTCTGTGGATTTATTTAAGATTTCTCAGAAGTCCAGGAGCTGGCTGGCTTTTCTGATTGACAATCTCAGCCCAAATGTGATCCATCTACAAGGAAGCCCTGTCCTCCTCATAACTATAAGAGGACTGGGGAGGGAAAAGAATAACGGGAAAGGAGAACAGGTATGGGGGTTCTTTTTAGGTCCAGTTACAGTCCCTCAAAATAGCTTTGGTTTCTACAGTCTGCTCTACGTCTGTAAAGCTGAGGCATTTTAGGTGATTCATTAATTTACAGGGAGAAAGAAGGCTTACATCAGGAAGGAAGAGGGAGACGTGAAAGAGAGTGGAGAGGAATAAAGTTTTACTTGTGGGAGCGGGACAAGCATGGGAGGTGACCAGACCCTGGACGACCCTGGACCACCATGAGACCTAGAGCTCCAGTAAACTACCGTCCCCTCCCACCCCAGACCTTGCACCCTCCTAAAAAAAAAAAAACTCAATACGTAAATATGTGAATATGTTAAAAGATCTGTAATAAAAACTAAAAAAAAAGAACTAAAGTGAGAGTGCTGCAGAGTGTCTTCTTTATTTCTGAAACACTTTCACACACTTTCAGTCTCTTCACTGAGTAAGCTGTGTTTTTCCTGTTACTTTATTACTGTGTTGCTGATCAGGTGTTTTCAGGGTGATCCTTCATAACTAAAAGTCATGTGATCAGTTCCTCTGTTCTCTGAGCAGGAACTGAATGGGGACTCCACCAACATTATCCAGTGTTTCCCTGTCCGGTTCCTGGAGACACAAAGCTCTCCATTATAACACCCACTGGAGCTCAGTGAGCCTCCTTTACCACCTGATTACCTGGAACAGGTGTGTGGAGAGCAGTGGGACACTTTGTGATGCAGGAACTATCTGTCACCTGTTTGCCAAGTGGGTCAGAGTCCGGCACTCACACACACACGTTACACCCTGAAAAAGGGAGGAAACCAATAAAAATTGGTTTCCATCTTTATGCAGAATGAAGGTACCGTGACGGGAGTGCCCCCTCCAGGATATGACAGGCACATTTAATCACCGAGTGACATCTACTCTGCAGACTGAAGAAATTCCGTTTTTGTCACAAACTTGTGTTTTAAATATAACTTTTACATAGTTTGTCACCCTGCCATCTTGCTATTATTTTAAACAATGACACATTTTATAAATGAACCTAAATGAACCTCTTTGCATCATGCTTCTCATCCTAGTTTTAATGTCCACCGGGGCAGCGGTGGCCTAGCGGTTAGGGTGTTAGCCGCATGATCGGAGGATCGGGGGTTCAAACCCCTTCCCAATAGGTTGCTCTGAGGTACCCTTGAGCAAGGTACCGTCCCCATCACTGCTCCCCGGGCGCTTTCAATAGCTGCCCACTGCTGCACGGGTTTGAGTGTGCATGGGTTAAATGCAGAGGTCCAATTTCGTTGTGGTTCATGCTGTGCCGTGACCTCGCAATGACAAGGGTTGTCACTTTCACTTTTCACTTCACTTTCACTAGATCTGTCCAAAAAGCAACTTCAGCCCCTCTGATACTGGAATTTACCTAAATAAGTGAAAGTATCTCAGGCTCACAATGACTATTTGTCATTGTGAAACAGCACACAGTGAAAAGCATCTACACTCAGTTTAACTCTGATTAATTAGACTGGAATTAGAATTAGATTATGAATTAGACTTTTTTCCATCATGTGTTTTACACCCAGAAATTTTCAGATTTAACTTCAACACATTTGTGGTGGAAAATAATTTAAGTAGCCCTGGTCATTGAAGGACATGATTACTAAAGGAAAAATTATGTTTAAATCTTTTCAATGTAAAGCTGAGATGCCAAATATTCTTTCTTTTATAAATTTAGCAAATCAGATGTGTAAAAGCTTCAAATCTTTTATAAAGTATATTTTATACTTTTTAGGATTTTAATATTAATATAATATTAAACATATAAAATATTTTAACAATTTGTACTGTTTAGACTGGCTAAAAAGTTTTTAATCGTGGAGGTCAATCCATTCAAAATTATTTTAAATATACAATATAAAAATATAAAATAATATTTAAAAATATAATAAAGAGCACAACGCTGTCCTGTGTCTAAACCATTAAACCAATCCAGGTATTTTATTTAAATGTATAGAATCTCCTCAAAAGGACTTTAATGAACATTTATGATGTGAATAATCTTAAATCTTTTTTAATTATGACTTTTCTTGTGTGGGAACATGAACCTACAGTTAATTTAAAGTGCTTTAATTTACATTTTTATTACTTGTATTACTTTTGCTTTTTCAGCCCCTCAAACTACTGATAATACATAAAAATCTTGTGTCTCACCAGGGCTCTCAGTGAAGCAGACAGAAGGATCATGTGACTTCTCTGTTCCAATGATTGTTGGTGTTCACCCAGCTAATACCATCTATATGGTCAGTCGTTCCACTTTAAATGTTTCCCTTCAAGTTTGATTCTTTTCGATCATGTCTCGAGTCTGGCTGTTGGTTTTGGTTTGGATCTTTTTGCATTTATACTCTATAAATCTGTGATTAAGGTAACTTTCAGCAAAGTACCATCCTCATCACTGCTTCCCGAGCAGATTTAAATAGCTGCCCACTGCTGCACAGTGATTATTCAGAACTATTTTCCGAAAAAAAAAGTAGTAGATACAGTTTACTGAACCTAAAGTAATAGTGCTGGCGGCTTGCCTGTGTGTGTGTGTGCGTGTGTGTGTGTGTGCGTGTGTGTGTGTGTATGTGTTATTTCAGTGATTATCTTTAGAAACAGATGCTAATATTTCACACTTTCTCAAGAGTATTTAGTGACTCTGTGGCCAGAAACTGATCAATGATGGAGGTTTAGGGATGCTGATGCATTGCTCATAACAGTCTGTACTTATACAATTAGTGTAACTGGTAGATAATAACATTAAGAAGTGTTGAGAACATGTGGGATCTACAGTAACATTTGGGTTGTTAACACTGTGTCTCTGTCTGTGGCCTTGTAGTTAGGAACTAGGGCCCACGATCAGAAGAGTGTGGGTTTGAATCCCTTAGCAGTAGGTAGCCCTGAGGTACCCTTGAGCAAGGTACCATCCCTGTCAGTGCTCCCCGGGCACTTTCAATAGCTGCCCCCTGCTGTACCTGTTTGTGTGTGGGTAAAATGCAGAGGTGTAATTTTGTAGTTCACTGTGTTTTGTGCCGTGTACCCGTGTACAAAAAGAATGTTCACTTTCACTTTCATTGTGGAGCTGTCCAATGTGCTGAAAACCTGTTGAAAATCTGTTGCCTCCATTTCACCTTCATTTTAGCAAGTTTCTGAAACAATTATAAGCAGGATTTCAATAAAGACAAAAATCTTGAACACAGGATGTGGAAAATAAAAAGCATAACTGATACCAAGACCCTTTTAAAAAACTACACCGGCAGTGTGTTTATCCACAGACTATACACTCAGTTTTCATGTAGCACACACTTGTTCATTTTTCAGAAGGAGGAAAAACAAGAGCGTTATAAAAGAAAGTGATGGTAAATATTTACAGAAATATTAATATTAAGACAGACACATGTTACATGACTTGGGCAGCTGACTGGAGATACTGTGATTTGTTAGAACATGGACAAATCCACCCTCTACAGTGAGAGTCCTCAGTCACTGAGTGGTTCTTTAGGAAGTGGTCAGTTGTGGTTTCAACAGAAGTGTTTGTTGTGTTGAGATCAGTAACTGTGTGAATTTACACTAAGATGCTTTTGTTGTTTTTTTTGTTTTTTTAATACACACAAACTAAGGGCTGGTTTCCTCTCAGTCCCTGGTCCTGCCCCTTATTTGCATGTGGGAACTGATTGGACTCTGCACAGACAGAAAGGAGAGGCCCAAACAAAGAGGGAGATTCACAGCTGCTGCTGACAGTGGTGTTAAACTGGTGGTTGTGGAATAGAGTCCACTCAGGGAGGAGACAAGGCAAGGACCAGCCATGCAGGACCATTGTGGTCTACGTGGGAATAACTATGGACAGAAAAAAAACATTGCTTGTCTCTGATGGACTGTGTTCTGGAAGTGTGGATGAACTTCAGATTGCTGGAGCAGGAAGTCACAGAAGATATTCTATTCTTTTTAAGCCTCTGTTAATAGAATAAGGATTTTCTCTTTAGAGGTCTGTCTTTGTCCTTCGAATGTGAAAAATATGCTTTTTAAAAGAAATTAATGAGATACACACACTCGTGTATATGCTTTTAAAACTGTTTAATTCAACCAGTCACAACTGAAACACTATGAGCTGTATTATCTTTTATTTTGGTTTTACATTTCATTTGAGGAACTCACTGCACTTTAGTGCTTTCACCAACAGATGCATTTCAAAGAAAACTAGGTATTTGTAAGAACGTTGTAACTTTAGACATTTATGATGTAAAACATCCTAAAATCTCTTATAGTGCAATAAACAGTGTCAAGAGTTAAGAGTTAAACAATGTCTTGTTCCTTAACTTCAAACACAATAATACACCTGATAGTTGCAGTAAGTAAAATTGAATGAATTCTGACCATTTATTTCGATAAATACCTAAATGACCTGCTGCCTGCAGATGGAACTGAAGGGAGAGGAAGCTGCTTTGTCTTTGTTGGTTTTATATGTGAGATATGATGTATTTGTAGAGCCTCTGTAGATGTTTACACATTTTGTTTGAAGAAAGCTGTCATGTGGTTTGTGAAGCACAGAAACAGCTCAGCATCCTGTGGACAAGATACAGAGCTTTGAAACCACAAACAGCAAAAACAAAGTTCAAAGCAGACGCCCACTGAGACATCTGTTTCAGAGGAACTTTAACACATTGTTTTATTTTTTAAGCATAAACTAAAGTTTAGCACCTCAACTGACTTTGAATATATTTTTAAATGTTTTTTATTAATTAAATTAAGATATATTTGGAGATACAAGGTAACAGCAAGATAAAACACATTTGACATTCACATAAAACATTCTCTGTTTTTTTTTTTTAATTTACTTTATGTCATCGTCATGCGTCATTATGGGGAGATTAAGTGGGTGATGGGAAAGAGAGAGAAAGGTAACTAGAGCCTGGTAAGAAGGAAAAGATTGAAGAATTGCAGTTGCAGCTTTTATTCTCTGGTGAAGGAGGAGCCATAGTGGGAACAAAGTGTAACTCCGCCCACACCGTCCTGATATACACTGACATTACACTAACACACCGGTCAGAGTTTCCATGAAATACTCTTAAGTCTTGATTTATGATCAAGTTTATTTTATTTGCATGTTTGCAGAAGAAAAGACTAAATTACATTAGTGTAACTAGAAGCTCCAACACTCTACTAAAGACCAGCCCAGTAAACTGAACAGGAAGTGATCCTTATCGTTATCAAAATAACTTTAAAACATTTCAATTCACTATTGTAGTTCCACATGGCTCAGTCCTTGGTTCACTATTGCTTTCCCTGCAGTGCAGGTGTAATATTAAATCTTGTTTCTTCATTAGTTCCTTTCAGCAGTGGAGGCCTGGTGGTTAAGAAAGAGGTAAAAGATTCTTCTAGTTAAAATGTTACTTTGTTACTGTGAGACAAACCCCTCTTTCATTCCAGTATTATCTGGTTTCATGTTGATTTAAAGCAGCTATGTACAACAGGCACTTAGACCAGAAGAGATTTTTGGAGGTGTTTCTTCTAAGATGGGCAAAGAATGTAGATAAGAAGGTGATGCAGGGGGTTATTAAATAAAGAAGGTGAAGCAAGTGACCCCATATAGGGAAAAAAGGAATGGGGCAGATTGAAACCAGAGCCCAGCAACAGATGAACGGGGAGGAAGTCACAGACCAATATATCTGCATGTAGGTTTCTGTGTTTGGGGTTCTTCCTCCAGCATTTTGATGGGAGTGCTGGACGAGGCTCTATTGCAATAGTAATAAAGCTTTTACTCCCTTAAGGTATATGTGCCTTTGACTTGTTCTTGATAAATGTTTCTCTGACAGAGGATCCATAATTAGAAGGTTGTGGGATTGAGTCCCAGACCATTAGCTCACCATGAGGTAACCCTGAGGAAGGTACTGTGTGCAGCACTGTGTACTGGATATGGCTACTGTGATATGGATGTGGACGTGTATGGATTACAAACAGAGAAGCATTTTGTTGTGGTTCACTGTGTATTGACAAATTGTCAGATCAACCCTAACCTAACCCTAACCCTCAATGAACTGTAGCTCCCCAGTGCTGTCTCAACATTCATGCAGCCCCAAACTATGACACTCCCACCACCATGTTTAACTGTAGGCAAGACACACTTGTCTTTGTACTCTTGTACTTTGTACTGTGTTTGTAAATAATGCTGGGACAATGAACGGTTTAGAAATGTGTAAGTAAGACTTGTAAGACTTGCATCTGAGACATACAACTTTTAAAAAGTATTTATTCTGATGTTAGAATATGTGTCCCAGTCTCACTGTAATAATCCCAGTCTTTGTTATTGTGGACGCATAGTGTTTATGAGAAATAATAATAATAATGATAATAATCCTTTATTTATAATCCCACGAATGGGAAATTCGCTCTCTGCATTTCACCCATACACACATGTGCAGCAGTGGGCTGCTATTGAAAGCGCCCGTTCTCAAAGACTAATCGTACACAGAAGATGGTTAAAAAGAAGGTAATAATAATGCGTTATCAGCCAAAATATTCTTGTTGAAGAAATACTGAAAGATAATTTTTCTATAGTTTTATTTTTATGTGTTTTATGTGTTTAACTTTGCTAAATTAAAGGGTTTTCCAGCTAAAATGTCTAGAAACTCTTAAATATTTCATTTTCAACCATTAGATCTGTTCACCTGTTCATTTAACTCACAGGCTCCCTCTGGTGTTTGCTGAAACTTTATTGGTTTAAAGGAAGGAACAGGAAGTGCTTTGCTAGGTAAGAGATTAATCATCTCTTAAACAGGTCTTTAATTTGTCCTCTTCATAAACATATTAATTTAACGTTACACTTTTTACAATATTGACGGCATCATATTGCCGACATTTTGGGCATGTTGGTGAACAGAACTGAGGTGATGAGGAGGTGATGGGTAGGTAAGGTGTCAAGGAGATGAATGCAGAAGGTGAGATGGTAGTGGATTTGACTAAAAAGATCTGATTAGCTGTAGCGAATATATATTAGAAGAAGAGGGAGGAGCACCAGGTGAGAATATCATGTTAAGTGATACAAGTGGACATCAGACACGTAGATGGCCACCACTCAAAAGGCCAACGCTGTCTTTTACTTAAGCTTTCTAAGAACAACCTTCTATAAAGACAGAAGATTAGGTTGTAAAAGATCACAGATAACATGGTTTGATGAGAATGTTTTATAGAACAAAACATGCTTTACAGGGCATGTGACTTCCTGTGCAAACCCCCCCCCAAAAAACAACTTTGCTTTTGCCAGCCAATAAGATTTGCCTCTTAAGCCCACCGTGCTGATATAGTCTAGTGCTTTTGATCAGATAATTTTTAGTTTGCCTCAAACAAAAGCTGTGTCTCCTATGATGGCGACTCAAGAGTGGATTATCATTTTATTTCTCTTCGTATTATGTGAGTTATGAGCTTTATGCAAAGGTGGCAGTTTCTCAAATGCTCATTGCTTTGAGAGTAAATTTTTTAAAACATAATATAAGATCCTCTAAGATCTGACTTAATTCTATTTTGTAGGTTCTTCTGAAGCTGTGGAACATAATGGACCAACGTTTATATCAGTTAAGTTTGGTGAAAATGTTACTCTTCACTGCAAGGTTGGAATGCCGTTTCTAGGCAGTAGGATTTGGTATAAACAGCATCTGGGACAGAATCTGATGCAAATAGTAACACAACAAAAAGACAAGAAGCCCATTATATTAGTGGATGGATACGATGCAAACAAGGACGACTTTACTCTGACTATTGAAAACACTCGTGAAGATGATGAAGGAATGTACTTCTGTGGTACTTACAAAAGTGATGAGCAAACTTTTATCATCAGTAATGGCACCGTTGTAGCTGTGACAGGTAATTCATTTACTGTTTTTAAAAGATTAACCCCTTCAACTGTGTAAAACATCAGGAAATGTGATGGAAAAATATTGTTTTTTAAACATTGGTCCACATTTTATATCAAAGTATTTTCAAATGTAGTGTTTTAGCACATAAAGTATTCTCAGCTGAAATGATGAACACAGTCTCGTGTCTATCAGGCTGCAGTTCAGCTGCAATTCTGTAGAAAGTTACTTGATAACTGTCTGATCTTTCGTGTGTTTGGAGACACGTCTATCAGATGTCTATCTTTTTGACCAGATCTTCCTCAGGTAAATGTATCGGTTCTACTAAGTCCAGCATCGGGGTCAGTGTCTCCAGGAGAGTCAGTGACTCTGCAGTGCACCGTCTCCTCTGAGATCAGAGCAGAAGATCTCAGAGTGCTCTGGTTCAGAGCTGCAGGACGATCCTCTCCTGAAATCATTTACACTCATCAGAGCAGCAGTGAGAGGAAGATCAGCTCCTCTTCTCACAGCTGTGTGAACACCTTCTCCATGAACATCTCCAGCGATGCCGATACTGGAACTTTCTACTGCGCTGTAGCTGCTTGTGGGAGGTTCATCTTTAGTGACGGAGTTCAGCTGAGCGATGGAGTTCAACTGAGAAAGCCTGGTAGGATTATTGTTTAAACTATATTATGATTTGACAGGGGGCAGCGGTGGCCTAGTGGTTAGGGCATTGGCCACATGATCGGAGGATCGGGGGTTCGAACACCTTCCCAATAGGTTGCCCTGAGGTACCCTTGAGCAAGGTGCCGTCCCTGTCTCGCTCCTCCCAGCGATGGCCCTGTCTAGGGTGCGTCCCCCGTCCTTCGTTCTGTGTGCGCTGGGTTGGACTCCAGCATGCCCCCGCGACCCTGTTTGGGACAAGCGGCAGAAAATGGATGGATGGATGGATGATTTGATATATATATATAAAGTTTTCATTTTTTAATAATAGAGGAAATCATCAAACCTTTTGAGCACAATATATGCAGCTTTCACTGAAATGGTTTTAGATACAGATTAACTACATGACAAAATGTGTAACCTGTGTGAAGGTTTTTCAGAGTAAAATTAACCTAAGCACAGTATATACTGAATGAACTGGATCTTTCACCACTTCAAGTTCATTCCTCATCTCTTACAGTAAATTTGTGCATATTTATTAGCCATGTGATGCTTGTTGATATTAAATGATTATAAATATCAAATTATTTAAATTGACCTGCAGGTGCCGTTCTGTTTTACCTGGGAGCAGCTTTGGGAGTGTGTGTGTTTATGAACATTGCTCAGTCCGTTTTACTCTTTAAGAGGACAAAGTGTGAAGACTGTAGAGGTGAGTGTTTTCAAAAACTGTGCAGCTAAGATTGTGTGTTTACTGTCCATGATTTTTAACTATGAACATCATTTATTCGACTCTTTCTCTCGACCGAATCTTTAATATACCATGTTGAAAAAATCCCAGACTCAAAAGACACTACAGTTATTTTCTCTTCCTCCACTTTAGAGAGACTTCAGCGAGGTTCAGCGGAGAAAACAACCAGTGAGGTACTACATGTTTCCTCTCTTGCTTTTTGTAGAAGAGAAAATAAGCAATCCTCTTGTTTAGACTTACCATTTCTGTTTCAATGCTCACAGGACGGTAATACAGAGGACCAGACTTGTGCTGCCGAAGGAATGAGAATGAAACGACGATGGACGTGGCAAAGTGTCTACACTGAAGTGAAATACCTCACACTTAAGGAGCTCCACAATTAGTGACACAGTAACTCCAGAGCTAATAGGACTGGTATTTGGAGATGTTTCTCCATCTATCTGGTTGTAGATGAGCTCTGGTGATTTTAATCTTTAAGTCTTTATGATTTCTTATCTGGAGGATGTAAGTTATAGTCTTTCTGCTGAAATGTGTCTGTATTAGTGAGCTGTTCACCTCACTTGCTTCAAACTGCACAACTGAGAATAAACATTCAGCTTTGCAGGAAGTTTCTCATCAGTGGTGTGCCTTCTTTTGCTTGTGAGGTCATTCACACATTCATACAAATGCATGAGCTCTGACTGATGGTGTGTGATAGCGTGTCTCGTGTCAAAGTGCAGTACATGAGTCCTACGATTTCTCTGAGAAACTTCTCTTGGAGTAAAAAAACTCTGCAGACATTTAAACTAATACGCTGATTGGAGGCCTTTTTTATATTAAGTCAAAGCTTATTAGTGGATTGTGTTCAATCTAACCCTTCTATCACTGGAAGTAAACTAATAAAACAGGTCTTCTGTAAGTTTAGATAAACTCAAGAACTCTGGATTTTAGAGTCAAATAAATGCTCTCAGAAACATTTTAATTGGATTGTCTTTAGATTTCCACAATTCTGTCTAAGAGAAGCTGGTTTATCAAATAAAAATCCCTTCCAACAGTTTTATTATTGCAGATGTTTATTTCTTATATCAGACTGTAGGAAGTAAGAGAGCGACCCTCACTGCATCTTTGTGAAAAAGGAATTCAGGCTTGGTGAGCTCTCTTTTTGGACCAAAACTTCAACCCAACACTTCACACATCTAGAGATTAGACTTTAAAAGGGGAGACATTGTGGGTCACACTAACTTGCAGGATATCTCTAATTCTCTCACATAAACATAATGACCTGTTTAAGGTCCTGCAACAACAACTCAATCAGATTCAAGTAAAGCTTTTTGTAGGTCCATCTAAAACCTCAATGTTTTTCTCATCAGAGAAGTTCAGTTGTGGACCTGCAACTGAGCTTTCTGTTTATTAGGTATGAAACTCAAAGCATTAGATCACCCTTACCCCTCCACACAACCCCCACCATGTCAGAACTGTCTGCTTGATCATATTGTGGAATGATTTGTTAGGTTTACTGTAGGTGTCATGGGGCAGTGGTGGCCTAGTGGTTAGCGAGTTGGCCCCAGGATCGGAGGGTTATGGGTTGGAATCCCAGACCAGTAGGTTGCCCTGAGGTACCCCTGAGCAAGGTACCGTCCCCATCCCTGGCCACAATAATATGAAGAGATATTAATGATTCAGCTGTAAGAACTTTATTGATGTTTTAAGATGTTCCTGTGCTTACACACTCATTTGCATTTCACTCTTCCTGAACACATTGTTAGTGAACACACACCAGGAGCAGTGGGCTGCAATACTTGAGCCCAGGGGCAGTTGCTGGTTTGGTGCCCTACCTAAGGATGCTACAGCCGTGAATGTAACAGTGGGAAAGTGTAAACTCCTCACCAGATTTGACCACATTGTTACAGCTGGTCCAGGCGATTCAACCAGCAGTCTTTCATTTGCTAGTTTTTTTCTCAAACCATTGGTCAGCCAAACAAAATAAATCAGGGAAGCACTCAAGAGCATTTAAAAACAAACCTTTAACCATTAATCTAAAAACACATTTCTCCTTTCTGAGTGTTATCAGTTACTGAATATCAGTAACAAATGTTTTAGTAACAATAAGGGTGAACTAATTAGCACTGAGCTTTCTGAGATGTTATTGGCTGTTACATGCGCTGAATTTTGAATGAGAATAGCTAACCCCCAATGTCTTCCAGGTCAGAGGAGAATTAAAATATGGGGTCCTGATAACTCATGTGATAAATGATTGTTGAGGCACTACAACTCTGAAAATGGGCCTTTCAATAAAACACAGATTTCATTAAAGCCACATATTTCTATTTAGTTTTAAACTAAATAGAACCACAACAAAATTTCACTCATACACACCATGCAGCAGGGGGCCACTATGTAAAGTACCAGGGAGCAGAGATGAGGACGGTACCTTTCTCAAGGGTACTTCAGGGCAACCTACTGGACTGGGATTTCAACCCATGACATACCGATCGTGGGACCAACTCCCTAATCAACATCAAATAAAAAAAGCATGTAATGGTAACAGAAAAAGTTCATCTGATGTCACTGCAGACAGTTTGAATCCAAGCCCTCATGTTTTGTCTGGTCAACTTTATTTATTTATTAAAATACTTCCCCAGACCACTAGACGAACGCTTCCTAATCCAACACTTCGGTACGTTAAGATTCAATACTGAGTTTGGACAGATTGGTTCTTCTGTACCTGCAAATCTTTTTTTAACAATGTTCAGGGCAGATCATCTCGAATCTGAAATGACTGAAGTGCAGAAAGATCCTTAGTTTACATTCAAAATATGTTCTCATCAGTCTTAGTTCAGAAGGTTACCCCTGACAACTGAACACTCGTCCTGTTGGGGAGCTATGGGTAACGTGACAACTTCAGTTTATTCTGTGGACTGAAGTTGACCACACATAACATAAAACAGCTTAAGTTCAAAATGTCTGCAATGAAAAGAAAGTGAAAGTAAATGTAAGAATCTGTTTTTTTTTCAGTTTTGTTCCACTTTGTTCCTGATTTGGAGTCGTACTGAGTCTGACCTGTGTTCTACTTTAACAGTGTTGATGCTGCAGTGACTGAAGGGGGTTTCAGTTCTTTCTTCTTTCAGGTTTTGTTTGCCTCCATATATTTTGAGAGCTGAAAACAGTTTGAGGAGAACCCAAATGTTCATCATGCTGAGCGATGGGAAGAGACTGAGATCCATCCAGTGATTTGGTAATCAGTTTTTCTCCCAGTCTTCATGTTCATGGACAGCTGTGGCATCGCTGGAGATCAGACTCACTTACATGCTTAGTTGTTTCTCTAAAGACCATTAGTGCTATTTTTGCTTCAGCTTTTCTTCATCAACCTTATTTTAAAGCAGTTAAACAGGCTGTATAATGTCCGAGAACATACAGATATAGAACCATGTGTTTTGGAACCTAAACTACATGTGATGATTTTTGTCTATTAAAAGGTGGGCATGGGTCAAAGAGTGGAAAAAGAAAAAAAAAACTGTGATATCTATGAGCCAATGAGATTCATCTTTCAGAGCCAGCAGCTAATACTCAGATGGTTTCTTTCCCGTTTGCTTCAAACAAAAGCTGCATCTCCAACGATGAAGACTCAAGTGTTGATTATCATTTTATTTCACTGCTTATTATGTAAGTTATGAACTTTCACAAAAGATATACTTTTAGATTCTTGAATTTTATCGAAATATACTTTAGTAATTTCCTGGTTCTCTCAGCTCTGACTTAATTTCACATTGTAGGTTCTGCTGAAGCTGTGGACAGTAATGGACAAAGTTTTATCTCGGGTAAGTTTGGTGAAGATGTTTCTCTTCACTGCAAGTTTGGAAAGTCTGATCAAGGCAGCAGAATTTGGTACAAACAGCGTCTGGGACAGAATCTGGAGAAAGTGGCAACACAGCTAGATGACACAAAAACACCTTTTATTGAAGGGAAGAAAGAGACGAAATACAATGTAAACAAGGATGACTTTACTCTGACTATTAAAAACACTCGTGAAGATGATGAAGGAATGTACATCTGTGGTATCGTTACAAAAGAAGAGCAAAAAATAATTAATGGCACCTTTGTAGCTGTGACAGGTAATTAATTTACTGTTTTTAAAAGATTAAATTATTTATATTGCTTTTTAAACATTTGTCCACATTTTGCACCATAGTATTTAAAAATTTTGTGCTTTAGAACAAAAAGTAATATCAGCTGAAATGATGAACAGTCTCGTGTCTATCAGGCTACAGTTCAGCTGTAATTCTGTATGAAGTTACTTGATAACTGTCTGATTTTTCATGTGTTTGGAGACACGTCTATCAGATGTCTGTCTTTTTGACCAGATCTTCCTCAGGTAAATGTATCGGTTCTACTAACTCCAGTATCAGGGTCAGTGTCTCCAGGAGAGTCAGTGACTCTGCAGTGCACCGTCTCCTCCAAGATCAGAGCAGAAGATCTCCGAGTGCTCTGGTTCAGAGCTGCAGGACAATCCTCTCCTGAAATCATCTACACTCATCAGAACAGCAGTGAGAGGAAGATCAGCTCCTCTTCACACAGCTGTGTGATCACCTTCTCCAAGAACCTCTCAGATACTGAAACTTTCTACTGTGCTGTAGCTGCTTGTGGGAGGTTATTCTTTAGCGATGGAGCAGCAGTTCAATTGAGTGATGGAGTTCAACTGAGAAAGACTGGTAAGATTATTTTTTATTGTATATTATTATTATTAGAATATATTATAAATTGATGTTTGTAAATATAAATGGATCATTTATTGATAAATAATAGTTCAGCTGAGTAAGCCTGATTCATTTACTTTGCTCATGTTTTTATTATAATGAATTTATAATTATTTCATATTTACATTTAGAAATACAGAACTATCAGTTGATGGTTAAAGATAAACCAACAAACCTTGTGCTTTAAAATTGATTATACATTTAATTATAAATTTGACTATAAAGTTGATTATAATTTTGAGTATAAATTTGACAGTATGATAGAACTGAATGTATTTAACAGTGATTATCTGCTCATCAACACTCAAACATTTTGAGTTTCTAAAGAACTAAAGCTCCAAAAAAATTGTATTTAATTTTTTGAAGCTCATAAAAATGTGCCAAACTAGTTATTTTAATTATGTAACATCAAAAACTGTTATTAATGTTTATTTTAATGAAGAGATTTATATCATCTGGTCATCATCACTAACAACTTTTTCTAAATAAACTAAATTCTGTAGCGTTGATATTTTTAGAGATGTTCCAAATAAATGTGCTGATTTATCTTCTGTTATTGGTCACATGATGGTGATTCTTCAGTGAAAGTCTTTATAAAACAGTCCGATACGTCTGAGCTGATCTACATTTCTTCATTTCTAGATCTCACTGTGATCTCTCTGGGAGCAGCTCTGGTTCTGTGTGTGGCTCTGATCTGTGCTCAGTTCATTTTAATCTGTAACAGAAATCACTGCGCTGGTGAGGTTTCTCTCTCAGTCACATTTAATGATTTAGATATTTATAACTACTGTTTAAAATAATATATATTTTTGAATTATTCAAAATATGTATTATTTTGAACCTGAATTTTGGAATAAGTGCAATTTATTCAATTTATTCAAAATAAACTGACTATTTAAAATATCATCAAAATGATATATATATAGACATCTTACTATTTCTTAAAAACAAAAAAAAAATGTAAATATATATGCAAAAATGAACAAAAAATTATTTTTACAAGATTTAATGTGAATGTACATGAATTTTAAATTTTCCTTATAGTGGGATTTAAACGAGCTTCAGCTCCGGAGAACACTCCCTCTCAGGTACTCTATTTCTCCTGCCTGTAGAAGAAGTGT
The DNA here is from genome assembly GCA_017165825.1 of Hepsetus odoe. Classification (NCBI taxonomy): domain Eukaryota; kingdom Metazoa; phylum Chordata; class Actinopteri; order Characiformes; family Hepsetidae; genus Hepsetus; species Hepsetus odoe. The sequence continues at coordinate 3,324,979 of CM029376.1, forward strand.
AATGATGAGCACTAATCATATCATTCAGACTCTTTATCCTTTATCCCTCCATCCCTGCAGGACCAGGAGGCTGCTGGACTGAATTACGCTGCAGTCCAGTTTAAAGAGAGGAAACCCAGACAGGGCAGAGAGACGAGAGAACAGCCTGAAGAGATTGTTTACTCTCATGTGAGAAGATAAAAAAGATCTAAAGCTGTTCAGGAACTGAATACAATAATATTCTTGAATACTCAAATTGTAAAAACAGTAACAGAGAATAGAGCAGAAGAAGATTTGGGGATGAAGACGTTACAGATCTGATCCTGGACTTTATGCTGTAACTGAAATATTTTAATAATTTGCGAGTGTATTTTAGATTTTGATCTTTCCCCACATCGTCATCAGTTTAATTCATTTTCTGTTCAGCTGCACAGAAACAAGCCAGGCTTCCAACCCAGAGCCATAAACAGGATTAAATCAGCCGGGTCGGCCGTGGCTCAGTGTTTAGGGACCAGGCCCCATGATCCAAAGATTGTTCAAGTGCCTGGCAAGTAGGTTAACCAGAGATATCCTTGAGCAAGGTACCGTCTCCATCACTGCTCCCTGGGTGCTGGATATAACTGACCCCTGCTGCACGGTGTGTGTGGGTTAAATACAGAGAATGATTTTGTTGCGTTTCACTGTGTTTCACAATGATAATTAGTCACTTTCACTTCACTGAAGTATTTAAGAACATTATAAAAATATCAAACACAATTTCCTAAAATCTGGAGCTGCGTCACGTTTCACAAGCAGAATTTCTCAGAATTTCAATCCTGTTCTTCTGGTGAACACTTCAGTACAGACATCGATACTAAAGAAGAGATGGTTTATGTTTTATACACATTTTTTTTAATCACAACAAATACTTCAGACATATACCTGAGTAAAATGTATTTATCAAACTACTGTAATTCAAAAAGTTATTTTAAGACATTAAAAGTTTCTTGAAAGATGGTTCTTAAAAGTTTCTTGGACTACTGCAAAATCTGAAAGCTATTACAAAAAAACTTCTAAAGCACTTATAGAAAGCATTTAGGCAAGTTTTATTCTGTAGATATTCACACACACACCCACACACACACATACACCCACACACACACATACACTCACACACACACACACCACTCACACACACACACCTTAATACACACACACACACACACACACACACACACACACACACACACACACA
>CM029376.1:3326691-3449191 GCA_017165825.1 Hepsetus odoe
ATCATCACATGTAGTTTAGGTTCCAAAACACATGGTTCTATATCTGTATGTTCTGGGACATTATACAGGTTATTAAATTGTTTTAAAACAAGGTTGATAAAGAAAAGCTGAAGCAAAAATAGCACTAATGGTCTTTAGAGAACCAACTAAGCATGTGAGTGATCTTCAACGATGCCACAGCTGTCCATGAACATGAAGACTGGGAGAATAACTGATTCCCAAATCACTGGATGGATCTCAGTCTCCTCCCATCGCTCAGCATGATGAACATTTGGGTTCTCCTCAAACTGTTTTCAGCTCTCAAAATATATGGAGGCAAACCAAACCTGAAAGAAGAAAGAAATGAAACCCACTTCAGTCACTGCAGCATCAACACTGTTAAGGTCGATTGTCAGGAGCAACTTTCTGACCTCTGATTGTTGAGAGCATATTTTAAATCTAAACCAAGGATCTTTCTGTACTTCATTCATTTCAGATTTGAGATGATCTTCTCTGAACATTACTAAAAAAAGCTTTGCAGGTACAGACGACTCAGTCTGTCTACACTCAGGATTGAGTCCTAACATACAGAAGTGTTGGATTAGGAAGAGTTTGTCAAATGGTCTGGGGAAGTGTCTTACTATATAATATGAAGTTGACCAGACAAAACATGAGCTCTTATGTTCAAACTGTCTGCAGTGAAATAAAAGTGAGCTATTTCTGATACTGTCCCACGTTGTTTTTTTTTGTTTTGTTTTTTTTTGGCATTGTAAACTAAACAGTAATATGTGGTCGTGCTACTATAGTGACTGATGAGACTTTTGTTTTTAAAGCATTTGTTTTCTTTAATATATTGATTTTATATTCATATTCATGTCGATATTCATGATATTAATGCTCTTGTGTGCTTCTGTGATTTATTGTTTTGCAGCCACAACCCAATGGTTTGAGAATAAGGCTTGCAAATGAAAGACTGCTGGTTGAATCCCCCGGACCAGCAGGAACTTTCATTGATTTTCTGGGCCACTTGTCCTAATTAAGGTCGCGGGGGGGTGCTGGAGTCCATCCCAGCTCAAACAGGGCAAAGGATGGTGACACACCCTGGACAGGTCGCCAGCCCATCGCAGGGAGGAGCATGACGGGGATGGCACTTTGCTCAAGGGTACCTCAGGGCAACCTACCGGTTAGGGGTTTGAACCCACAATCTTCCTACCTGAGGCAAATTCCCTAACCACTAGGCCATCGCTGCCCCCCAGCAAGAACAATATGGTTAAATTTGTTGAGGACTTAACATTTGCCCACTGCTCACATTCACTGCTCACAGATCTTGGGCAGGGCACGTAAACCAACAACTGGGCACAAGAATGGCAGCCCACTGTTCCTGGTGTGTGTTCACTAACAATGTGTTCAGGAAGAGTAAAATGCAAAGGAGTGTGTGTAAGCATAGAAATATCTTCTTAAAAAATCAATGAAGTTCTTGCAGATGAATCACTGAGATTTCTTCATATTATTGTGATCTATGATTAATCCATTTTAGGCAGAATCTCAATTTTAGATATTAACAAATGTAATATTCTTGGTGTAAGAATACTATACTAGTGTTAATAGCCGTTTCCAGTACCCAGGGAGCAGTGCAGCAGAAGGTACCTTCCTCAGAGGTAGCTTGTGGTGCTCTATTGGTCTGGGACTCAAACCAACAACCTTTTAATTACTGAGACTCTTTCTGAACCACTAGGCCTCCATTGCTGAAAAGAACTTAAGAAGCAACAAGATTTAATTTTACACCTGCAAGGTGGGCCCTGCAGGAAAAACAATAGTGGACCAAGGACTGAGCCATGGGGAGCTCCAATTGTGAATTCTAAAGTTTGAAAAATTCTGAAATCTGATTGGATACAGTTTACAGTATGTGGTTTGCTCTAGTTTTTGGACACAGCAGGGCTTTTTGAGTGAAGAAAGATTTGGCCAGAACCTGAGGAGCTGGTATTTTTTGGATGTTCTGTGATATCTTCTCAGGATCAAGATGCTGTGGAGCTGCATTATGCTGCTTTGCACTTAACTAAGAAGAAAACTAAAAGAGGAAAGAAGACGAGAGGACGGCCTCAGAACAGTGTGTATGCTGAAGTGAGCTACTCGAGTCAAACATAAATCCACAGATATTATAATAACTATCAGACTCACTTCCTGTTCTGTTTACTGGGCTGGTCTTTAGTAGAGTGTTGGAGCTTCTAGTTACACTAATGTAATTTAGTCTTTTCTTCTGCAAACATACAAATAAAATAAACTTCATAAGTCAAGACTTAAGAGAATTTCATGGAAAATCTGACCAGTGTGTTAGTGTAATATCAGTGTCTATCAGGACAGTGTGGGCGGAGTTACACAGCCCCCACTCTGGCTCCTCCTTCACCAGAGAATAAAAGCTGCAACTGATATTCTTCTCTCTTTTCCTCCTTACTGGGCTCTTGTTACCTTTCTCACCCTTTCCCATCACGACGCGTGATGATGACATAAAGTGAAATGAAAGGAAACAGAGAACAGGCATTTGTGCTCTTGAGTGCTTCTCTGATTTATCATTTGGCAGCCGTGGTCCAATGGTTTGAGAAGAAGGTTTGCAAATGAAAGACTGCTAATTCAATCCCTTGGACTAGCAGGGAAAATGTGGTCATACTTTCCCACTGACACCTCCATGGCTGAAGTATTCTGAACAACTGTCCCTGGGCTCAAGTATTGCAGCCAACTGCTCCTGGTGTGTGTTCACTAACAATGTGTTCAGGAAGAGTGAAATGCAAATGAGTGTGTAAGCTCAGGAACATCTTATTAAAACATTTCTTACAGCTGAATCACTGACATTTTATTTTTGTGGTGAGTATTTTTCTCTTACTTCCTACAGTTTGATATAAAAATAAACATCTGCAAAAATAAAACTGTTTGAAGGATTTTTTTTATTTACAGATAAATATGGCAAAACTGACAAACCAGCTTCTCTTAGACAGAATTGTAAAAAATCTAAAGACAATCAAATTAAAATGTTTCTGAGACCAATACTGAGTGTATCTAAACTTACAGAAGACTTGTTCATTAGTTTACTTCCACTAATAGAAGGATTAGACGTAACAGAATTCAGCAATAAGCCTCAACTTATTAGAAAGGAAGGCCGACTTCAACCAGTCTGTTAGTTTAAATGCCTGCATAGAGTTTTTTTAACTCCAAAAGAAGTTTTTCTGTGAAATAGTAGGACTCAGTGTCACATATTGCACTTTGCCACATGAGAGAGGATATCACACACCATCAGTCAGAGCCTCAAAACTCCAAAAAGGCCAAAAACTCCACAACTGTGAAAGCCCACAAACACTGACCTGAAACTTCCTGCAAAGCTGAACGTTTATTTTCAGTCGTGCAGTTTGAAGAAAGCAAGGTGAACAACTTTACCACTGATACAGACACATTTCAGCAGAGAGACTTTAACTTACATCCTCCAGATCAGAAATCATAAAGACTTAAAGATTAAAAACACCAGAGCTCATCTACAACCAGATAAATGGAGAAACATCTCCAGAGACCACTCCTATTAGCTCTGGAGTTATTGTGTCACTTATCGGGGAGTGTGAGGTATTTCACTTCAGTGTAGACACTTTGCCACGTCCATCCTCCTTTCATTCTCATTCCTTCGGCAGCACAAGTCTGGTCCTCTGTTTTACCATCCTGTGAGCATTGAAATAGAAATGGTAATGTTTACAGAAGTGTAAATGACAAGATTGCTTTTTTCTCATCTAAAAAAAGCAAAAGAGGAAACATGTAGTACCTCATTGGTTGTTTTCTCCACTGAAACTTGGTGAGTTCTCTCTAAAGTAGAGGAACAGAAATCAGTGTCTTTTGAGGTTATTTTTGACATGGTATATAAAAGAATCAGAGAAAGATATGATTAAACGATATTCAGAATTAAAAATCAATAGACACAAAATCTTTTAGAAAAAAGTTTTTGAAAACGCTCACCTCTACAGTCTTCACACTTTGTCCTCTTAAAGAGTAAAATGGACTGAGCAATGTTCATAAACACACACACTCCCAAAGCTGCTCCCAGGTAAAACAGAGCAGCACCTGCAGGTCAATTTAAGTTAATTTACAGTCATTTAATATCAAAAAGCATCACATGGCAAATAAATATTCACAAATTAACTGTAAGAGATTAGAATGAGTCTGAAGTGGTGAAAGTATATAGTGTTTTCATTCAGTATATACTATGTTTAGGTTAGCCTTACACTGAGAAACCTTCACACAGTTACTGTCATGTAGTTAATCTGTATCTAAAACCATTTCAGTGAAAGCTACATACATTGCACTCATAAGGTTTGATGATTTCCTCTATTATAAATAATCAATGAGCACTCACTTTTATTACTATCAAATTATAATAAATTTTACATAATAATCCTACCAGGCTTTCTCAGTTGAACTCCATCGCTCAGTTGAACTCCATCGCTCAGTTGAACTCCACCACTCAGTTGAACTCCATCGCTCAGTTGAACTGCTGCTCCATCACTGAAGAAAAACCTCCCACAAGCAGCTATAGCGCAGTAGTAAGTTCCAGTATCGGCATTGCTGGAGATGTTCTTGGAGAAGGTGTTCACACAGCTGTGTGAAGAGGAGCTGATCTTCCTCTCACTGCTGCTCTGATGAGTGTAAATGATTTCAGGAGAGGATCGTCCTGCAGCTCTGAACCAGAGCACTCTGAGATCTTCTGCTCTGATCTCAGAGGAGACAGTGCACTGCAGAGTCACTGACTCTCCTGGAGATACTGACCCCGATGCTGGAGTTAGTAGAACCGATACATTTACCTGAGGAAGATCTGGTCAAAAAGACAAGATACAAACACACGAAAGATCAGACAGTTATCAAGTAACTTTATACAGAATTACATTCTGATAATACTTTCTGTTCTAAAACACTAAATTGAAAAATACTTTGCTGTAAAATGTGGACAAATTTTTAAATTTGAATTTTTTTTTTCATCACATTTCTTATTTTTTACAAGGTTGAAGGGGTTAATCTTTTAAAAACTGTAAATGAATTACCTGTCACAGCTACGACGGTGCCATTACTGATGGTAAAAGTTTGCTCATCAATTTTAACGATACCACAGAAGTAGATTCCTTCATCATCTTCACGAGTGTTTTTAATAGTCAGTGTAAAATCGTCCCTGTTTACACTGTATCTTCTGTCTGCTATAATGGGCATCTTGTCTCTCTGTTGTGTGACCACTTGCTTCAGATTCTGTCCCAGACGCTGTTTGTACCAAATCCTACTGCCTTGATCAGACTTTGCAACCATGCAGTGAAGAGAAACATCTTCACCAAACTTAGCAGATATAAAAGTTTGTCCATTACTGTCCACAGCGTCAGCAGAACCTACAAAATAGAATTAATTCAGAGCTTAATTGAGTGAGAGTCAGAGAACCAGGAAATCTCTAAATTATGTTTTGAAAAATTAACTCTCAAAGCTATGAGCATTTGAGAAAGTGCCACCTTTGCATTAAGTTCATAACTCACATAAAAAGAAGAGAAATAAAATGATAATCCACTCTTGAGTCGCCATCACAGGAGACACAGTTTTTGTTTGAGACAAACTGGAAAGAGACAAACTGGAAAACTTATCTGATCAAAAGCAACAGGCTATATCAGCACAGTGGACTTATGAGGCAAACCTTATTGGTTGGCAAGTTTTTTTTTTCTTTTTTGTTTTTTTTTCCCAGGGGAAGTCACATGTGTGAAAATGTGCTCTGTGTGAAAGTGGTTCAGGCCTCTTAATGCATAGTTTTGTTCTATAAAACATTCTCATCAAACCTGACCTACTGTCTTTATAGAAGGTTGTTCTTAGAAAGCTTAAGTAAAAGACAGCGCTGGCCTTTTTGAGTGACGCCCATCTAAGTGAGTCTGATGTCCAGTGATGCCATAACCATTCATGTCGGAAAGTATCACTGGCCCCAAATCTCTGGACACTGGAGAAGTTTAATGTTCTCCTAAGTTCAGTGTTCAGAAATCAGAAACAGAATGAAAGGAAATGTTTAGCCTGGACACATTTATTACATGAAATATCAGGTCAATAAAACATCGACTGATAACTTTGCAGCTACAAAACAAAACTGTAAATCCTTCCTTTTAGCAAAGCATCTCCACCTTTAAGGCAGAGTGTGGATGAACCTACAAGTGCAAGTTTACTATAAAACAATAAAAATAAAAACAATAAAAACTGTGATCATTGTAGCGAGGACAGCGGTGGCCTAGTGGTTAGGGTGTTGGCCGGAGGATCGGGGGTTCAAACCCCTTCCCAGTCGGTTGCCCTGAGGTACCCTTGAGCAAGGTGCCGTCCCCGTCTCGCTCCTCCCTGAAATAGGCTGGCGACCTGTCCAGACTGTGTCCCCTGTGTGAGCTGGGTTGGACTCCTCGACCCCGCTTGGGACAAGCAGCAGAGAATGACTGATCATAGTAGTTTTGTGTATTAACCGCACAGTAAAATATGTTTAATAAAAAAAAATAAAATCTACAGTACTGTGCCAAGGACCACCCTTAGTCTTCAAAACAGCATCAACTCTTCTGGGTACACTTGCACACAGTTTTTGAAGGAACTCGGACCAAATATTGATTTGATTTAGATTTTTCTTTTGTTCGCTCACTTTGCATTTTGATTAACACTTCCATTTTCTTTTCCACAGTACTGTAGATTTTATTTTTTTCACACCTGCCTAAATCTTTTGCATAATATTGTATGGAAAGTGTGAATAAATCAAATGGTTGTATTCATGAAGAGGACAAATTAACGACCTGATTTAGAGATGATTAATCTCTTTGGGTGGTGGTGGTCTAGTGGTAGGATACTTGCCTATGGACCTATACCTCAAGAGGTCCCCGGTTCGAATCCCACCTGGCACTATCACCACTGGGTCCCTGAGCAAGACCCTTAACCCTGAGTTGCTCCAGGGGGACTGTCCCTGTAATTAGGACATGTAAGTCGCTCTGTATAAGAGCGTCTGCTAAATTAATATCATATATATTATTTTAATATATATTAATCTCTTATCCAGCACAGCACTTCCTGTTCCTTCCTCTACACCAATAACATTTCAGCAAACACCAGAGGGAGCCTGCGAGCTAAATGAACAGGTGAGCAGATCTAATGATTGAAAATGAAACATTTAAGGGTTTCTAGACATTTATGCTGGAAAACCCTTTAATTTAGCGAAGTTAAACAATAACACATAAAAATAAAACTATAGAAAAATGATCTTTTCAATATTTCTTCAACAAGAATCATATAAATTATTATTTCTTGTTGAAGAAATATTGAAAAGATCATTTTATATAATATATTATATAATTTATGAATGAACAAAACATTTTTACGTTTTTTTTTATACCTATTATGATAAGCATGCTTGGCGCTTTTAATCCAAGGACGGACAATAAGGTTCAAAAGGAGGTCGGGGGGCTTCAGATGGCCAAACTAGATAACAAAGCAGGTGAAAAGACATTAACTGTAACCCATGACGTGTGTCAGCCAGTGAGGTGAATGTCATGAGCCCACCAGGCTAAAACAACAAAAGCACAAAGTTTATATAAAGATTTATTTATTTCTATTAAATGAATCTGTGTATTTCCATGCATGAAAAACCAAATCACTTGCGATAGGTCACCTTCACAGGAATAGCATATTTGTCTTTAAACTCATGTATAAATATATATTTTATATGATTTGCCAGCAAGATATCGGTCTTAAGACTTGAAAACAAAGTAACAGTGGAAAAAGACATGGGCCACATACCTGAAAACATTTAATTTACTTCTTTAAATGTCACCTTGCAATAAACAGCATAAACTAGTGTTAAACTAATGCACTATCAGTAGAAATTAAATCTATACCGATTACCTGGAAACACTGTGGCAAAAAATACAAGAGCTTTATTGTTGCATGACGTGGTTTGGTTGAGACATTTAAACAATAAAAAATCAAGTCATCATGTTCATCAAGACCACATTCAGAACAGCGACTTTACATAACATGTTCCATCAAGTAAATTTCTTTTTTGTTTAATGAAAAAAACAATGAAGTAAATAACACAATAATTAACAAAGTGTGAATGAATGCAGATGTTAGTCTGTGAATAAATACAAAAGTTTCAGACCCTGACAGAAGGAACAGAGATTGTGCATTGCAGAACTCTGAAGGAAGTCAACTGAAAATGAAAGTGACAGTTTGTCAGCACACAGTGAACCAAAAAAATATGCTTCTCTATTCGTAATCCATACACACAATGCAGGCGTGGGAAGCCATATCCAGTACCCAGGGAGCTGTGCTGCAGACAGTACCATCCTCAGGGTTACCTCAGGGTGACCTAATGGTCTGGAACTCAGACCCACAACCTTCTTATTATGGAGCCTCATTCTTAACCACCAGGCCTCCACTGCTGAAAGGAACTAATGAAGCAACAAGATTTAATATCACACCTGCAAAGTGAGCACTGCAGGGAAAACAATAGTGGACCAAGGACTGAGCCATGGGGAGCTCCAATAGTGAATTCTAAAGTGTGAAAAAGAGTTCTGATTGGAAATTGAAATCTGAATTGGAACCATCTCAGGATCAAGATGCTGTGCAAACTTCATAAATCAAGACTTAAGAGTATTTCATGGAAAATCTGTGTCTAACGGCAGCACCTGATATTCTTCTCTATTTTCCTGCTTACTGGGCTCTTGTTACCTTTCTCTCCCTTTCCCATCGCTCACTTAATCTCCTCATGACGACGCATGACGGTGACATAAAGTGAAATGAAACTAAACAGAGAACAGTCATTTACAAATGTGTTTTATTTTGTTGCTGCTGTTAATAAGTGCTAAAATTTAGTTCATGCTTATAAAAATTAAACCATGTATGAAAGTTCCTCTAAAACGGATGTTTCAGTGGGCATCTACTTTGAATTCTGTTTTTGCCGTTTGTGGTTTCAACGCACTGAATCTTGTCCATCTCTGCACCACTGAAGTGTCTCCGCTTTGTCTTCTTCATGCCACATTGACCACCTCTGTTTCTGAGAAAAACCCTTCACTCATGCTACAAAGTTTCCACAGGATGCTGAGCTGTTTCTGTGCTTCACAAACCACATGACAGCTTTCTTCAGACACAATGTGTAAACATCTCCAGAGGCTTTACAAATACATCATATCTCACATATAAATCATCAGCAAAGACAAAGCAGCTTCCTCTCCCTTCAGGTCTATCTGTAAAACCTGCAGTAGGGTTTTACTTACTGTAACTATCTGGTGTATTACTTGTTTGAGGTTAAGAAACATTACATTGTTTAACTCCTAGCACCGTACTTGCACTATAAGAGCTGATTTTAAGATGCTTTTCAAGGTAAAGTTTGTCTAAAGTTACAACATCCTTACAAATATATAGTTTTCTTTGCAATGCATCTGTTGGTAAAAGCACAAAAGTCTAGTGAGTTCCTCAAATAATGAAATTAAAAATTTAAAATATACAGGTCATAGTGTTTCAGTTATGACTGACTGACTGATTAAACAGTTTTAAAGAACACATACAGCAAGTGTGTGAATCTCATTAATGTCTTTAGAAAAGCATATTTTTCACATTCAAAGGACACAGACAGACCTCTGAAGAGAAAATCCTTATTTTATAATCAGAGGCTTAAAAAGAATAAAATATCTTCTGTGACGTCCTGCTCCAGCCATCTGAAGATCATCCACACTTCCAGAACACAGTCCATCAGAGACGAGCAATGTTTTTTTTTTGTCCATAGTTATTCCCACATAGACCTCATCGGTCCTGCATGGCTTTTCCTTGCCTCATCTCCTCCCTTGTGGAGTAAATACTAAAGTCGGAATTTCTGGTGCATTTATATCATTTGGTTTCTCACCATCTGTGAATGTCCATTGTGAAGGAGTTCCTTTCCCAAGTAAGAGCAAACTCCTGCCAACTTTTTTGATAGTTTTGTAGTGTTGCTTGTATAGAAATAGAAAAATACTGACTCCAAGTTTGACTGCAGGTCAGTTTGTGCATCTTTGAATCTAACTGGTCACGTCTGATCTTGAAGTAGTGCCATCTTCATATCTGCCTGTCCAGTAACTGCAGACTCTCACTTTTCCTGTTCCAGCCTTTCAGAATCCACAGTTTCAGTGTAAAGAGCAGAACGCTTTGCTAGCCAGCTGTCTGTTTAGTACAATAATAGAATGATGTTGCAGTGGGATGTTTTTAAAGTAAGCAGACTTTAAAATGATCCTCTAGTTTCTTCAGTGTAAACCCTGAGTGGACTCTGTCCCACAACCACCAGTTTAACACCACTGTCAGCAGCAGCTGTAAATCTCCCTCTTTGTTTGGGCCTCTCCTTTCTGTCTGTGCAGAGTCCAATCAGTTCCCACATGCAAATAAGGGGCAGGACCAGGGACTGAGAGGAAACCAGCCCTTAGTTTGTGTGTGTTTTTCAAAGTACAACAAAAGCATCTTAGTGTAAATTCACACAGTTACTGATCTCAACACAACAAACACTTCTGTTGAAACCACAACTGACCACTTCTTAAAGAACCACTCAGTGACTGAGGACTCTCACTGTAGATGGTGGATTTGTCCATGTTCTGACTAAACACAGTATCTCCAGTCAGACTTTTTTCTGTAAATATTCACCATTTTCTTTCATTTATAAGACTCTTTCTGCAAAATGAACAAGTGAAAAAAAAGAAAGTGACTACCTTTGTCATTGTGAAACACAGCACAGCACAACACAATGAAATTCAGCCTCTATGTTTCACCTATACACACATGTGCAGCAGATATTGAAAGCACCTGGGGAGCAGTGATGGGGATGGAACCTTGCTCAAGGCTACCTCAGAGCAAGCTACTGGTGAGGGAATGGGAAATTGAAAGCCTGCTGATAATTGTTTCAGAAACTTGCTAAAATGAAGGTGAAATGGAGCCACCACGCCTCCCTGTGGTCATGCATGGAGCTGCATTCATTCCTCTTGAGTTTTTCTAGATCTCTGGCAGGGTTCTAAAGACTGGGTGTGATATGAAGGTCTGCAGGTCTATATTCTGCACTGATATTATGGGATGTTTCCTGTTAGGTCAGTGAACTGAAGGTTTTCAGCACCATGGACAGCTCCATAGAAGAGCATCTTTCAGCACCACGGACAGAGACACAGTGTCAACAACCCAAATGTTACTGTAGATCCCAAATGTTCTCAGCACTTCTTATTGTGCTTATGAGATTTTATCTATCAGTTACACTGTTTGTATAAGTACAGACTGTTATGAGCAATGTATCAACACCCCAAAACATCAATTATCATTGGTCAATTTTAAATACCACTAGAGGGCAGTACAGTCTCTGTCAATGAACAATTTAATAGTGATCAACACGCGCACACACACACACACACACACACACACACACACACACACACACACACACACACACATATAAACATATTTGTATAAAATGTAAAATCTGAACTATGTGAAACACTGCACACACAAAAAAGAATAATAATAATAATGGAATTTTTTTCAATGTATTCATTTCCATAGATAAATATTTTATTCAGTTTTATTTCAGTCTAGCTTTAATTTGTATTATCAGAAAAATAATGGCTTTAAATAGCCCTTCTTTCAGCACTTCAGTTAAAGATCCTGGGCTTGTTTTAAAAACCTCACTCCATGTAGTAAGTGAAAGTGAAAGTGACAACAGTACATGGTATTGTACAAATGGTACAATAGATCAAACTCCCTCAGTTCAAATCAAACCTAAACTACATTTAAACGTGAAGTGACTCGGTTTCCAACCTGTATTTTATATTTCTTAAAGAAACCAAATAATAAGATCAATATTACAGAACAGCTGATCATCTATAAACTCAAGGTGCCAACAAAGAGGATTTCCGGCTAAATTCACTGATTCTACTGAAAGAAAAGAGCTCTAGCGATGTGAGCGGTGATCAGCAGCACTGGATCTTGTTACATGAGAGTACACAATGTCTCCGTCTTCAGGCTGTCCTCTCTTCCGCGGCCGGCTTTTGGGTTTCGTCTCTTTGAACTGCACTGAGGCGTAATTTAGACCTTCAGTGTTTTGGACCTGTTTAAGGGAACGACGTAAGTTAGAGCACATCCTTACTGATGCTGATGCTTATTGATAAACAACTGCTACCAAAGATGCTCTTTAAAAAGGAGAATGTTCATTTATTACATCTCATGTAAAAGTATTTCAGCCTTAAAACCAGTGTTATAATAAATAAAAGTAAGTGCTTTATCGTTATAATGGAACCTCAGTTTTGTTCAAAATCAGTTGTGCAGTAAATCCTGCAAACACTCTTAACAGAGTTCTGGATTCAGTGAGAGCAGTGTTGAAAAACCGGGGTGATATTTTTTACATTTTACAAACATTATGGACATCATTCAGTTTAAAGAGACTCACATCAGCTGTGAAACTGGGTTGTGTTGCAAAAAGGAATTTAAATGTTTTAATTAAACTTAAAATAGTATAAAATAATATTTAAATTCAGTTTAATCTACAAAATTCTTTTAAATAATTCTAATATATGACATATTCTAACAATTATAATTGAAGTATTAAATAAAACTTAAAATTAAAAGTAACCTTAAGAAACCTTAACCTTAACAATGCACATTGTAGCTGTATTTTCCAGCATACATTGGTTTCTGTGTTTAACAGCATCTATTTAAACTCTATTTCATCAAAGCTGAAACTGTATAAGGACAGAGTGAAGTATCTGCACATGCTGTACAATGTTCAGCACAAACAGTAAAAGATGTAAAGAGTACCTGCTCTGCTGTGTTACTTCTCACATTCTGCTCAGGTCTCTCTGTAAAGAGCATAAAAGACAGGAATTGTGACAGAATCTGTTATTAATCATTAGTCATTCCAAAAAAGATTGTATTACATTAAACAGTAAATCTAGTTCATGAGTTTTAAATGAGACATACCGATGCGATGTTGAGATTTTCTCATCTTGTGAAGAGCAACGGCTTGAGCACAGATTACAGCCACACTCACGGATGAAAATATTATGAGGGTAATCAGTAGAGGACTGTTGGAATAATCTCCTTTAAAAAAGCAGAATTTAAACATTACAAGTGGGAATTCTGAGATCTTATCAAGGCAGTACTTAGTCATGAATTATTGCTTAATTAAACAGTTAGCCAAGTAGCCAATTAAAATGAAGGTAGAATTTCTAAATTGTTTTTATTTGATAAGCATTAAGCCTAAATGTTACACAAATTTTTGCTTGAAATTTATATTATTTTATTAACTGGTTCTTATTAATGTCAAGTTAAATGAACCGACTACTAGTTTTTGAGCAGTGATTTATTTCTTTGTTATATGGTCTAATATTTTACACATCATGTGTTGTTATGGAGAGAATATCCAATGTTGTGCTTTGTTCTGAATGCAAGCAGATGTTAACATCTGTTAAATAGCACGGCTGATCCATTTCTTCTGCTTTAAAACAGAAATGAACACCTACTGAAACTAGAAGTCCTCTTATGTAGTTGATTAAATTACACTTACAGTCACTTAAATTGCAGTTAAACAGAAAAAAACAGATACAGCTGAAAGGAAAACTAATGTAGACTCGCTGTCTGTGTAGAATATTATGTAAAAGCTAAAATCAGTGTTCTGGAAAAGGTTTAAATCACTGATGAGAACATAGTTGATCCAGTTTCTGGATTCTTTATCATCCTTTATACGGTGTTGTAACCAAACGGGACCTTCAGCTTACAGATTGAACATCCATTTTTTTTTAATTCACGTCCATTTCTGACATGTTACAATTAAATACTTTTATCACTAGATTTAATGTATTATGTTTTAGTGGCTGTTTTGTTTAATTCATTTCACAGATGAGAAGATCATCGGGGTCTCTCATCTTCACCATTCGCTGCATCCGCAAAACAACCAGAATTGTGGATGATCCCACACACCCATCCCGCACTCTCTTCTCCCTCCTTCGTTTCACTTTGTACTGTGTATGTGGCTGAAATGACAATAAAATCCTACTTGATTTGACTTGAATTGAGATGCTGTTCATCCAGGACAAACTACACAGACTGTCATCACCTAAAAACAAATTCTGTGTCATTTTTTTGTTTTGTTTTTTTAATGAAGCTGCTGGACATGATTGGGTTTAGGTTTATTATTAGGATGGATTCAAATATGTTTCTGTAGTTAATGTAAATGAGCCACTGCATATACAGCACTGTGCAAAAGTTTTAGGCAGGTGTGAAAAAAATGCTGTAAACAAAGAATGCTTTCAGAAATGGAAGGGTTAATCATTTATTTTCATCAATCAACAAAATGCAGTGAATGAACAAAAGAGAATCTAAACCTTCAAA
Organism: Hepsetus odoe; assembly: GCA_017165825.1. Taxonomy (NCBI): domain Eukaryota; kingdom Metazoa; phylum Chordata; class Actinopteri; order Characiformes; family Hepsetidae; genus Hepsetus; species Hepsetus odoe. The sequence goes on from CM029376.1 coordinate 3,341,074, forward strand.
ACAGCATCAGTTCTTCTAGGTACACTTGCACACAGTTTTTGAAGGAACTCGGCTGGTCGGTTGTTCCAAACATGACTGTGTTTCTCCTCCGTGTGACATTGATGATCATCAGTACCTGTTTGGTAAAACTGGTTGATCATACACTGACTATAATCCTACAAAATCCCTGACTGTGTGCAAGTGTACCTAGAAGAACTGATGCTGGTTTGAAGGCAAAAGGTAGTAACACCAAAAATTGATTGATTTAGATTTTTCTTTTGTTCGCTCACTTTGCATTTTGAAGATTGATCAACATAAACAATCATTATCTTTATTTCTGAAAGCGTTCTTTGTATACATCATTTTTTCACACATGCCTAAAACCTTTGCAGATTACTGTATATGTATATTGAATGCTTAAATTAATGTTTTTTACTTTAGTTTTTTAGTCTTTAGCTCATTTAAATTAGCTTAATTCTTTTCTTTTCAATTAAATTCTGATATTACTTTTGTAAAATATTTAAATCATTTTAATTCTGATTCTGGAGATTTTGAGCAACTCTGCTCAGAACACTCCTGATTAAACTAAGAAACCAATAACATTTACAGGCTGAAGATGAAAATAAAATAAAGTGAAAGAGACTTTGTCTTTGTGAAGCTCAAAGAAATGCAACCTCTGCATTTAACCCCGACAGACTGTGCAACAGCCCGGGGAGCAGTGAAGGGGATGGTACCTTGCTAAAGGGTACCTCAGAGCAACCTACAGGTCTGGGATTTAAACGCACAACATTCCATTCCTGGAGCCTTAGTCCCTAACCATTAGAATAAAAGTGTGTTGGGAGAAGAGTGTTAATCACTGATTTAGAGCAAAAATATAAATGAACGAATATGTGTGTGTTTAAATATCTTTAGAAGCTTACCCAAATGAATTGTTGTTCCATTTCAACAATAATCCCCCCACAAGTGGACACAGCGCAGTAGTAAGTTCCAGTATCGCTGTCGTTAAAGATGTTCATGGAGAAGCTGAACACACAGCCGTTCTTCCTTTTATTGCTGCTCTGATGAGAGAACATGATTTGAGGAGAAGATTGTTCTGCAGCAGCTCTGAACCAGAGAACTCTGAGATCTTCTTCTCTCATCTCAGAGAGAACCTCACACTGTAGAGCCACCGACTCTCCTGGAGAAACTACCTGCACCTCTGGAGTCTGGACCACCGATATGTTTAGATGATCTGGAGAATAAAACAAAACAAATCTAAGACCTTCAGCCCACTAATACAGCTAGAAGGATATTTATACAATATAAGTGTTATTAATAGAATATTACTGAGACAATAATTTTACCATGTTTAATATTTAGATGATTAGTGATAGTGTGGAACCTGTTAACTACCCACAAACAAGCTGTACAGTAACATTCATATGTAGTTCATTTTAAATATATATTGAGATTATAATATAAAGAAATTAACCTTCTTTTATGATTTAATAGTTTTTCAGATCATAATAACCTTTTTAAAGATTTTCCAGGATAATAATGTTGAAGTTGAGACTAAAGTAGTGTGATTACCTTCCACAGCTAAGAATGTTCCAGCAGAAAACTGAGCCTTATCTCCACCAGCTTTTCCACAGAAGTACATTCCTTCATCTTCTTTACGGACATGTTTAATAGTGAGAGAACCACCATCTGATAATTTCTTCAATTCGTGACGTGTAAACTCAGGTTGAGGTTTGGGAGTTTTATCATTATATACAAATCCCACTTCCTTTGGTATATGCTCCAGTCTTTGCTTGAACCAAAAAACACTTTTAAAATTTTGCTCTGAAGTCTTGCAGTTGAGAGAAACATCTTCACCGACCTTCACCGAGACAAGTGATGGTTTTGGATTTCCCATTGAATGAGCAGCATCTAGAAGCAAACAATGTTTCACAATAATAATAAAAATAAAATTATAATTTAACAAACAGGCAAATTCATAATAATAAAAATACTTTTATTCTAATACTCACATATTTTGCAGAGAAACAAAACCATCAACCAGACTCGAGACATCATCGAAAAATAATCAAACTTGAAGGGAAACATTTAAAGTGGAACAACTGAGCATATAGATGGTATTAGCTGGGTGAACACCAACGATCATTGGAACAGAGAAGTCACATGATCCTTCTGTCTGCTTCACTGAGAGCCCTGGTGAGACACAAGACGTCCTCTGAGATTTTTTTTAAGCTACTTGTGTATTTTCTGTAGTTTTAGTGGCATGAAAAAGCAAAAGTAACTAAGGTAAAAAAAAATATTTAAATGATAGCACTATAACTGTAGGTTCATGTTGAAGTAAAGTCATCTTAAAAAATGAAATAAGAATATGTTTATCATAAATGTCCATAAAAGACCTTTTGAGGAGATTCTCTACATTAAAAAAAATCCTGGATTGATTTAATGATTTAGACACGGAACAGCATTGTGCTCTATATTATATTTTAAATTTGTATATTATTTCACAGTTTTATGTTTAAAATTTGCAATACTTTTGAATTAATTGACATCTACATTTAAAAAACTTTCTAGTCAGTCTAAACTGTAAATGTTTTATATGTTTAATATTATGTTAATATTAATATCCTGCAAATTACAAAATATCAATTTGAAACCTTCACACATCTGATTTGTGAAATGTCATATTGCAGATTTGGTGTATCAGCTTTTATTTAAGTTGAGAAGATCATTATTAAACTTTACAAGCAGGAGGGAAACTGAAGAAATGTCTTTCTATTTTGTTCTTTAAACATCATTTTTTCTTTAGTTATCAAGTTCTTCAATGGCCAGGGCTACTTCAATTATTTATTATATAAATGAAACACTGAGCCCTAAATACAACAGCAGTGCTGGAAATGCTGACGGACACATTTATTTAAGAAGAGTAATAATAGCAGCAGGTTTTGATACATTTATTGTTGTTGGGTTTGTTCTACACTAAAACAGATGTGACAACAACAGACAATGATGTTTAACCTCAGAAACGATCTATATTTCCACAAATTGCTGCACCTTATCAGGCACCATCAGCCTGAACTCCACTGCGTGGGCCAAACCACATTCAGTGAACCTGAATATTGAACTCTGCACTTTTACAGACACTGAGTTTTGACCACAGTGTAAACAAAAGCGGAATATTTACTGAAGATCAAGAGAAATAAAGCAGATTCAAAACTGTAATTCGAAAATGAAGCAGTGAAATAAAAAGATAATAAACTTTAAACAAAATAAGTTTAACAAGTTTGAAAGCAGAGGTCAAAACTGAAATGTCTGGGAAACACCCTGGACATGTCTGCAGTCCCTCGCAGGACAAACACACACACACACACACACACACACACACACACACACACACATACATATATCCAATTTCTCATCTCCAGTTCACCTGATGTGCATGTTTTTGGATGATGGGAATAAACCAGAGCTCCCAGAGGAAACAAACACAGACACTGGGAGAACATGTAAACCACACAGAAAAGACCTGGACCGTCCCACCTGGGAGTTGAACCCAGGACCTTCTCCCTGTGAAGAGAAAGCGAAACCCACTGAACCACTGTTATACAGTTACAGCACAAGTGAAATTCTCTTTAAACTATTTTTGGTATTAATGAGTAAATACTGATTAAATACAATGACAAAAACAGACTTCAGTTCCAGTTAAAATCCTGATGTCATGAGGTTTGCACATTTCTGGCTCTGACACTTAAAGTTTGATAAAGGTTTAAGTTCTTTAAGTGATCCTTAGTGCTAATTTTACTGATTTTACTGATTGTACTGTATTGATTTAACAGCTGCTGGTCTGAAAACTCATCTGTATTTAAGCAGTATTTAGAGAAAAATAAAAAATAAAAGTAAACTTTGTAAACTGTTTACAAAAAACATTGAAGGATTAAAATGCTTAAGTATAACATTAATAACATTTTTCTAATCTGTTCATTAATAAGCATGATTCATGGGGTAGATCAATATGTATGTCTTTGCAAATGAGACGCCATTTATTACATTATATTAATGTTTTAAACTCACATGTCTTGATCTTACAGTTTACGGTCACTAGGGACAGACTGCTCTACATTAAAGACTCGTTGTCCTTTTAAAGGAAGGTCCTCACTGTGACGAGCTGAGAGATCAGATGCTGGATTAGATTCAGCTCATCAGCTGCTGTATAATAAACTACACCTCAGACTCTTCATCCTGTGAGGGAAACGTTAAAGAGAAGATAACACACTGCTGCTGGTTTCACATCTCACTTCAACTTTACATTTCAAAGATCAAACACATTCAAGAAAACAGAGACTTTTACTTTCTGTCTTTTTATCTTCATGTTTGGACAAACTGATAAAAATCGATTTAAATGTAACAAAACTTCACCACATAAAAAACAAAATACACTTTAAAAAGAGTCTCTTTAAAAATATCAAAAGACTGTTTTTATTATTTTTATTCTGACTCATGATCAGATTAAGATGTGAGACATGCAGGCAGAGTTAACTTTGTTTCTTACAAAGGCTCCGCCTTCACTTCACCATGTGACCTGTTGTGCAGTTTTTATCTCCTCCTCCTCTCTCTCTCTCTCTCTCTCTCTCTCTCTCTCTCTCTCTCTCTATCTGTCTCTCTCTCTCTCTGAGCTGTATATCACAATGTATGTCAGTATGAATCACGTTGCTGTAACTAATTGTTGAACTGTTCCACTTGATATTCATTCTGTGAGGATGTGATTCCGCTCGTTACAGATCACTTTTTTACACAAGATCATGAAAAAAGAACAGATAATTTCCAAACTTTTGTAAACTTTTATTTTATTTTACAAATTTATTCTGAGATCAAGGTTATTGATGTGGCTGTGTGGTATTGATACTAGAATGATTTCTTACCACTACCACCCATCCTGAGGAAACTTGACTGTGGACACACTAGATCCACATTTCCACATCTCCTCATTTCCACATCTCCACAGCTCCACAGTTCAATGCAGAAGGGCTTATTGTAAGCCTCCGTCGATTCTTGAGATTGAGCATTCACGTTTTTCCCAACTGCAGCTCCATGAGGATCTGTCTGCATACTTTTGAACAAAATCTTTTGTTAGATAGTTTTTCATATTTTAAATGAAATAAAATTTTACATCCCAAATACACTTTACAAAAGTCTGATCACCTCCTGGAGAAGTTTCATTTTGTTGATTTCCCGAGCGCACATAAGTCCTCATTCTCTACAGAGAACACAGCTCAGTATAATGTAATTATAACTTTATTAATGTAATAAATATATTAAATAATACTGCAAAACTTTATTTTCAGGTATAAAATGTTTTTAGACTTTATTTTAAAATGATCTAAACTGTCTAGATAAAATGGAAGTATAAAGTGTCTGTTTTATATTTTAATGAAAGCGTGTGTCCGTGTGTGCAGGTTTGTGAAATTCCACCTTTGAAGTGTCAGTGAACGTCTCTGCTTTGGACGCTGCTTCACTCGTTGGTGGTTTTTGCAGCTCAGATGCTCATCAGTGTCTCTGTGTTTGAACCATCACACCACTAAAAAGCCTCTGGTGTGTCTCTGCAGGACGCTCTGACGACCCTTGGTCAGGTTTCTCAGAAAAAACAGCCTCACACTTCTCAGAGTTTCCACAGGATGCTGAGCTGATTCTGACAGTCGGCACTGAAGCAGCAGTTATTTTCAGAAACAACATGTAAGCTTGAAAGTGTTGAAATAAAAGTATGAAATCTTAATAATTTATGAAGAATGATGTTTATCAGCATTGCAAATAAAGAGTTTTTTCTTGGCATTTAGTATGATGGGTAGATAAGGAAAATCAGTATTTTAAATGAGCAAACGTTAAAAAATGACTTCTGAAAGTGAAATCGGATTAAAGATCAAAAGTATAATTCAGTGTTTTATGTTCCGTCAGAGTGAAACGATAAACTGCATGTTATTCCGTAAAATTTGATTTTTCTGTGTTCGTTCATCTTAAACCCAACATGTGAACTGATGAGAGTTTTCAGAAACTGAACTGATGGTGGAGTCAGTTGGATGTTAGATCTCTTATAAATCTAGAGGATAAATATCAGATAAAGTGATACGTGTCTGGTTTCTGTATTCTTGTGATCTTTGACCTTTTAGTCTGTACATGTTTGTGTGTGTACATGCAGGTGAGTGAATCTTCCTAGCGGTGGTCTAGTGTTTAGGGACTAGGCCCCAGGATAGGAAGGTCATGGGTTCAAATCCCAGTAGGACCAGTTGGTTGCCCTGAGGTAGTCTTGAGCAAGATATCGTCCCCATCACTGCTCCCTGGGCACTTTAAATAACTTCCCCCTGAAAAGTAGAGGTTGAATTTTGTGGTGGGTGACTGTGTGCTGCGCTGTTTCACAATGACAAAAAAAGAGAACATTCTAATGTCTTTGAAACTTTTACCAACTTTTACCAACATTTCTTCCTTGGACAGAAAAAACAAAAAAAACAAAAACAAACACAGCCGCACCAGAAGTCCAGGTTATTGAAAAAGATTATTTTGCTTGTTTTGTTTCCCACCAACAGATACAAAATTTGGTTCTGATCATCTCGTAAAAACATTATTTCAGATGTCACTTAAAGGCAGCCATGATTCTGAAAGTATAAACTGTAACACTGATCAGTGCAGAACATCATTTCAGATCAGACACTACGTTACACCAACTATCAAGTTCCTCATTCAGAGAGAAAATCATAAACCTGTAAGATCAGCTGGTTTCTGTTTAGTTCATTGATCGTCTCTTGATTTCGTTACAGGCCAACAAAACTGTCTCAGTAAAAATTCTCACTAATGTTTCTTTATATTGCTGTTATATTGTCTTTATATCTCACTGCATGCTGTGTATGTACTGCACTGTTTTCTCTGCACTTGTAAAGCAGCAGGATTGTAGATCGTGTGAGATTTATCAGCTCTCAGCACATTAGTGGAACACTCAGCGTGGTTTACAAGAAGCAGCAGTGAGATATCACTGGTCACAACCATGGAGGGGTGAGATCTCACTGCTGCTTCTTGTAAACACGCTGAGTGTTCCAATAATGTTCTTCAAGAGTGATTCAGAGTGTGTATGCATGTGTGTGTGTGTGTTTGTGTGTGTGTGTGTGTGTGTGTGTGTGTGTGCATGTGTTTCTTTTAACATTCTCTTTGGTTTCTTGCTGCTACTGTTCCATATGTTGATCTCCAACCCTTTAACAATAATCAATAAATCTATCTAGGTTTGCATGGGTTAAATGCAGAGGTCCGATTTCATTGTGGTTCACTGTGTGCTGTGCTGTGACCTTGCAATGACAAGGGTTGTCACTTTCACTTTTTCATCTGTCCTGTCCGGCACAAACTCAGAGTGTAATTTGTTGCCTCAGAATGTGTCAGTTGTCCTCCACCTTATTCCTGATTGGTCAATTCAGTCACATTACTGCTGTTGTATTATTTGATGGCCGGACTGATGAAAGCAAAGCAGTGGCTCCTTTGAATTCTAAATGTCACTCCAGTTCCAGTTCCTCCTGTACAGTCCCAGTGCTGGAGATGGGGGATGGACATGGCTGTAGGCATGGGACATTGGACATGATAATCTTAGTCTCATCTTTGTCTGCTCTAGATCATCTCTTTATTGTTTATTCTTTTCTCTGGGGATTAGATGTGGGTGTGTTCAATAGAATGACTGGGTCTCAGGATAAGCTCCACCTCCCACCTCTGGTCCAAACTGACTGATCAGACAGACAGACAGTGATCAGAGAGACAGTTTGTTGTTGTGAAACACAGAACACAGTGAATTACAGTGAAATTAACCCTTTTTACCCACACACACCCTGCAGCAGTGGCAGCTATAGCCAGTGTCCAGGAAGCAGTGAAGGAGACGGTACTTTGCCCAAGAGTACCTCAGGATAACTTACTGCTCTGGGATTCAAACCCATGATCTTCTGACCCTGGAGCCTAGTCCTAAACACTAGACCACCGCTGCTCCAGGGTTCAGAGTAGTTTGCTGTAAATCCCCTTCCAGTGTCTGCGGTTCCCCGTTTTTTATTTGAACTGCTAAAGTCTAAAATCTTCATGACACAGTAAGTGAAAATGACCTCACCTTCCTGAGCTGAACATCCTGAGAGCCATTATTATCACTTTGTGTAATCAGTAATTATAACCTGCTGAACTCTTCTCAGGACCTTCTCAGAATTTCAGTGGCTGAACTGCCTACAGTCATGTGCGAATGATTTATCACCTCATTGCAGGCTCTGACTGTACAATACAGTCAAAATTCATTCTTATTTTTCTCCCAGTTTATTGAATTCAGCAGTAAATCTTCAAAAGCAACCAAGTCAGCCGTGTGGTCTAATGGTTAGTTTAATAATAATGGTTTTGCGTTGGCCACGTGATCGGAGGATCGGGGGTTCGAACCCCTTCCCAATAGGTTCCCCTGAGGTACCCTTGAGCAAGGTGCCGTCCCCGTCACGCTCCTCCCTGCGATGGGCTGGCGACCTGTCCAGGGTGTATCCCCTGTCCTCGCCCTGTGTGCACTGGGTTGGACACCAGCACTCCCCCATGACCCCGTTTGGGACAAGCGGCAGAAAATGGATGGATATAGTTTATATATTAGTTTAGTTTATTTTATTTTGTTCCATCCTTGAAACTGAAGTCCATTTTATGGCTGAGCTTAGATGTTTGCAGCTGTTTCAGTGTTGAACACACACTCTGCTCTGGACCTGATGAAGGTGGTGTTTCACTCTCTGTAAAGTTCAGCACACATTGATAACATTTCCCATCATTACATACAACCACAGAATTATACACACAAAACCAAACTCACAGCTTATTATAGAGTTTAATATTTAAAACAGAAGTTATTAAACATAAATTCTAGAAGTTTCTGGAGAAGTTTTCAGCACCATGGAGAGAAGCATCATCCCTTTTCAGGACCAAGGACAGGGACACAATGAAAGGTCAAATGTTGTTTGAGGAGAACCTTCATCCATCTGTCCAACCGTCCACCCAACCATCTGTCCGTTCTCTCTGCCGGGCGTCCCAGCCAGTGTTGCTCACAGAGCAAAACACCTTGGAGAAGCTGCTCGTCCATCTCTGGGCAGTGAAGAGTCCAGTGAGTTTGATCTGTGTGTATATATTCACTCCTCCAGCTGTTACATCCTTTTAGGCCTTTCTGTGTGTTGACTGTGCTGTCAGAGTGAGGAGTGAGTCTTATGATTGGTTGGCTCTTCCAGCTGAATTAGTATCGTTAAATCTTACTTGTCTTTTTGCTGCTGTAAAAAGTTCAGTAAAGACTTGCTGCTGGTTGTGTTTGTAAAGGAGGAGTGACAGCTGTAGGAACTGTTCTTCATTACCGGCTCACTCGCTGCTCTCACTACAGCGCTCTGACTCCCCCTGGTGGAGGAACAGGGTCTTACAGGAAGAACACACACGTACAGATCCACATACACACACACACACACACACACACACACATACACTCACATACACACACACACACACACACACACACACACACACACACATACACTCACATACACACACACACACACACACACACACACTGTGTCCACTGCTCTTTGATTCAGAACAGGAAGTGTAGAAGGTCAGTCGGCCTCATCCTGTCTGTGTGTGATCTGCTCTCGCGTTAATCTCTGCTGAAGTAAGAAGCTGATGAGTGTTTCTGGTCTGAGTGATCATTTGTTCTGACCAAACCACAGAGTTTCAGTGCAGCTCTCTCCAGGCTGTGACTCTGTGAGCACCATGAGCAGAGGCGAGGCAGGAGAGAGAGATTAAAGACAGAGAGAAGCTGAACTGCTGCTTTTCTGGAGGAATGAAGTGAACTAAAGTGAGGAGTGAAGGATTCAAATAATAATAATAATCCTTTATTTATAATCCAACGAATGGGAAATTCACTCTCTGCATTTCACCCATACACACATGTGCAGCAGTGGGCTGCTATTGAAAGCGCCCGGGGAGCAGTGATGGGGACGGCACCTTGCTCAAGGGTACCTCAGGGCAACCTACTGGGAAGGGGTTCAAACCCCCAATCCTCCAATCATGTGGCTGACACCCTAACCACTAGGCCACCGCTGCCCTAATCCTAAATCTTTAAATCTTTAAATCATTTCTTAAACGGATATGATTGAGCTGCTGTTCTGTAAAAGTCCTGCTACAGGAGACAAAACCCGATCCTTAATTTGATACACATCCAACAGTTTTGGCACCTCTGGTCAAACGATGTCCTTTATAGATTTTTTATGTGGAAACTAGAGACGATCAGACACACAGACATCAAAATCATGTCAAAGGCAAGAAAAAGTGTTTTTTTTTATTTTTATTATGGACTGTGCAAAAGTACTGGCACACATTGTAGTTACACTAAATCAGCAACACATAACACTCTTCACTGTGCACATTAAGTGTTTCCTGTAAAGAATTGATGAACTTTTTTTTTATTTTAAGATAATCAACAGTAGAAGTCTGACTGGGCTAAATGGGTTCAGGGTGCGGTGGTTAGACATGTTGCCTCACAGTGAGAAGGTTCTGGGTTTGACCTTCAGCTGGGACGCCCTAACGTGCCCTCTAGGTGTGACTCACTGGGTTTACCTGTGTGTCTGCCTTGTGATGACAAAGTTGTTGTCTCTCATTTTCAGTCCAGTCTCTGTACCTGAGCAGTGTGAGTGTTTTGTGCTGGTTAATCCACACAGTGATCTACCTCTGAACCTTCAAGCAGAACAAAGCGTCTAACTTAAGACATGAAGCAGTGAAGAAACAGGAGCAGATGATTCCAGATGATAATGTTCTGAAACACTGTGAACTCTGCCTGTTAGCTGTGAGGACTAATTCAGTCTTAGCTGTGTTGGGATTAACTTGGCAGGTAAACGGTAGTTCATGAAAATAATGTCAAATCCTCTTATGAGGAAAAGTGAAAAGAGGTGAAGACATTAAACCATATTGATATTCTAACATGATAGAACAGCACACCCTCTCCATCACTCCATTAACTTCCTCTCTTTCTTTACTGAGTCGCTCTGTTATCTGGAACTAGTAACAATTTCACTTTGGTGTAAACATTCTCCATCAGCACTCTTTTCTTCATCTTGTTCTTCAAGAAAAGTAACACAGCTTTGAGCTCTTCAGCATCAGGATCCTTTTTAGAAAGAAATAAAAAAAGAAAAACAGAACAGAATTGCTGAAATGTGCAGCTCCTTTAGGTGGCAGTATAACCTCAATAACCCAAAAAACAGTCCCCATCACTGCTCCCCGGGTTCTGGACATGGCTGCCCACTGCTGCACGGTGTGTGTGGGTTAAACACAGAGGATGCATTTTGATTTAAATGTCCAGCTCCAGCTCCACAGATACTAAACTCTCACTGGATTGGTCCTCTCACCTTTCACTTTAGTAAATAAACATAATTCCATCGTATTCAACTACAGTGATACTTCTTAAAGTGCACTGACACCCCGTCCAGACTCCAGACTTTCTATGTCACTGTTACGAAAAGGGACAAATCTTCCCCCTTTCTCCAAAGAACAAACATATTTAAGATAAAAAGATCTGAAAAACTTTCAGGACCATTTTGTACCATCAAGAACTTCAAGGGTGAGACTGGAAAAGGTCATCTAATGAACTGGTTTAAATCCATTAAGATCATCAATCACATCTACACTCACGGCGTAAATGACCTGAAGAACAGCGTGATCTTAAAGATCACTTCAGCTTGGCCTAAAGGTGCACTTCATTCTGTAAAAGACAATTCAGTGTTTCAACTTTTCACAGATTTTGGTTAACGTGAAAAAGTTACTTAAATAAAGCTGTGATATTAAGTGAAATAAACATAAAATCAATTTTTGAACTGAATCAGTATTAGAAATCCAATAAACATATATATTTATTTATTATTTTAACTCATGATCCTATAATAGAAATTAGAGTGACAGACTATTTTACAATAAAGTTTCACGACTGAAGAAACTGAAGATGAGCCCCTGAGCTTTTTTTTGGTTCGTTTGTTTTTTGGAGGGACACTTTTATCAGTTTGTACATCAGCATGAACTGATGATGTAAATACTGAAACTGAAGCCAGTCTTGAGAGGCTGCACTACGTGTGAAAGAATCACGCATCACGTCTTTCTGAGGTGTGAACACGTTCAGTGTGTTTTTCTCACCACTTTGGGTTTTGAGTGTGGTTGAAGATTCAAGATAAGCTTTGTTTTTAAAGAGATCATGTTTATCTTCAGGATAAAAAGCCTAATATGTTCTATATCATACACATTGAGTACATTAAAATAAATAAAATCCAATTACACTCAGTTACACACCTTAATCAACACTGCAGTGAAAAGAGCAGAACTTTAACAAACCTGGTCTGGTAGAACTTTTGGGAAATAGTGGTTGAAAGACGGAGATGTTTTCTCTTGAAATGCATTAAAAGGAAATGTGTTAGAAATTCATCCACATGATAATAAACTGTGGAACATTTTACTGACCTGAATGAACTCACCTCTCTTCCAGCACCAGCAGGTTACAATGATGTTCCAGATTAAACTCAAACCCAGAGCCAGTCCCAGACCAACACTCAGCACAGAAACAGGAGAACCTAAAGAGGAGAAGAACGAATGATGGAATAATGTAGCAACAAACACAACTCCATCTTCAACTTTCAGGTTTGATGTGACTTTTGTTCTGTAAACACTTCCTCAAACAAGAGCAACAAACAAAATATAAAATACATTTAAATCTGCACAATAAATGTAGTTACTTATCGCTACTGTCATCCCGTTTCCAACAATAATCCTCCCACAAGTGGACGCAGCGCAGAAGTGAGCTCCAGTATCGTAGCTGCTGGAGATGTTCATGGAGAAGGTGTTCACACAGCTTTGTGCAGGAGAGCTGATTTTACACTGATGGCTGCTCGGATGAGAGAACATGATTTCAGGAGAGGATTGTTCTGCAGCTCTGAACCAGAGAACTCTGAGATCTTCTGCTCTGATCTCAGAGAGAACCAAGCACTGCAGGGTCACCAACTCTCCTGGAGAAACCGACATCCATACTGGATCTTGGAGCACCGAGATTTTCTCTGGAGGATCTGTTCAACATCACACAGACAGTGATGGAAGATAATGGATTATTAGAGCTGAAGAGACATTTTTGGTCTTTTAAGTTTGTAGGAGTTCAGAGATGAATGTTAGTAAAGTTATGTTTGTTCAAAAATAACAGAAACAACTTTTAACAGTTTAATCAGCGTGAAGCAACCAATTTAAACTTCACCAAAATAAGGTTTTAAATGTGACTTTATGTTAAACTGTAAAACAGTAGATTCATTACCTGTCACGCTTACAAACATGCCTTTAGAAAAAACGATTGAGCCTCCAGTCCCTTCTCCACAGAAGTACACTCCTTCATGATCTTTAGTAAGTTGTTTGATAGTCAAAGAAAATTTGTGATCTAAGCTGAAGTGTGATTTGTTGAAACTTGTTGAAAAACTGGGATCGTTCTTCTCTCTCATCAATACTAACACTTCTTGAGGTTCCTGCCCCAGTTTTTCTTTGTACCAAACACGAAAGTCCTCAGTTCCAGGAGTGAGATGTTCTTTACAGTCAAGAGTAACAGCAGCACGAGACCGAGCGGAGATAAATAATCGCTCCTGAAGATCTGCAGCTTGAGCAGGATCTGTAAAATCACAGGAATATGATATCAGTTGAAGAAGAAAACTATTAAACACTCAAACTAAGGAGCAGGAATCTCTGAAGTGTTAAGTTTATAAACTTACATGTTATGTAGAAAAAGAAGACGAGAGTCCAAACTGAGCTCATCATCGTAAAAGAGGCTCTTCTTATTGAAAGAAAACTGGAAAGGAAGCGGTTTCAGCAGCATTAAACTCTTTTATCTGACTTGGTTCATGTGATGAAGCTCATTGGCTGGAAAAATGCCACTGTGTTTTTTTCTGTCTGCTTGACTTACACACCATCGCTGGCCGTCATCAGGCCTGAACCGCTAATGTGACATTCATGAATCTTCAGAATAACTAAATTCAGAGCTTTTTTGGAAGCTTTGGAAGTGTGAACACAGTTCAAGGCTTCATGTGGAACATTGAGAGTAGCTTCACAATCCTGCACCTTGTAGACATTCAGCTGATATTGATATTAAACTGATTAGAGGGGCTTTAATATGATGTTCCTCAAAAACCATTTATGAATAAAAACCTCTCTGAAACTGTCAACAATGTTCAATCAGTGTGATTTTAAAAGCAACTTATTTATTAACATTTCTCTTGATGTGAAAGATTAAATGCTGTGATCTCTTTATGATGACAGATGCACTTCACTTTCACTTCACTTTACTGTCATGATTAGAACGTCATGGGTTCCAGTTTCAGACCAGTAGGTTCTTCCCTGAACTTCCTTTGAGCTCATTTTCTGTTTATTTCAGTCGGACAACTCCAGCGTCCTCAGGTCTAAATCTTCTTTATGAAGCTGCTGTCAGTACACCCTCCATCACTTACTCTCATGATGTCTCTGTTCTTTTTGGCAGCGTTCTTTAGGCTGCATGACGTCTTCAGTCTACTTCATGTCCACTGAGCTGAACCTGCAGAGACTTTTGTAAAAGCTCTGTCATGTAGTCTTATGAACACGACCCACATTGAACTGTAACTAAACTCTCTGTGAAAGATGAAGTAGTACATTTTTTGTACATTTTTAAAATTAAAACATCTTTACTGTGTTTTTATTGATGCTGATGATTAAATTTATGAAGAAACGCTCAACATTTGGATCTGAATGATGAAATATTTACAGAAATGATGTGCTTAAAGCCTGTAGCACTTTAGCACTTGTACTAACAAACAGAAAACTGTCATTTGTGAACACTGTCTAATCAAATTCACATCTTTAAATCCTTTCTAAATAAAAGTGGCACTTCAATAAACTCTGTATTTGTAAAAGCAACACAAATAAGTCAATGAAAATAATCTGAAATCCACAAATGGTTGAGTGAAGCACAAAAAAACAGATTTTCAGATTTGATTTTAATTCCCAGTGTAGTAACATCTAATCACATCCACTCTGCATCACTCCATTAACTTCCTGTCTTTCTTCACTGAATCGCTCTGTTATCACGAACTAGTAGGAACTTCACTTTGGTGTAAACATTCTCCATCAGCACTCTTTTCTTCATCTTGTTCTCTGAGAAAAGTAACGCAGCGTTGAACTCTTCAGCATCAGGATCCTTTTGTAGAAAAAAAATAATAAATGAGTGAACATAAGTGCTGAAATGCACAGCTCCATTAGGTGAAAGTATAACCTCAATAACCCAAAAACATTTCTTTCTCATTAACCACCATCATCACCTGTGAAAGTGAAAGTGACTACCGGTCATTGTGAATGTACACCAGATCACACTCTGCGTTTACCCATCACACCAAGCAGCAGCATCACATGGACGGCGGTGGTCTAGAGTTTCAAGACTATGTCCCAGGATCATAGGGATTAGAAAAGTCATGGGTTCGAAAACCAGACCTGTAGGTTGCTTGTAACAACCATTGAGCAAGGTACTGTCCCTATCACTGCTCCCTAGGTACTGGTTAAGGGTGCCCACTGCTGCAGGGTGTGTGTGAGTTAAATATAGAGGATGTATTTCGGTTCACTGTGTGCTGTGCTGTGTTTCACACTAAAAATAGTTACTTTCACTTCAACTAACCAAAATCACCGACCTGCTCCTTTTAAATCATAATCTCCTCTATAAACAGCATCACCTGTACAGATGATACCTTTCCAGTTCAGCCTGCTCTTTAATGTCCATTGTGCAGATTAAAAGCTTAATTCAAGTCACACAGAATTTACTATTAAAAGTGTTTAAAATATTACAAAGAAATATCCTTGTTGCTGTGATTTTTAAATTCCTACTTCTAACACTAAGTTAACAGAAATGATCATAAAGTTCTTGCTGTTGTTATTATTTGTTTTGTGTTTCTGTTGTTCTGCTGTTGTTCTGTTTTCCTGAGACGGGACACTTTTATCACTGTGAACATCAGCACTGACCCATCTGCAACCCTCATGTAGAGACTGAGAGGCAGCCTGGAGAGGCTGCTGGTGTGAATGTGTGTTAAAACCACAGCAGATTCTGGAGGTGTGAACATTTCCTCACCGTTTTCTGAGAGCGGCTGTAAAATCAGCCCACAGTTTAGTTCAGTTCAGCGCAGTTTTTAAAGAGATCATGTTTAAGATTTTAGTTTCTCAGTTTTACATCAACAACTTTAAATTATATTACATTTTCAGGATTTAGGTAACAGTTTATTATTAGTAATAGTAGTAGCAGTAGTAGCAGTAGCAGTAGTAGCAGTAGTAGTAGTACCAGTAGAAGTAGCAGTAGCAGTAGCAGTAGTAGTAGCAGTATTAGCAGTAGCAGTAGCAGTAGTAGTAGTAGTAGTAGCAGTAGCAGTAGTAGCAGTAGTAGCAGTAGTAGTAGTAGTAGTAGTAGTAGCAGTAGCAGTAGTAGTAGTAGTAGCAGTAGTAGTAGTAGCAGTAGCAGTAGCAGTAGCAGTAGTAGTAGTAGTAGTAGTAGTAGTATTAGCAGTAGTAGTAGTAGTAGTAGTTCTACTAAATGTCACTTGTTAAAGGTGGATATATTAAACAACAAGTGAACAGTCAGCTCATAACATTTTCAGAAGCAGTAAAAAATGATCAAGTGTGAGGATCTGAGTGTCTGATAAGATCCCAGTATGGACGACTGAGTCGGATCATCTCCAGTACAGCATGCAGCGGTTAAAGTCTGGACAGCAGGAGCTTCAGCTGGAGATGTTGTTCAACTTCCAGAACTTGTTTCTGCTAAAATCTTGGTGTCACGACACAGCTTGAAGGTCTTGTGGAGTTTTTGCTTTGATCAGATATTTTTAATATTATGGATGATTGGTGTTGATCTGAGTGCTGGTCAGCTCGGTATATTTTATTTATCTGATATTTTTACTGAAACTGTATTTACAAACCAGGTTAAATCTGATTTTTTGATTTTCTGAAATCAGATTTTTAAAAGGTTCAAAAATATTTTTTGAAGCAGCTAGATCTCAAAAGTAAATAGATAGATTATCATGAATGAAACGCCTTTCCAAAAAAAAACAAAAAAAACAAGCAGGTATAGTTTTCTGCTAAACAAGCAGGACCTACGCACTTAAAATGTCCTGTCTGAACATTACAACACACACATGTCTGTGTAAACACTCCTAATTATTAGAATCAGTGAAATGAATGTTAATTTCATGAAACATACCTGGTCTGGTAGCACCTTCAGGAAATAGACACTGTCAGCCGTTTTCCCTTGAAATGAAAACAAATTGAAAAAAGAAATGTGAAATTCATCCACATGATGATAAACTGTGGAACATTTTACTGACCTGAATGAACTCACCTCTCTTCCAGCTCCAGCAGGTTACAATGATGTTCCAGATGAAACTCAAACCCAGAGCCAGTCCCAGACCAACACTCAGCACAGAAACAGGAGAACCTAAAGAGGAGAAGAACGAATGATGGAATAATGTAGCAACAAATACAACTCCATCTTCAACTTTCAGGTTTGATGTGACTTTTGTTCTGTAAACACTTCCTCAAACAAGAGCATCAAACAATATATTAAATACATTTAAATCTGCTCAATAAATGTAGTTACTTATCGCTACTGTCGTCCCGTTTCCAAAAATAATCCTCCCACAAGTGGACACAGCGCAGTAGTAAGTTCCAGTATCGTTGTTGCTGGAGATGTTCATGGAGAAGGTGTTCACACAGCTTTGTGCAGGAGAGCTGATTTTACACGGATGGCTGCTCGGATGAGAGAACAGGATTTCAGGAGAGGATTGTTCTGCAGCAGTTCTGAACCAGAAAACTTGGAGATCAGCTCTGATCTCAGAGAGAACCAAGCACTGCAGGGTCACCGACTCTCCTGGAGAAACCGATATCCATACTGGATCTTGGAGCACCGAGATTTTCTCTGGAGGATCTGTTCATCATCACACAGACAGTGATGGAAGATAATGGATTATTAGTGCTGAAGCGCCATCTTCACAAGGACTTTTAAGTTAGTAGGATTTCAAACAAATGCAAATCGTTTGTAAGTAAAGTTCTGCTTGTTCAAATGTATTTGAAATGTATTTATTCATTGTGTTTGTGCTGCAAAAAGAAAGGAATGTATGTGCAGGCCAGTGCTGGAAAATAACACTGTGTTAGTGCTGAACTGAAAATGAAGCTCCTCTACGATTCCAGATCTAAAGCATTGAGTTCCACTGCACACAGACTCTTTATTACTACTATTTCACTTGCAGTCCACACTTTGTTAACAATGCTGCTCATTAGACTGCTGCTCTGTACAGTCTAGTTACAGCACTGCTGCTCTAATCCACCTACAGTCATCTACACACTGCCTGTTTCTTATCAGGTGAGTGTGTCCTGTCCTCTGTTGGGCAATATATATATTTAAAACATTTAATGTACAGATGTTTCTGATAGAAGTCTAAAATGTGACTTTATGTTAAAACAGTAGATTCATTACCTGTCACGCTTACAAAAATGCCTTTAGAAAACTTTATGGATTTTTCTCTCCCTTCTCCACAGAAGTACACTCCTCCATGATCTTCAGAAAGTTGTTTGATAGTCAAAGAAAAATTTTTTTGTAAGTTGAAGTCTGATTGCTTGAAACCTGCTGAAAAACTGGCATTAGTCTTGCCACTAAACAATACCAACACTTCTTGAGGTTCCTGCCCCAGTTTTTGTTTGTACCAAACACGAAACCTCACAGTTCCAGAAGTGAGATGTTCTTTACAGTCAAGAGTAACAGCAGCACGAGACCGAGCGGAGATAAATAATCGCTCCTGAAGATCTGCAGCTTGAGCAGGATCTGTAAAATCACAGGAATATGATATCAGTCAAAAAAGAAAACTATTAAACACCCAAACTAAGGAGCAGGAATCTCTGAAGCGTTAAGTTTATAAACTTACATGTTATGTAGAAAAAGAAGACGAGAGTCCAAACTGAGGTCATCATCATAAAAGAGGCTCTTCTTATTGAAGAAAACTGGAAAGGAAGCGGTTTCAGCAGCATTAAAGTGTTTAATCTGATTGGGCTGATGTGTTGAAGCTCATTGGCTTATTTTTTTTTTCTGATTGCTTGACATACATCACATGTTTATTGGTCTGAAGTGAACTTGACAAACATGCTTGTAAGCTCCAGCAGCATCAGATATATACACACAATGCCTAACCCAGTTGTCAGGACCCCATGTTTAAATTTTCTTCCAATCAGGAAGAGATTTGTGATTAGCTATTCTCGCTGAAAATTCAACACGTGCAACAGCCAATAACAGCTCAGAAAACTCAGTGCCAAACTAGTGCACTCTTATCGTTACTATAACAATTGATGAGACTTTTGTCTTTAAAGCTTTTTTTCTTTAATGTATTGATTTTATTCATGTCAGTCTATGTATTTAAACTATTGTAATGAGATGATTCAAGAGAAAAATGCAAAACTACATTTTAAAAAACACCCTTTTCATGTTCACCAGCAATGTGTTCAGAGTGAAATGCAAATGAGTGTGTGTAAGCACAAGAAGACCTTCTTAAAGTACCAATAAAGTTCTGACAGCTGAACCATTGATATTTCTTCACATTATTGTGGTTCAGTCGACAGGTCCACAACTGAGTCTCTGTGATGAGAGAAACATTGAGGTTTTTGAAGGACCTACCAAAAGTTTGGGACAATGTGTCTCTAGTCTAATCTCTAGATTTGTCTCTAGCTCCGGCAGAACCTACAAAATGAAATTAGGTCAGAGCTTAGAGACCCAGGAAATCACAAAATTATGTTTTTAAAAATGATCTTTCAAAGCTATAAGCATTTGAGAAAGTGCCACCTTTGCATGAAGTTCATAACTCACATAATAAGAAGAGAAATAAAATGATAAACCACTCTTGAGTCACCATCATAGGAGACACCGCCGATCAAAAGCACCAGGCTATATCAGCCCAGTGGGCTTAAGAGGCCAATCTTATCAGTCTGCGATTTTT
Organism: Hepsetus odoe; assembly: GCA_017165825.1. Lineage (NCBI taxonomy): Eukaryota > Metazoa > Chordata > Actinopteri > Characiformes > Hepsetidae > Hepsetus > Hepsetus odoe. Next base: position 3,361,113 of record CM029376.1, read on the forward strand.
TTTTTTTCAGGGGAAAAAAACCACTGGCTCTGTAACGATGGCGGGGTGTAGGGAGGACGCCAATGCAGAGCCAGTGGTTCCGAAACGTAACTTTATTAACATAAAGGAACAATATAAACCAAAAGTGCCACCATTAACTGTGAGGCGTAGCCTCGATAATGAACCGCGCTCTGTCCTGACACACCGGGGCTTAAATAGCAGCCCCTATGAAGCACACCTGTATCTAACAAGCCCAGGTGTGCTCAGTCAGGGCAGAGCGCCATCTGTCGTGCCCGATCGGAACCACGGGCACGACAGACCGTGACAAAGTCACATGCTCTGTGTGAAAGTGGTTCAGGCCTCTTAATGCATAGTTTTGTTCTATAAAACATCATCAAACCATATTTTCTGTGATCTTTTACAACCTAATCTACTGTCTTTATAGAAGGTTGTTCTTAGAAAGCTTAAGTAAAAGACAGCGCTGGCCTTTTTGAGTGATGCCCATCTAAGTGAGTCTGATGTCCAGTGATATCGTTCACATCTGGAAGTATCACTGGCCCCAAATCTCTGGTTGAACCTTCATCTCCAATCATCACTTAACATGATATTGTCACCTGGTGCCCCTCCCTCTTTTCTAATATGTATTCACTACAGCTAATCACATCCTTTAAGCCAAACCCACTACCATCTGACCTTCTGCATTCATCTCCTTGACACCTTAGTTCTCTTCACCAACAAGCCCAAAACGTCTGCAATATGATTGGCTTGTATACGTTGTATGTTTGTATATGTTGAGTTCTAAGACCGGAGCTTTCACATGAGAACTGCAGAGGCCTGGAATAAACATTGGAGAAGTGTAATGCTCTTCGTAATCAGTATTCAGAAATCAGAAACCGAATGCAAGGGCATGTTTAGCCTGGACACATTTATTACATGTAACATCAGGTCAATAAAACATCAACTGATAACTCTGCAGCCACAAAACAAAACTGTAAATCCTTAATTTCAGCAAAGCAGCACAACCTTTAAGGCAGAGTGTGGATGAACCTACAAGTGCAATTAAAAAAAAAAAAAAGAAATATACAACTGTGGCCTTTGTAGCGTTGTGTATTACACCTAATCGTTACCTTACTTTACCTTATAAAAAATATAATTGGTGCATTTATGAACAGGACAAATTAAAGACCTGATTTAGAGATTTGGTCAGCACAGCACTTCCTGTTCTTTCCTTTACACCAATAACAAGCTAAAACCAGAAGTGTCTGCACACACCAGAGGGAGCCTGCGAGCCAACATGAACAGGGTGAACAGATCTAATGGTTGACAATGAAACATTTAAGTGCTTATGTTGAAAATTTAGCAAAGTTTAATGATAGCAATATTTCTTCAACTAGAATGTTTTGGGTGACAACTTATTATTAATACCTTCATTTTAACCATCTTCTGTGTACGATTAGCCTTTAAGAACATTACATGCATGACATGAAGTGTTGTTAACTGTATCTATTCTTTTTAATTATTAAATGATTAAATTAAATGGTTCGTCTCCCTCAATTACTTTATTTATTTTTTATCAGAAATGTAAGTAAAATACATTTTAGTAAAACAAATAATTGAAATGCTTGAGAACAGTGTGAAGAATCTTTAGATCTTCAGTCTTATATGTACAACAGAGAACACACTATTTATATGTTAACATGTATTTACACATATTTTTATACATGATCATTAATTTCTTATAATCAGGCATTAATTATTTGATAAAAAATGTCCATAAAAATATGACATTAAACATATTTATTTCAAATGTAAAATATGAACTTCACTTAAAGATCCTGGGATTGTTTTAAAACCTCACTCCATGCAGTAAATGGTACAATAGATCAAACTCCCTCAGTTCCAAACAATCCTAAACTACATTTCAAGTAAAGTGACTCGGTTTCCAACCTGTACTTTATATTTCTTATTAAAACAGACAAAACCTGACACTCTCTCAGGGGATAATATTTGTGCACAGAAGGGAGGTAATCAGTGCAAGACTTAAAGAAACCAAATAATAAGATCAATATTACAGAACTGCTGATCATCTACAAACTCAAGGTGCCAACAAAGAGTATTTCCTGCTAAATTCACTGATTCTACTGAAAGAAAAGAGCTCTAGTGATGTGAGCGGTGATCAGCAGCACTGGATCTTGTTACATGAGAGTACACAATGTCTCCGTCTTCAGGCTGTCCTCTCTTCCGCGGCCGGCTTTTGGGTTTCGTCTCTTTGAACTGCACTGAGGCGTAATTTAGACCTTCAGTGTTTTGGACCTGTTTAAAGGAACGACATAAGTTAGAGCACATCCTTACTGATGCTGATGCTTATTGATAAACAACTGCTACCAGAGATGCTCTTTAAAAAAGGGGGATGTTCATTTATTACATCTCATATGAAAGTATTTCAGCATTTAAACCAATGTTCTAATAAATAAAAGTAAGTGCTTTATCGTTATAATGGAACCTCAGTTTTGTTCAAAATCAGTTGTGCAGTAAATCCTGCAAACATTCATAACATTTTTTACACTTTACAAACATTATGGACATCATTCAGTTTAAAGAGACTCACATCAGCTGCAAAAAGCCATTTACATTTTAAATCACTTAAATCTGCAACATTCTTCTAAAATATTCTAATGTATAAAACTATTTAAATGTAAATGTTTTAATTCAACTTAAAATGAAAAGTAACTTTAAGACTTTCACAAATACCATTTTTTTTATTCTTTTAAAATATTCTAATATAGATATAAGTTAAATTTAAAATGTCTGATCTTGTAGCTGTATTTCCCAGCATACATTGGTTTCTGTGTTTAACAGCATCTATTTAAACTCTATTTCATCAAAGCTGAAACTGTATAAGGACAGAGTGAAGTATCTGCACATGCTGTACAATGTTCACCACAAACAGTAAAAGATGTAAAGAGTACCTGCTCTGCTGTGTTACTTCTCACATTCTGCTCAGGTCTCTCTGTAAAGAGCAGAAAAGACAGGAATTGTGACAGAATCTGTTATTAATCATTAGTCATTCCAAAAAAGATTTTATTACATGAAACAGTAAATGTAGTTTATGAGTTTTAAACGAGACGTACCGATACGATGTTGAGATTTTCTCATCTTGTGAAGAGCAACGGCTTGAGCACAGATTACAGCCACACACACGGATGAAAATATTATGAGGGTGATCAGTAGAGGACTGTTAGAATAATCTCCTTTAAAAAGCAGAATTTAAACATTAAAAGTGGGATTTTTGAGATTATCAAAGCAGTACTTAGTCATTAATTATTGGTTAATTAAAGAATTATAAGAAGCCAATTAAGTGAAGGTAGAATTTTGAAATTGTTTTTATTTGATAAAGATTACGTATAAACATTACACCAATTTTTTCATGAAATTTATATCAAATTTTTATTAATTGATTTTTATTAACATCAAGTCAAATGAACTGACTGCTGTTTTTAAGCAGTAACTAATATTAATTTAACATTTTCAGGGCATTTACGTTTATTTCTTTGTTATACACTTTGTTATACATGTTGTTATGAAGAGAATATCCAATTTTGTGCTTTGTTAAGAAAATCTGATTAAACCAGATGTTAACATCTGTTAAATAGCACGGCTGATCCATTTCTTCTGCTTTAAAACAGAAACGATCACCTACTTAAACTAGAAGTCCGCTGTTATAGTTGATTAAATTACACTTACAGTCACTTAAAATTACAGTTAAACAGAAATAAACAGAAACAGTTGAAAGGAAAACTAATGTAGACTCGCTGTCTGTGCAGAATATTATGTAAAAGCTAAAACAGTGTTCTGGGAAAGGTTTAAATCACTGATGAGAACACGGTTGATCCAAATTTCTGGATTCTTTATCATCCTTTATACGGTGTTGTAACCAAACGGGGCCTTCAGCTTACAGATCGAACATCCATCACTTTTAAAAATGTATGTCTATTTCTGACATGTTACAATGAAATACCTTTATCGTTTGAGTTAATGAATAATATTTAGCAACGTGATCATGTTTTAGTTGCTGTCATTTGAACTCTGATTCTGGAGATTTTGAGCATCTCTGCTCAGAACACTCCTGATTGAACTAAGAAACCAATAACATTTACAGGCTGCAGATAAAAATAAAATAAAATGAAAGAGACTTTGTCAATGTGAAGCACAGAGAAATACACCCTCTAAACACAACAATAAAAGTGTGTTAGGAGAAGAGTGTTAATCACTGATTTATAGAGTAAAAATGTAAATGAAAGAATGTTTGTGTTTTAATATATTTAGAAGCTTACCCAAATGAACTGTTGTTCCATTTCCAACAATAATCCTCCCACAAGTGGACACAGCGCAGAAGTAAGTTCCAGTATCGCTGTCGCTGGAGATGTTCATGGAGAAGGTGTTCATCTTACACTCATGGCTGCTCTGATGAGAGAACATGATTTGAGGAGAGGATCGTCCTGCAGCAGCTCTGAACCAGAGAACTCGGAGATCTTCTGCTCTGATCTCAGAGAGAACCTCACACTGTAGAGCCACTCCTGGAGACACTACCTGCACCTCTGGAGTCTGGACCACCGATATGTTTAGATGATCTGAACAATAAAACAGGACAAATCTACTAAAACAGCTCACTAAAACAGCTAGAAGGATATTTATACAATATAAGTCTTATTAATAGAATATTATTGAGACAATAATCATTAGAACCACCGGTATGTTCAGATGATCTGGACAATTAGATAAAGATTATCATCCCAGTGATGCAGCAGGACCTGTTAACTACCCTCAAACAAGCTGTACATTCATATGTAGTTCATTTTAAATATATATTGAGATTATAATAAAAGGAAATTAACCTTCATTTATGATTGGATAGTTTTCCAGATCTTAATAACCTTTTAAAAGTTGAAGTCAAATGTTGAAGTCGAGACTAAAGTAGTCTGATTACCTTCCACAGCTAAGAATGTTCCAGCAGAAAACTGAGCCTTATCTCCACCAGCCTCTCCACAGAAGTACATTCCTTCATCTTCTTTACGAACATGTTTAATAGTGAGAGAAACACCATCTGATAATTTCTTCAGTTTGTGACGTGTAAACTCAGGTTGAAGTTTGGGAATTTTATCATTATATACAAATCCCACTTCCTTTGGTATATGCTCCAGTCTTTGCTTGAACCAAAAAATACTTTTTAAATTTTGCTCTGAAGTCTTACAGTTGAGAGAAACATCTTCACCGACCTTCACGGAGACAAGCGACGGTTCTGGATTTCCCATTGCATGAGCAGCATCTAGAAGAAAACAATGTTTTACATCAACAATAAATAAAGACAAAAAAATTTAACCAACAAAACTTTCGTAATAATACTAAAAATACTTTTATTCTTAAAATTGATACTTACATATTTTGTAGAAAACCAAAACCATCAGCCAGACTCGAGACATCATCAAAAAAGAAGGGAAACATTTAAAGTGAAACAACTGACCATATAGATGGTATTAGCTGGGTGAACACCAACGATCATTGGAACAGAGAAGTCACATGATCCTTCTGTCTGCTTCACTGAGAGCCCTGGTGAGACACAAGACGTCCTCTGAGATTTCTTTTAAGTTATTTGTGCATTATCAGTAGTTTTATTGGCTGGAAAAAGCAAAAGTAATACAATTTACAGCTCTTCAGATCTACTGTAGGTTCATGTTGCCACACAAGTAAAAAATATGATGATGCATATTATAAATGTTTGTTTTTCAGAGGCCTTTTATGGAAAATCTCTACATTAAAAAATATCCTGGATTGATTTAATGGTTTAATGGTGCTCTATATTTTATTTTACATTTTTTATATTTGTCACAGTGGCAGGGCAGCGGTGGCCTAGTGGTTAGGCCGCTGGCCACGTGATCGGTGGATCGGGGGTCGAACCCCTTCCCAATAGGTTGCCCTGAGGTACCCTTGAGCAACGTGCCGTCCCCGTCTTGCTCCTCCCTGTGATGGGCTGGCGACCTGTCCAGGGTGTGTCCCCCGTCCTCACCCTGTGTGAGCTGGGTTGGACTCCAGCACTCCCCCGCGACCCCGTTTGGGACAAGCGGCATAAAATGGATGGATGGATGGATGTCACAGTGGCAGGGAGCGGGACGAACGTCATGGTGGAGCCAGAGGTTCTATAAGTCCTTTTATTTAAACTGAAACTGGAATCCAGACATGAAACTGGACCATGAACAAGAACAAAACCAAAATCCAGACACGAAACTGGAATACACAAAAGCAGAACCAAAACCACCTGTAACGACAACCGAAATGTATCGAATGAGCCGCACTCTGTTCTGACTCATTGAGGCTTAAGTAGTCAGCCTCAATGTAGCACACCTGAGTAATTTCGGCTCAGGTGTGCTCCATCAGAGCACCCTCTTCTGTGAATAAAACAGAAACAAATACCCAAAGTCCTGACAATATTATTTTATATTTTACATTTTAAATCATTTTGAATGAACTGACCTCTGTGGCTAACACACTTTCTTGTCAGTCTAAACTGTAAAACATGTCTAAATATGTTTAAAATTGTGCATCATATCCTACAAAGTTTAAAAGATCCTTTGTAATGGATTTGAAACCTTTATACATCTGATGAGCTTAATGTGTTTCTTCAAATTTGGCGTTTCAGCTTTTCTTTACGATGAGAAGATGAAGCTCATTAATAAACTTCCGTGTAAGAGAGAAACGTTATCTACTGTGTTCTTTAAACATCATTTTTTTCTTCAGTTAAAGGTTGTTTTAGTTGCCCATCAATGGCCGGGGCTATTTAAATTAATTTCCACCACAAATATCAAATCTAAAAAGTATTTCACCAGTTAAATCTCCAAATTTCTTGATGATGGGGGGGAAAAAAGCCAGTCTAGTTCATCCGAGTTAAACTGAGTGAAAGGATCTGCTCTGTGAGTAAATAAAACATCGACCCCTAAATATAACAGCGGTGCTGGAAATGCTGACGGACACATTTATTTAAGAAGAGTAATAATAGCAGCAGGTTTTGATACATTTATTGTTGTTGGGTTTGTTCTACACTAAAACAGATGTGACAACAACAGACCATGATGTTTAACCTCAGAAACGATCTATATTTCCACAAAGTGCTGCACCTTATCAGGCACCATCAGCCTGAACTCCACTGCGTGGGCCAAACCACATTCAGTGAACTTGAATATTGAACTCTTTGAAATAAAGCAGATTCAAAATAGTAAAGTGAAATAAAGCAGTTAAATAAAAAGATAATAAGCTTAATAGTTAACTAATCAAAACAGCTGAAGTGTGAAAGAGGTCAGCAGAGGTCAGATTTGAAGTTTCACACAGAGACGTCTTTCAGCAGCCTGTACGTGTAAAGGTCGAGATTAAGAAATGTAAAAAAAAACTGTATGTGGATCACAGTTAAGTTTCACATCTTATTTAAAGACACGATGAATGTCTAACTGAACTGACTGGGAAGAAGATCAAATATCTATATGAGTAAACTTTCCAGGTCATTTATTGGTGAAATAATTAGCTCGTAACAAAACCTTACAGCTTTTAGAGATCATTGGGTTTGGAAAATGATATTTCAAGGGTGTAAAAGTGTTTAATTTTCTTCTCTTGTAGATTAAATTGAACTGATCACTAACAAACACGCACTTCACCCATAGAATGATCTGCAGGTTCTGGCTCTAGATACACTGAATGGCCTATAATTGGTCAGTTGTCACCAGGCCCCATAATTGAAAGCTTCTGGGTTTGAGTCCCCCGTCCTCGCCCTGTGTGCGCTGGGTTGGAGACCAGCACTCCCCCGCGACCCCGTTTGGGACAAGCGGCAGAAAATGGATGGATGGGTTTGAGTCCCACAGTAGGAGGTTGTCCTGAGGTATCCTTGAGCAAGGTACCATGCCCATCACTGCTCCCTGGGTGTTAGATTTGGCTGCCCCCTGCTGCATGGTGGTTAAATACAGAGGATGCTTCTCACTGTGGTACACTGTTTGTTGTTTCACAATGACAAACTGTCACTTTCACTTCACTTTCACTTATTCAGGTAAATACCAGTATCAGAGGGGCTGAAGTTGTTTTTGGACAGGTGTGTACAAGAACTGTTCTCAGGAGAGGATCATCCTGCAGCAACTCTGAACCAGAGAACTTGGAGATTTTCTGCTCTGATTCTGCTTATTTTCCCATCACTGCTTCCACAAAGAGATTTCCTTCATCAGCTGTAGCAGTGGGTTCAATAATCAAAGAAAATGTGTTTGTTACATTGAATATTGGATTGTAGTCATCTGAAATGTGAAAAATGTCTTTTGTAACTTTGTCACCGCTTTCTTGCTTCAGTCTTTGCTTTTGCTGAATATTAATGCTGTAATTAATCTCTTTTGCAGCACTGCAGCAACATTTTCACAAAATCTGAGATAAACCCTGGCTGCTAAAGATCAACAGCTTCAGCAGGATCTATAAGATGACAGGAGACATTAACTAGTGTGATTCAATGTTTAAAGGTTTTTCTGTCATATCGTCTTGACAAAATCTCTCTACGGGAAAAAAAAATTAGCAAACGTTTATCGCTATGAACTGGTACAAGAATCTATAAAGAACATTTGTAAATGAATAAGAATTTGATGCTGATGCAGTTTAATAGCACTGGAAGGAACAACATTTTGACCTTGAACATGCTGGTCAGTTATTGTTGGAGTTGCTGGCTAATGTGTTGTAACCGTTGTTAAATTTACATGATCTGCAGCTTTACTCTAATTAGCTCGTCTAGAATCACTATTTAAACATCAGTGATGTTATAGAATCATTTCAGAAAATTACCCAAAATCTTGCAGCGGTGGTCTAATGGTTAAGGAGTTGGCCCCGGATTGGAATGTTGTGGGTTCGAACCCCTTACCCTTAGGTAACCTTGAGCAAGGTGCCATCCCTGTCAGCTCGCTCAATCCCTGCGATAGGCTAGCAACCTGTCCAGGATGTGTCCCTGTCCTTCACCCTGTGTGAGCTGGGATGGACTCCATCATCCCTCAGTATTTCTGAAATTTTATTTGATCTTATTTTACAAAATCAATAGGATCACAATTACTGAGAAGTCACACATTAATAATATTAGATCACTCACTCTAATAAACTCACTCTAAACTACTTAACAAACTTACTTAACTACTGTCACGGTAGATGGTGCTCTACTCTGGCTGCTTAGAGCACAGGTGTGCTTCACTGGGACAGGTTTTATAAGCCCTAAGGTGCCAGAGTAGAGTGTCAGTCATTGTCGATGTATGGGTGAACCTGTGACTAGGGTATCGTTCACGGCGACAGCAGGCTTTGCTTCTCCGGATCTCCGAGAATTTGGAGGATGAGGAGTGGGTGCGACAGATCCCGTTTGCCCGAGCTGCACATGCTGAACCATGTGTTTTTTCCTCCCGTGACATGGAAGGCATGGCTTCGATGACGTCTGGCACCCGCAATACAGAGGGCGTGGCATTACATTTACATTTACATTTACGGCATTTAGCAGATGCTCTTATCCAGAGCGACTTCCATGTCCTAATTACAAGGACAGTCCACCCGGAGCAATTCAGGGTTAAGGGTCTTGCTCAGGAACCCAGAGGTGGTAGTGCCAGAGGTGGGATTCGAACATGGGACCTCTTGAGCCTTGGTCCATAGACGAGTACCCTACCACTAGACCACCGCCACCATGGCATCGGCAAAGAAGGCCGCCCGCGCCACGGAGGGCGTGACTGCAAACTAACAACCATGCTGCCAGGGGCACTGAGACTACCTTGAATAAAAGGTCCAGGAAGAAGGCAGAGACGGAGCTACTCCAAGTTCAGGGTTCAGAGAATGGAACAAACCCTTCAGGAAACTGAAAAGGAGAGGCTGTTGATTCTGAAGGAAGAGAGATGGGCAAAAGACATTCTCACTGAGCTGCTCCAAGGGATGGAGAATGATCAGGTGAGCAAGAACTGTAAAATTCAAGCCCTCAAGCAGGATGTTAAAAACTTAAAGGAAAAGTTAACCGATGCAGCACTGGCCATCCAACAAGGCTCGGAAAAGCTGAAGGAAACAGAATCTGAGGCTCAAGCAAATAGAAACCTACTAGAGGTCATTTTAACCCGAATGCAGGTCAAAGAAAGGACAAATGATGATTTGAGGCAAGCATTGCATGAACTGGAAACAAAGTGTAAACAGTGGGAGGAAAAGCAGTGGGAGATGTCGTTCCTATCAGAGGAAGCAACGTCTCTTGAAGATGAGAAGTCTTCCCTCCAAGAGGAATTGGCTAAAAGCACCAGGGAATAAGAGGAAAAGTAGACAGAGTGCTTAGAGTGGGAAAAAGATTGTACAAACAAGGGAGAGCAGATAAGTTGGTTGATTGAAAATATGAACAATGTCCAAAAGAAGCTAATGGCTGAAGTAGAGAAGCTTAAACAGGTCAATGGGAATTACCATGCACTGCTTACTGAATTTCAGCAGAGAGACGAACAGAACAGATGCATGAACATCCAAATCAACTGGACCAACCAGCAGCTGAGAGAGAGAGAAGCCTCAGTGACACATGTGGTCACATTGGCCTCAAACGAAAGGCTGAGACATGAGGAAAAGATCAGCAAACTGCTTTCTCAACTAGGAGAAACTACAGGGCTCTTGTCTCTTTGTCAGAAGGAAGTCGAAGACCTGGAAGTGGAAAAGAAAGCTCTGGCTCAAGATAACCGTGAACTGCAAAGAAAGGCCAGTAAACTAAGGAGATAAAAGGAGTTCTTGAGGAAAGAACTACATGCTATGCTCATTTAAAGAAAAGGGTTAAGGAACCCAGAGAAACTGAGGTCCCAACTGACCACCTTGATACAATGGCTAAAAACAAAGCCAGTCTTCAGAGTGAACTGGAAGAGGTTTGGAGAGGCCAATGAACTCACAGAGCTGCGTACGCAGGTCATAGGCACAGAATAGAAGTGAAGGTCTGGTGCTTGGAGGTGAAGACTCTGAGATCTCACGTTACTAAGCAGATCCCAGTGCAAACTGGAACCCTGGTGGACAACACTGAGGTGGAGCAGCTGAAGAGTAGCTTGCTAAGGGTTGAAAGGCAAGTAAGGTTTCTGGAAGTGGAACAGCCATGCAGGGAGAACTTTGAAAAAAGGCAACCAGACACCAATTGGACTCTTTTCATGAAAAGATAATAAACATCCCACCATCTGCTTGTCTTCACATTTCCACAAGCGCAAAACAAAGTGAATGGTTAAGGGATAAAGCACTGCAGATTCAGTGGAATCGAGACAAAGCTTCTCATTGGAATCGAAAGAGAAGATCTGGTTTCGAAACGTGCACCTGAGGTACTGAGCGAGATTCAATGTCAGAGACTGCTCAAGGTCAGGAGCATCATGAGAATGGAACACTCAGAACACTGGACACACAGTGTCAGGTGGTGGTGGTCCAGTGGTAGGATACTTGCCCATGACCTATGAGACCTATGGCTCAAGAGGTCCCAGGTTCGAATCTCACCTCTGGCACTACCACCATTGGATTCCTGAGCAAGACCCCTACCCAGAAACTGGACAGGCTTAGGCAATGCTCATTAGTGGCAATTGCAAATGCAGATAGTTGCAGGTATTCTGAGTGATATGGCAGAGGACTGTGTGGCAAACAGGCGAGGCTCAGCACATGCTATGGTATTCTCCAGGCTGGACAAAGCAGAGGTAGACATGGTGAGTGTCCCTCGGTGGTGTGTGATGACCATTCAAACTACTCCGTGGATCATATTCCCATCGCAGAAGGACTGCAGGGTGCAGTTCATCTTCTGCATAGTACTGATGGAACATTGTGCTTGCCTGATCAACAGCTCTGGGATGGGAATATGATCCTTGCAGTTGAGAATGACATAGACTTCCACTTCAAAAAAACTATGCAAGCACCAAACCAAATTAGGAAAAAGAAGAGTACATTCTCTACAACCATGCATGAGAGGAATCACAAGAATGATTCAGAAAGGAATAAAGATCTGATGAGAGAAGATCAGAAGATTGTCGGTTCAGAAGATTGTCGGTTCTTTTCCCTCACCAGTAGGTTGCCCTGAGGTACCCTTGAGCAAGGTACCATCCCTGTCACTGCTCCCTGGGTGCTTTCAATAGCTGCCCACTGCTGCACAGTGTTTGCATGTTTGCTCAGGAGAGGAGCTCTGAACTCTGCTCTTCTGATCTCAGATAGAACCTCACAGAGTCACCGACTCTCCTGGAGACACTGAAACCAAATCAGGACTTCGGCGCACTGCAATACTAATGCTCGAATCTGGCTCACCTATTAGAAAAAATGAAAAACTACACACATAGTGTCAGAACTGACAAGCATTTTGGGCTTTAAAGTTGCATAAAAAAATTCTTTAAGTGATCTTTGGTGCTAATTTTACTTATCAGATCAGATCAGATCAGGGCCACTTCTGAGCAGAAACATGGCTGAACAAGGAGCATTACAGAAACACTCTGTGTGTATTTACGTGTGTGTGTGTGTGTGTGTGTGTGTGAGTGTGTGTGTGTGCCCTTTTCATCACTAGGACATTTATTACTCTCGACCTCATACAGGAGATAGTTTAATTTGTGTATGTGTGTGTGTGTGTGTGTGTGTATGTGTGTGTGTGTGTTACATGATTTGATGTTACAGTTTACGGTCACTAGGGACAGACTGCTCTACATTAAAGACTCGTTCTCCTGTTAAAGGAAGGTCCCCACCGTGACCCACTCCGAGAGATCAGATGCTGATAAGATTCCCGCCATCAGCTGCTGTATAACAAACTACACCTCAGACTCTTCATCCTGTGAGGGAAAGCTAAAGAGAAAGATAACACACTGCTGCTGGTTTCACATCTCACTTCAACTTTACATTTCAAAGATCAAACAAGACCAAGAAAACAGGAGACTTTACTTTCTCTGTCTTTTATCTTCATGTTTGGACAAACTGATAAAAATCGATTTAAAATGTAACAAAAATCTTCACTACATAAAAATTAAAAATACACTTTTTAAAAGAGTCTCTAAAAATATCAAAAGACTGTTTTTAATATTTTTATTCTGACTCGCGATCAGATTAAGATGTGAGACATGCAGGCAGAGGTTAATTTATGGGCTTTCATAAAGGTCTACCTCACTTCTACCCATGTGACCTGTTGTAGTTTCTTTATCTCCTCCTCCCCTCTCTCTCTCTCTCTCTCTCTCTCTCTCTTCTCTCTCTTATCTGTCTCTCTCTCTCTTCTCTTGAGCTGTATATCACAAATGTATGTCACAGTATGAATCACGTTGTGATGTAATCAATTGTTGAACTGTTGCACTTGATATTCATTCTGTGAGGATGTGATTCCGCTCGTTACAGATCACTTTTTTACACAAGATCATGAAAAAAAGAACAGATAATTTCCAAACTTTTGTAAACTTTTATTTTATTTTACAAATTTATTCTGAGATCAAGGTTATTGATGTGGCTGTGTGGTATTGATACTAGAATGATTTCTTACCACTACCACCCATCCTGAGGAAACTTGACTGTGGACACACTAGATCCACATTTCCACATCTCCTCATTTCCACATCTCCTCATTTCCACATCTCCATGATCTAAACTGTCTAGATAAAATGGAAGTATAAAGTGTCTGTTTTATATTTTAATGAAGGCGTGTCTGTGTGTGCAGTGTTTAGTGAAACTCCACCTTGAAGTGTCAGTAACTGCCTCTCTGCTGGACGCTGCTTCACTCGTTGGTGGTTTTTGCAACTCAGATGCTCATCAGTGTCTCTGTGTTTGAACCATCACACTACTAAAAAGCCTCTGGTGTACGTCTCTGCAGGACGCTCTGACGAGCCTCGGTCAGGTTTCTCAGAAAAAACAGCCTCACACTTCTCAAAGTTTCCACAGGATGCTGAGCTGATTCTGACAGTCGGAACTGAAGCAGCAGTTATTTTCAGAAACAACATGTAAACTTGAACGCGCTGAAATAAAAGTATGAAATCTTAATAATTTATGAAGAATGATGTTTATCAGCATTGCAAATAAAGAGTTTTCTCTTGGCATTTAGCATGATGGGTAGATAAGAAATATCAGTAATTTAAATAAGTAAACATTAAAAAAATGACTTCTGAAAGTGAAATCTGATTAGTGATCAAAAGTATAATTCAGTGTTTTATGTTCCGTCAGAGTGAAACGATAAACTGCATGTTGTTCTGTAAAAGTAGATTTTTCTGTGTTTTATCTCAGTTGCCCTGAGGTACCCTTGAGCAAGATATCATCCCCATCACTGCTCCCTGGGCACTTTAAATAACTGCCCCCTGAAAAGCAGAGGTTGAATTTTGTGGTGGGTGACTGTGTGCTGCGCTGTTTCACAATGACAAAAAACAAAAAAGAAAACATGATAATGTCTTTAAAACTTTTATCAAAATTTATCTTTCCTTCGACAGAAAAAAAACAAATAGAGAAGCACCAGAACTGTCTCAGTAAATATTCTCACTAATGTTTCTTTATATTGCTGTTATATTGTCTTTATATCTCACTGCATGCTGTGTATGTACTACACTGTTTTCTCTGCACTTGTTAAGCAGCAGGATTGTAGATCGTGTGAGATTTATCAGCTCTCAGCAGAGGAGTGTGTGTGTGTGTTGGGGGGGTGAGATCTCACTGCTGTTTCTTGTAAACCACGCTGAGGGTTCCACTAATGTTCTTCAAGAATGATTCAGACCATCTTCCTGTTCAGTGGGGCCTCAGTGGAGGGTGAAACAGCCCTTCACTCTGAGATAGAATGGATTAAATACATTACAATAAAAATAGATTTTGTGTGTGTGTGTGTGTGTGTGTGTGTATGTGTGTGGAAAGATGGCGCTGGCGTTGTGGGTAGGGTACTTGCGTGTGTGTGTGTGTGTGTGTGTGTGTTTGTGTGTGTGTCTCTTTTAACATTCTCGTTAGCTCAATAAATCTATCTGTCCTGTCCTGCACAATCTCAGAGTGTAATTTGATGCTTCACAGTGTTTCAGTTGTCCTCCACCTTATTTCTGATTGGTCAGTCCAGTACATTACTGCTGTTGAGTTATTTGATGGCCGGAGCACTCAAATCCCCTTCCAGCCTCTGCGGTTCCCCGTTTTTTATTTGAACTGCTAAAGTCTAAAATCTTCATGACACAGTAAGTGAAAATGACCTCACCTTCCTGAGCTGAACATCCTGAGAGCCATTATTATCACTTTGTGTAATCACTAATTATAACCTGCTGAACTCTTCTCAGGACCTTCTCAGCATTTCAGTGACTGAACTGCCTTCAGTCATGTGCAAATGATTTATCACCTCATTGCAGGCTTTGTAAATATTCTAGACACATCTTCTTCAAGAGAGAACCAACTGAAAAATGATCCTGTTAGTGTACATGTTTCTATTTATTCATTAGAAAATGTTAATGAAAGATGAAAGTGAAAGATCATTCACAATACAGTCAAAATTTTAGATTATTTTTCTCCCAGTTTATTTGATTCAGCAGTAAATCTTCAAAAGCAACCAAATCAGCCATGTTGTCTAATGTTTAGTTTAATAAAAATGGTTTAGAATGAATGATCAGATTTTTTATGTAAAGTCTAGAACTGGTGTAACTGGTATAACTGTATCTGAGTTTATCTGAGGGTGAGAGGAAAGTTTTCTGGGAATTGTCCTGAGTTGGATGAAGAAGGAAAAGCAGACACCCAGATAACCCAGATGTCCAAATGGGTCCTTTATAAGAAAGACCTGAGCGACCTGGTTTGGTCCAGCTCACATTTTTCCCATTTCTATAAAGGAATATCTACTGTATAACATCAACCACACCCAACATTAACACTCCAGTAAAAGCTGATTGAACCTGTAAGTGTTTGTACCATCTCTGTTAGAGAAGGTGCCAAAATATAAAAATAGAAATTCTGAAATGTTTAGAAGCCTTACAGACATGTGCTGGAGTTTAGATGCCCTCATGTGACTTGAAGAAGAACTGCAATAAGAATTATAATTAGAATAATATTACAATTATATTATTATTATAATTGTGAAAAAAACAAAATAATTATAATAACCAAAAATTCCACTGTGTGGAGAAAATAAACCTCTGAAGTTCCAAGATCGACTGGCGACCCAGCCCCCTTGGGTATACTAACAGTACAAAGTTAGTTCAGGTTTAACCCCAGGATCAGTACAGAGTCCTAAGCTGCCTCCCAGGCTCAGCAAGTAGAGCACGGCTCCAGGTACCAGTGAGCTGCCAGGATCCCTTCGCGCATCGGATGCACAGCACAGACCAGGTGGTAGTTCGGTACTGGACTCAGGCGATGACCACAGCGGCCCCCCCGGACATGTGGGGAAAGAAATGGAATGGGGAGGGTCAGTAATGAGCAGGATCCAGTAGTGACAGACACAGAAAGAAAGCAATAATAATGATGATGATGATGGTGGCAATAATAATATTATTATTGTTATTGTTATTATTATATTTTATTTTATTTTTATTTATTTTTCCATCCTAGAAACTGAAGCCTTTCTAATGGCTGAGCTTAGATGTTTGCAGCAGTTTCAGTGTTGAACACACACTCTGCTCTGGACCTGATGAAGGTGGTGTTTCACTCTCTGTAAAGTTCAGCACACACTGATAACATTTCCCATCATTACATACAACCACAGAATTAAACACACAAAACCGAACTCACAGCTTATTATAGAGTTTAATATTTAAAACAGAAGTTATTAAACATAAGTTCCAGAAGTTTCTGGAGAAGTTTTCCACACCATGGAGAGAAGCGTCATCCCTTTTCAGGACCAAGGACAGAGACACAATGAAAAGTCCAGTGGGTTTGATTTGTGTGTATATATTCACTCCTCCAGCTGTTACATCCTTTTAGGCCTTTCTGTGTTTTGACTGTGCTGTCAGAGTGAGGAGTGAACAGAAACCAGTCTTATGATTGGTTGGCTCTTCCAGCTGAATTAGTATCGTTAAAAACTTACTTGTCTTTTTGCTGCTGTAAAAAGTTCAGTAAAGACTGAAGGCTCTAAAAAATGTTCTATAAACGCTTCCTCCACAATCTCTGAATTATTACAGTGGTGCCTTGACTTATGAGTTTAATGTGTTCTGTGATGGAGCTCGTAACTCAAATTACTATTATGACAAATCAATTGTCCCCATTAAAATAAACTGAAATGAACTGAAATACCATTAATCCATTCTGGAACCCCAAAAGAACACCGCATGATTATGTTACTTGTTTTTAAATAAGAAAAAGGTGCTTATAAATAAGGAATATTGTATAAAAAGACAATACAATAGAATGTAATGCAAATGCAAAACAGTTTTATTAAGAATAATGTACTGCAATCTGACAGGCAGAAAATAGTATTTTTGCTCCAACAAGGTGATTACCTAACCAAGTGTCTGACAGATCATCAAAATCCTCTTATAATGAAAAGTGAAAAGAAGCCAAAACATTAAACCATATTGATATTCTAACATGATAGAACAGCACACCCTCTCCATCACTCCATTAACTTCCTCTCTTTCTTTACTGAGTCGCTCTGTTATCAGGATCTAGGAAGAATTTCACTTTGGTGAAAACATTCTCCATCAGCACTCTTTTCTTCATCTTGTTCTCCGAGAAAAGTAACGCAGCGTTGAACTCTTCAGCATCAGGATGCTTTAAAAAAAAAAAAAAGAAAGAAAACAGAAGTGCTGAAATCTGCAGCTCCACTAGGTGGAAGTATAACCACAATAACCCAAAAAACAGTTATTTCTCAAAAGGACCATCCTTACCTGTCGAAGTGAAAGTGAAAGTGACAGCTTGTCATTGCAAACACACAGCAGGTCACACTCTGTGTTTATCCATCACACTGTACAGCAGCATCACACGGGCAGTGGTGGCCTAGAGTTTCAGGACTAGGTCCCAGGATCATAAGGATTGAAAAGTCATGGGTTCAAATACCAGACAAATAGGCTGCCTGGTGCAATCCTTGAACAAGGTACTGTCCCCATCACTGGTTCCTAGGTGCTGGACAAGGCTGCCCACTGCTGCAGGGTGTGTGTGGGTTAAACACAGAGGATGTATTTCAGTTCACTGTGTGCTGTGCTGTGTTTCACACTGAAAATAGTCACTTTCACTTTGAGTCACCGAAATCACCGACCTGCTCCCTTTAAATCATAATCTCCTCTATAAACAGCATCACCAGTACAGATGATACCTCACCAGTTCAGCCTGCTCTTTAATGTCCATTGTGCAGATTAAAAGCTTCATTCAAGTCACACAGAATTTACTATTAAAAGTGTTTTTTAAATTCCTACTTCTAACACTAAGTTAACAGAAATGATCATAAAGTAAAGTTCTTGCTGTTGTTATTATTTGTTTTGTGTTGCTGTTGTTCTGCTGTTGTTCTGTTCTCCTGAGACGGGGCACTTTTATCACTGTGAACATCAGCACTGACCCATCTGTGACCCTCATGTAGAGACTGAGAGGCAGCCTGGAGAGGCTGCTGGTGTGAATGTGTGTTAAAACCACAGCAGATTCTGGAGGTGTGAACATTTCCTCACCGTTTTCTGAGAGCGGCTGTAAAATCAGTCCACAGTTTAGTTCAGTTCAGCGCAGTTTTTAAAGAGATCATGTTTAAGATTTTAGTTTCTCAGTTTTACATCATCAACTTTAAATTATATTACATTTTCAGGATTTAGGGAACAGTTTATTATTATTATTATTATTATTATTATTATTATTATGAGCAGCAGCAGTAGTAGTAGCAATAGAAGTAGCTCTCTGTTCTAGTAGTGTTGTAGTCATGCACACTAATCAGCCACAACATTAAAAGAACTGATAGGTGAGGTGAATAAAATTGATTTTGTAAAAAATGGCACCTGTTAATGGTAGTAAAAAAGATCAAGTGTGAGGATCTGAGTGTCTGATAAGATCCCAGTATGGACGACTGAGTCGGATCATCTCCAGCACAGCATGCAGTGGTTAAAGGCTGGACAGCAGGAGCATCAGCTGGAGATGTTGTTCAACTTTTTGCTGCTAAAATCTTGGTGTCACGACACACCTTCAAGGTCTTGTGGAGTTTGTGCTTTGATCAGATATTTTTAATATTATGGATGATTGGTGTAGATCTGAGTGCTGGTCAGCTCGGTATATTTTATTTATCTGATATTTTACTGAAGCTGTATTTATAAACCAGGTTAAATCAAGAAATTCAGATTTTGAAAAATTTCACTTTATTGTTTAGAAGCAGCCAGATCTCAGGAGTAAATACAGATGATCATGAATTAAATGTTTTTGCAAAAACACAAGCAGGTATAAATAGTTTTCTGCCGTAAAAGCAGGACCTACACACTTCAAATGACCAGTCTGAACATTACAACACACACATGTCTGTGTAAACACTCCTAATTATTACAATCAGTGAAATCATTAATATCATGAAACATACCTGGTCTTGTAGCACCTTCAGGAAATAGTGGCTGTAAGGTGTTTTCCCTTGAAATTAAAACAATGTGTTACAAATTCATCCTCATGATAATAAACTGTAAAAATATTGACCTGTGTACCATGTTGGTGGTTTGGTCCAGACATAAATCTGTAACCAGGGATCTGTGACTTTACTTTATTCAACTTAAGAAACATAGAAACACCCGCACGTGTGAGAATCACACCGAGAATGACTGACGCTATGATCTGACTCCCTGTGACCTTTGAACCCTTGTCCAGTCAGATCAACTGCCTACAGTGACCACCTGAGTGAGCTCACCTCTCTTCCAGCTCCGGCAGAAATGGTTTTAAATCATTTTTAAAAAATCGAGAAACTCATTTTTTCCAAAAAAAAAAAAACAAAAACAAAAAAAAACAGCACACTTATAACAGTATGAAGGAGACACATACCACAGGAGTGTTCACAGCTTCTTGCCTTCCAGATTAAAACGGCTTCAGCAAAGATCACAACCAAACAAGCTCCCAAAGCTGCTCCCAGATAAACCACCACAGAGTCCCCTGGAAGATCAAATAAAAATTAAGTTAAAAAATCCCATAAAAATAATACAAAGCTAAAAGGAATTTAACAGAAATCAAAGTTTTTAAGTCCATGTTCTCAGTAATAAACTATTATTTACTGTTAAATAAAGACCAAACAGAGACTCACTGAAGTGAACTGTCGTCCCGTTTCCAACAATAATCCTCCCACAAGTGGACGCAGCGCAGAAGTAAGTTCCAGTATTGTTGACGCTGGAGATGTTCATGGAGAAGGTGTTCACACAGCTTTGTGCAGGAGAGCTGATTTTACACTGATGGCTGCTCGGATGAGAGAACATGATTTCAGGAGAGGATTGTTCTGCAGCTCTGAACCAGAGAACTCGGAGATCTTCTGCTCTGATCTCAGAGAGAACCTCACACTGCAGGGTCACATACTCTCCTGGAGAAACCCACATCCTTACTGGATCTTGGAGCACCGAGATTTTCTCTGGAGGATCTGTTCAACATCACACAGACAGTGATGGAAGATAATGGATTATTAGAGCTGAAGAGACATTTTTGGTCTTTTAAGTTTGTAGGAGTTCAGAGATGAATGTTAGTAAAGTTATGTTTGTTCCAAAATAACAGAAACAACTTTAAACAGTTTAATCAGCGTGAATTTAGTGTATTTATGTATTGATTTAGTGCTGTAAACAGAGAAAACTATCTATCTATCTATCTATCTATCTATCTATCTATCTATCTATCTATCTATCTATCTATAAACTGTTCATATTTTTAAATGAATCAACCGATAAATAGGAGCCCAAACTAATGTAAAGAAAAGCGCTTTACATGAACTTGAATGAAAAGTAAACTTCTTTACTTCACAACCCTTTACCTTCCTTATCTTTTCTTTGGTCGGCAACTAATTTAAACTTCAGCAAAATATAAACACAGAACTAAACTGTAAAATTAGTAACAGATGTTTCATGAAGAGATGAACGTTTAAAATGTGACTTTATGTTAAACTGTAAAACAGTAGATTCATTACCTGTCATGCTTACAAACATGCCTTTAGAAAACTTGATGGATTTGTCTTTCCCTTCTCCACAGAAGTACACTCCTTCATGATATTCAGTAAGATGTTTGATAGTCAAAGAGAAATTTTGATGTATGTTGAAGTCTGATTGCTTGAAACCTGCTGAAAAACTGCAATTTGGCTTCTCACTAATCCACACCAACACTTCTTGAGGTTCCTGCCCCAGTTTTTGTTTGTACCAAACACGAAACTTCACAGTTCCAGATGTGGAAGGGACTTTACAGTCAAGAGTAACAGCAGCACGAGACGGAGCGGAGATAAATAATCGCTCCTGAAGATCTGCAGCTTGAGCAGGATCTGTAAAATCACAGGAATATGATATCAGTCAACAAAGAAAACTATTAAACACCCAAACTAAGGAGCAGGAATCTCTGAAGCGTTAAGTTTATAAACTTACATGTTATGTAGAAAAAGAAGACGAGAGTCCAAACTGAGGTCATCATCGTGAAAGAGGCTCTTCTTATTGAAAGAAAACTGGAAAGGAAGCGGTTTCAGCAGCATTAAACTCTTTTATCTGACTTGGTTCATGTGATGAAGCTCATTGGCTGAAAAATGCCACTGTGTTTTTTTCTGTCTGCTTGACTTACACACCATCGCTGGCCGTCATCAGGCCTGAACCACTAATGTGACATTTATGAATCTTCAGAATAACTAAATTCAGAGCTTTTTTGGAAGCTTTGGAAGTGTGAACAAAGTTCAAGGCTTCATGTGGAACATTGAGAGAAGCTTCACAATCCTGCACCTTGTAGACATTCAGCTGATATTGATATTAAAATGATTAGTGGGGCTTTAATATGACGTTCCTCAAAAAACATTTCTAAATAAAAACCTCTCTGAAACTGTATTGAAATATGTGTTGAAATGTTCAAATGTAAAAGCTAATTATTTATTAACATTTCCCTCATAGATGTATGTGACATGCTTCATTAAGATTTCAGTCCACCCCAAAAAACATCGCGCTCAGAAAAGATCCACATTTAACCTACAGCTCGGTTCACCTGCACAGGTACATACACTCAGAAAAGCAGCCTGTCCTGACTGAGTCTCCCAGCTACAAGCTGGTCTTGACCAAAGCCAGTATTCTGGTTAAGCCCCTCCTGGTCCCCTGATAGGGCAGCAGTGGTCTAATGTTATGGGACTAGGCCCCATGACCAGAAGGTCGCAGGTTTGTATACCAGACCAGCAGGTTACACTGAGGCCCCTTTTAGCGAGATAGGAGTTCCAGCACTGCTGCCCAGGCGCTGGATGTATGGCTGCTCATTGATGCACTTCGATGTGAAAGATTAAATGCTGTGGTCTCTTTATGATGACAGATGCACTTCACTTTCACTTCACTTTCACTTCACTTTACTGTCAGGATTAGAATGTGATGGGTTCCAGTTTCAGACCAGTAGGTTCTTTCCTGAACTTCCTTTGAGCTCATTTTCTGTTTATTTCAGTCGGACGACTCCAGCGTCCTCGGGTCTAAATCTTCTTGATGAAGCTGCTGTCAGTTCACCCTCCATCACTTACTCTCATGATGTCTCTATTCTTTTTGGCAGCGTTCTTTAGGCTGCATGACGTCTTCAGTCCACTTCATGTCCATTGAGCTGAACCTGTAGAGACTTTTATAAAAGCTCTGTCATGTAGTCTTATGAACACGACCCACAGTGAACTGTAACTAAACTCTCTGAGAAAGATGAAGTAGCATCAATTTTTTTTAAATTAAAACATTTTTAATGTGTTTTTATTGATGCTGATGACAAGAAATGGAATGTGAAGTATACAGTCCGTGAGGGTAACAGCTTAGAGCACAAATAGAAGAAAAACTTTATTTTAATTCATGAAGAAACGCTCAACATTTGGATCTGAATGATGAAATATATACAGAAATTATGTTCTCAATGCCTGTAGCACTTTAGCACTTGAACTAACAAACAGAAAACTGTCATTTGTGAACACTGTCTAATCAAAATCACATCTTTAAATCATTTCTAAATAAAAGTGGGGCTTCGATAAACTGTATTTGTAAAAGCAACACAAATAAGTCAGTGAAAATGATCTGAAATCCTCAAATGGTCGAGTGAAGTACAAAAACACAGATTTTCAGATCTGACTTTAATTCCCAGTGTAGTTACATCTAATCACATCCACTCTCCATCACTCCATTAACTTCCTCTCTTTCTTCACTGAGTCGATCTGTTATCAGGAACTAGTAAGAATTTCACTTTGGTGTAAACATTCTCCATCAGCACTCTTTTCTTCATCTTGTTCTCCGAGAAAAGTGACGCAGCGTTGAACTCTTCAGCATCAGGATCCTTTTGTAGAGAAAATAAAAAGAGAACAAGTGCTGAAATGTTCAGCTCCACTAGGTGTCAGTATAACCTCAATAACCCAAAAAATAGTTCTTTCTCATCCTTACTTGTGAAAATGAATGTGAAAGTGACTGTGTGTCCATGTGAATACACAGCAGATCACACTCTGCGTTTACCCATCACACCGTGCAGCAGCATCACATGGACGCCGGTGGCCTAGAGTTTCAGAACTAGGTCCCGAGATCACAGGGATTAGAAAAGTCATGTGTTTGAATATCAGATCTGTATCAGATTTGCTGGAGCATCCCTTGAGCAAGGTACTGTCCCCATCACTGCTCCCTGGGTGCTGGACAAGGCTGCCCACTGCTGCAGGGTGTGTGTGATTAAATACAGAGGCTGTATTTCGGTTCACTGTGTGCTGTGCTAGTAGTAGCACAGTCAGTCTGTCAGTCATGCAGATCAATCAGCCACGACGTTAATACCACTGGTAGCTGAAGTGAATAAAATTGATGATTTTAGGTGGATAAACACCTTCACTGTGTGAACAGTCAGTTCTTGAAGTTTTTGAAGCAGTTTAAATTGATCAAGCGTGAGGATATGCAAGTCTTTCTGAAAATTCTATTGAATTTAATTTAATATTTAAAGTCATTATCTATCAACAGTCATCACGTGGCTAATGAATATTATGCACAAATTTTTTTTTTAGAGATATTAAGAGATAATGAAAGAACTTGAAGTGGTGAAAGATCCAGTTCATTCAGCACATACTGTGTTTAGCTTAGTTTTACACTGAAAAACCTTCACACAGTTACTCTCAGGTAGTTCATCTTCATCCAAAATCATTTCAGCGGAAGTTAAGGTTTGATAATCGTAAGGTTTGATTATTTCCTCTATTATTAATAATCAATGATCACTTTATATAATTATTAATATCAAATAATAGAATTATTAAATAATAATCCTACCAGGCTTTATTAGTTGAACTGCTGCTCCATCGCTAAAGAAGAACCTCCCACAAGCAGCTACAGCGCAGTAGTAAGTTCCAGTATCTGAGAAGTTCTTGGAGAAGGTGTTCACACAGCTGTGTGAAGAGGAGCTGATCTTCCTCTCACTGCTGTTCTGATGAGTGTAAATGATTTCAGGAGAGGATCGTCCTGCAGCTCTGATCCAGAGCACTCTGAGATCTTCTGCTCTGATCTTGGAGGAGACGGTGCACTGCAGAGTCACTGACTCTCCTGGAGACACTGACCCCGATGCTGGAGTTAGTAGAACTGATACATTTACCTGAGGAAGATCTGGTCAAAAAGATAGGCATCTGATAGACGTGTCTCCAAACACACGAAAGATCAGACAGTTATCAAGTAACTTTATACAGAATTACAGTTAAAGTTATCTGATCAAAAGCACCAGGCTATATCAGCACAGTGGGCTTAAGAGGCAAATCTTATTGGTTGATTTTTTTTTTCACATGCTCTGTGTGAAAATGGTTCAGGCCTCTTAATGCATAGTTTTGTTCTATAAAACATCATCAAACCATATTTTCTGTGATCTTTTACAACCTGATCTACTGTCTTTATAGAAGGTTGTTCTTAGAAAGCTTAAGTAAAAGACAGCTTTGGCCTTTTTGAGTGAGTCTGATGTTCATGATACCCTAACCATTCACGCCACCGGCCCCAAATCTCTGGTTGGACCTTCCTCTCCACTCATCACTTAACATGATAAATTCTCACGTGGTGCTCCTCCTGCCTCCTCAAATATGTATTCATTACAGCTAACCATAACCTTTTAGCCAAATCCACTGCCATCTGACCTTCTGCATTCATCTCCTTGACACCATACCTACCCATCACCTCGGTTCTCTTCACCAACATGTCCAAAACGTCTGCAATATGATTGGTATGTTTGTATACGCTGAGTTCTAAGACTGGAGATTTCACATGAGAACTGCAGAAGCCTGGAATAGATATTGGAGTTTAATGCTCTTCTAAATCAGTGTTCAGAAATCAGAAACCGAATGCAGGCGTATGTTTACCCTGGACACATTTCTTACACGTAACAGCAGGTCAATTAGACATCAACTGATAGCTTTGCAGATAGAAAACAAAACTGTAAATCATTCCTTTTATCAAAGCATCTCCACCTTTAAGGCAGAGTGTGGATGAACCTACAAGTGCAATGTTATAATAAAAATAAAATAGAAATATAGTGTGGCTTTGTGTATTAAACCTCACAGTAAAATATAATGTTTAAAAAAAATTAATTTATAAAAAGTGTGAAGAAATCAAATGGTTATACAGTACAACAGTACAGTACAAATTAAAGACCTGTTTTAGAGATGATGAATCTCTTACCCAGCACAGCACGTCCTGTTCCTTCCTCTACACCAATAACATTTCAGCAAACACCAGAGGGAGCCTGCGAGCCAACATGAACAGGTGAACAGATCTAATGGTTGAAAATGAAACATTTAAGTGTTTCTAGACATTTTTCTTGGAAAACTCTTTAATTTAGCAAAGTTAAATGATAACACATAAAAATAAAACTATAG
Source organism: Hepsetus odoe (assembly GCA_017165825.1). Classification (NCBI taxonomy): domain Eukaryota; kingdom Metazoa; phylum Chordata; class Actinopteri; order Characiformes; family Hepsetidae; genus Hepsetus; species Hepsetus odoe. The sequence continues at coordinate 3,387,016 of CM029376.1, forward strand.
AAAAATTATCTTTTCAGTATTCCTTCAACAAGAATGTTTTGGCCAATAATGTATTATTAATACCTTCTTTTTAAAAGTTTTATGCCTCAGATGCCAGTCTGCTTACTTAAACTCTTCTAAACTGTTCTCTGTCCCAGCGTTATTCAAAGTTATCTTCTGCTGCCTGGAGTTTCTGATCAAACCTTCATTAAATTCTCTTTCTGCTGCTGGATCTAATCTATATGCTGACTGGAGAAGTTGTCTTTGTTTCTTTTTAATTACTTATAGTGAAGCAATGTTTCACATGGCTTTGCTTAAAACTTTGTATTATAGTGTTGTAAAAAAAAAAAAACCTTGTATCTCCTGAAATGGGTGGAATGGGTGGAGAAGAGTGACAAATGGGGACCAGCAAGAGAGAAAGGGAAGGTTTACAGGATGGTAGTGATACCAGCTATGTTGTATGAGGTGGAGACATTGGCACTGATGAAAATACAGGAGATAAAGATGCTGAGATTTTCGTTGGGTGGGACGAGGAAGAACAGGATTAGGAATGAGTAAATTAGAGGTTAGGTTAGACATTTTGGAGACAAAGTTAGAGAAGCAAGGTAGCGTTGGTTTGGACATGTCCAGAGTAGAGACGAGGATTATATCAGGAGGAGAATGTTGAAGACAGAGCTGCCAGGAAAGAGGAGAAGAGGAAGACCAAAGAGGAGGTTTATGGACGTGGTGAGAGAGGACATGCAGGTGGTTGGTTTGAAGGAGGAAGATGTAGAGGACAGGAAGAAATGGAAACAGATGACCTGCTGTGGTGACCTCTAAACAAGAGCAGCCGAAAGAAGAAGAAGAAGAAGAAGAAGAAGAAGAAGAAGAAGAAGAGGAAGAAGAAGAAGAAGAAGAAGAAGAAGAAGAAGAAGAAGAAGAAGAAGAAGAAGAAGAAGAAGAAGAAGAAGAAATAATTATATGAATAAAGCAACTGTAGTAAATGGGTTTTATTTGTTTTATTTTTTTACAAATCATCTTTACCAACAGAGCAGTTTTATTGATTTTTATTGATTTATTTTATTGAAAATTATTTTTTCAAGAAGGCAGGACCTAAAAATGAAAAGATTAAATCCATAAATGATGGACAATAATTAGAATGACAATATAACTGATCAAACTACAAGCTTTGTCAATAATGATACATTTTTCAACTTATTTTGTGGCTTCTTTTTAAAAACTTTAATTAAAAAAAATCTTTAATAAAAATAATTATTAAAGATTTATTTACGAGTTTATTATTCCTCGTTTTTATCTGTTTAACATTTTATGATAAGTCTGATCAAACATTCTTATTCTAAACATACAATTTTACTACAACATTTATTAATGAATTTTAAAAATCACTGATTGGACGTTTTAAGTTTGTTATGTGTACTATAATAAGCATGCTTGGTGCTTTTGATCCAAAGATGAACAACAAGGTGAAAAAGGAGCTCTGGAGGCTTCAGACGGCCAAACTAAATAACAAAACAAGTGAAAAGACATTAACTGTAACCCATGACTTGTTTCAGCCAATGAGGTGAATGTCAGGTTGCTTTTGCCACCAGGCCACCTGATTTGTCAATCACTTTCTTTCAAGCAGGTTAGCAGTGCTTTCTGTCAGGATGGCCCCAATCTGGATTCTCGTTGTGTTGATCGATAAAATATGTAAGTTTTCTGAGTATTTTTCAAATGAAATCATTTGTCAGGCATTGATACGATGAGCTGTTTAAAACTGACTTTACTGCCTTATGAATCTGTAGATGCTGCAGGAGCTGCGGAAATCTACCAGAATCTCTCATTTGTCTCTGCTCAGCCTGGTGAAGCTGTGACTCTTCACTGCACGTTGGCTGATCAGCACCGGGATGAAGATGTGTTCTGGTACAAACAGCCAATGGGAAAGAAGCCTCAGGAGCTTGGAATCAAGGGGACACGCATGGACCCAATGTTTTTCTCACATTTCCAGAATTCTGGCTTCAGACTGGAGAGAGTCTCGAACAATATTGCTCTTACTTTACCAAACCCAACGAAAGAGGATGAAGGAACATATTACTGTGGAGTATCTGTCATGAAGATGATTAGGTTTTCCACTGGAACCTTCTTATCTGTTACAGGTAAATGATTTCATTTGTTTTGCATCAAAACTGTACCCTTTTAAAATCCATGGCTTAAATTTCCTTTATTCCTTTTCCTTTTTTTAGTGGCAGCATTTAAAATAATTAACATAGATGCTGAGTTGTATCAAATTTCTGCCAAAATAATATACAAATAATTCTTTCAGCCAAAAACCAAGCTCTATATCATGCTGCCCAGGTCATCCAAAGCTCAAAATATCGGTGATCCAAAGTCCAGCTTCAGGGTCGGTGTCTCCAGGAGAGTCGGTGACTCTTCAGTGTGAGGTTATCTCTGAGATCAGAGCAGAACATATCCGAGTGCTCTGGTTCAGACCTGCAGGACAATCCTCTCCTGAAATCCTTTACAATCATCAGAGCAGCCGTGAGTGTAAAATCAGTTCTTCTAAAAACAGCTGTGTGAACACCTTCTCCAAGATCATCAACGATGATAACGATACTGGGAATTATTATTGCGCTGCAGCTGCTTGTGGGAAGATCATCTTTGGTAACGGAACGACAGTGGGAATGAGTAGGTGCACACACACACACACACACACACACACACACACACACAATTGAGGTCTTTATTGCAAAAGTAGTCTTGGCTTTTTTGCACAATGAATATGAATAATTGGGATTTTTTTCTGAAACTGTGCTAAACTGCATATACGACTCATTTTCCAGCAGGTCAGTAACAGAATGAATAAAATATTTTCATTACTGCATCTATTCTTATTGGAAATAAAGCGTAAACATGAGTTTAAGCTAAAATTGTTTAATGAGGTCTGATCTTCTTTTCTCTAGATCATGACTCGCTTGACCGTTCTGCTCTGCTTGTCTTCTTGGGACTCGGACTGTGTTTGTGTGTTATCTGGAACATCATGCTGTGCTTCTGTTGTGTGAGATGGAATAACTGTGAGCAATGCCGAGGTGAGTCGACTGAGGTAATAACATGTTTAACATATTTTTAAATCAAATTCTGAAACCTGTTTTCTTTTTCATGTATAACAAGAGATAAAAACTCATTCTGACCCACATCATCTCTCAGTGGAAGACCAGGTATGCTGTGTGTAAATAACTAAATAATTAAAAACACAGTTAATTAGTTTTGTTTCAGATTTGCAATGCCTAAAAATTAAAGAGATCATTTTTATACATCTTCACTTTACTAAAATTCCAGAAATAAATGAAGAAATTAGAGTTGAAGAAATTAGAATTGAAATAATTTTGTTAAAATGTGTTTTTCTGCATAATTTCTGTTGCAGTAAAAATATGAAGTTAGATTGCATTAAAGGACAATAATTACATCATTTAAACAACAAAAGCACAAAGTTTATATAAAGATGTATTTATTTCTTTTAAATGAATCTGTGTATTTGCAGGCATGAAAAACCAAATCTAAACTCATGTATAAATATATATTCTGTATGATTTGCCAGCAAGATCTCGGTCTTAAGACTTGCAAAAAAAAATAACAGTGTAAAAAGCACATGGGCCACATACGTGAAAACAATTCATTTACTTCTTTAAATGTCACCTTGCAATAAACAGCATAAACTAATGCTCTACATTATAAATGTAAAAGTAAATATATATTTACGTTTACGGCATTAAGCAGACGCTCTTATCCAGAGCGACTTCCATGTCCTAATTACAGGGACAGTCCCCCTGGAGCAACTCAGGGTTAAGGGTCTTGCTCAGGAACCCAGTGGTGGTAGTGCCAGAGGTGGGATTCGAACCAGGGACCTCTTGATCCAGAGGTCCATAGAGAAGTATGGACCTCTGGATCAAGTAAAGTTTAATAAACATATTATGAGTAAAGCAAAAAGCCCAAAAATACAAGAGCTTTATAAGTACATCACATGGTTGAGACAATTAAAATATAAAAAATCGAAAGTTTTGTTGTTTTGTTTTTTTTTTGATCAAGTGCAGTTCAGCTGAGGTCAAGCAACTACTCAGTAACTAATAAAGTTTGAATGAATGCAAATGTTATTTTTTATATAAATACATAAGTTTTCAGACCCTAGCAGAAGGAACAGACTGTACATTGCTGAGCTCTGAAGGAAATTTGTCCACCAATGAAGTGAAGCGAAATTAAAATGAAAGTGACAATTTGTCAGTGCACAGTGAACCACAACAAAATGCTTCTCTGTTTGTAATCCATACACACAATGTAGCAGGGGGCAGCCATATCCAGTGCCCAAGGAGCATTGCTGTGGACAGTACCATCCTTAGGGGTGCCTGAGGGTGACCTAATGGTCTGGTATTATAGTGCTCCACTGCTGAAAAGAACTAATGAAGCAACAAGATTTAATATCACACCTGCAAAGTGGGCACTGCAGAGAAAATAATAGTGGACCAAGGACTGAACCATGGGGAACTCCAACAGTGAATTCTAAAGTTTGAAAAAGAGTTCTAAAAATTCTGAAATCTGATTGGATACAGTGTACAGTATGTGGTTTGCTGTAGTTGTTGGTTAAAGGAGGGTTTTTTGAGTGAAGAGAGATCTGACCAGAATCAGAGGAGCTGATAAGTAAATATTTTTTGATGTTCTGTGATATCTTCTTAGGATCAAGATGCTGTGAAGCTGCATTATGCTGCTTTGAACTTAACTAAGAAGAAAACTAAAAGAGGAAAGAAGACGAGAGGACGGCCTCAGAATAGTGTGTACGCTGAAGTGAGCTACTCTAGTCAAACATAAATCCACAGACATTATAACAACGATCAGACTCACTTCCTGTTCACTTTACTGGGCTGGTCTTTAGTAGAGTGTTGGAGCTTCTAGTTACACTAATGTAATTTAGTCTTTTCTTCTGCAAACATGCAAATAAAATAAACTTCATAAATCAAGACTTAAGAGTATTTCATGGAAAATCTGACCAGTGTGTTAGTGTAATATCAGTGTATGTCAGGACAGTGTGGGCGGAGTTACACTTTGTCCCCACTATGGCTCCTCCTTCACCAGAGTGAAAAGCTACAACTGACTTTCTTCTCTTTTTGCCTCCTTACTGGGCTCTCGTTACCTTTCTCACCCTTTCCCACCGCCCACTTAATCTCCCCATGACGACACATGATGATGACATAAAGTGAAATGAAACGAAACAGAGAACAGTCATTTACAAATGTGTTTTATTTTGTTGCCGCTGTTAAGAAAAACCTCTCCAAAAAAATCTTCAAAAAAGTGCTAAACTTTAGTTTATGCTTATAAAAATGAAACAATGTGTTAAAGTGCCTCTGAAACGGATGTCTCAGTGGGAGTCTGCTTTTAATTTTGTTTTTGCCGTTTGTGGTTTCAACATTTGTGGTTTCAATGTGTATCTTGTCCACCTCTGCACCACTGAAATGTCTCCGCTTTGTCTTCTTCACGCCACATTGACCACCTCTGTTTCTGAGAAAAACCCATCGCTCATACTGCAAAGTTTCCACAGGATGCTGAGCTGTTTCTGTGCTTCACAAACCACAGGACAGCGTTCTTCAAACACAATGTGTAAACATCTACAGAGGCTCTACAAATACATCATATCTCACATATAAATCATCAATACAGACAAAGCAGCTTCCTCTCCCTTCAGGTCCATCTGTAGGCAGCAGGGCTTTTAGGTATTTATATAAATAACTGGTCAGAATTCATTCAGATTCATATCTCACACACATTCTCTAAAGATAAAAATATATCAGCTGTTATCTTCATAATAACGACCTTATTTCAAATAAATCCATTAGAGAAGAAAGAAAAGAGAGGTTTACTGTAAACATCCTGTCGAAAGTTACTACATCCTTACAAATACGGGGTATTTTTGCAATGCATCTGCTGGTAAAAAAGCAAAACTCCAGTGAGTTCCTCAAATAAAATATAGAATCAAAATAAAAGATAATACACGTCATAGTGTTTCAGATATAACTAATTGCATTAAACAGTTTTAAAGAGCACATACACCAAGTGTATGAATCTCATTAATGTCTTTAAAAAAGCATATTTTTCACATTCAAAGGACACAGACAGACCTCTAAAGAGAAAGTCCATATGTTATAAACAGGCTGAAAAAGAATAGAATATCTTCCTTGATGTCCTGCTCCAGCAATCTGAAGTTCATCCACGCTTTAAAGGGTGGTCAATGTAAATGACCCAAAATCCAGGCCAGAGTACGGTCCATGAGAGGTTTTTTTTCTGTCCCCAGTTGTTCCCACATAGACCACATTAGTCCTGCATGGCTCGTCCTTGCCTCGTCTCCTCCCTTGTGAAGCAAATACTAAAGTAGGAATTTCTGGTGCATTTCTATCATTTAGTTGCTCACTATGTGTTTCTTTCCCAAGAAAGAGTAAAATCCTGCCATCTTTGTCCACAATGAGGGAGTTTCACTTTTATAGGAATAGAAAAATACAGACTCCAAGTTTGACTGCAGGTCAGTTTGTGCATCTTTGAATCTAACTGGTCACGTCTGATCTTGAAGTAGTGCCATCTTCATATCTGCCTGTCCAGTAACTGTAGACTCTCACTTTTCCTTTTCCAGCCTTTCAGGATCCAGTTTCAGTGTAAAGAGCAGAACGCTTTGCTAGCCAGCTGTCTGTTTAGTACAATAATAGAATGATGTTGCAGTGGGACGCTTTTAAAGTAAGCAGGCTTTAAAATGATCCTCCAGTTACTTCAGTGTAAACCCTGAGTGGACTCTATCCCACAACCACCAGTTTAACAACACTGTCAGCAGCAGCTGTGAATCACCCTCTTTGTTTGGGCCTCACCTTTCTGTCTGTGCAGAGTCCAATCAGTTCCCACATGCAAATTAGGGGCAGGACCAGGGACTGAGAGGAAACCAACCCTTAGTTTGTGTGTGTTTTTCAAAAAAGCAGTTTAGTCTTCATCAAGTGAAGTGCCGCTCATGTTGGCCATTCAATTATATTCCACTTCTTTGCTTTTATAAACTCCTGGGTTACTTTGGCTGTATGTTTTGGGTCATCATCCATCATCCTGCATTATGGGGTGGTGGTGGTCCAGTGGTAGTGTTTGCCTATGGACCTATGGCTCAAGAGCTCCCAGGTTCGAATCCCACCTCTGGCACTACCACCACTGGGTCCCTTAACCCTGAATTGCTCCAGGGGGGGACTATCCCTGTAATTAGGACATGGAAGTCACTCTGCACAAGAGCGTCTGCTAAATGCTGTAAATGTAAATTATGAAACGCCAGCCAATCAATTTAGCTGGATCTGAGCAGACAGTGTGTCTTTGAACACCTCAGAATTCATTCGGCTGCTTCTGTCCTGTGTAACATCATCGATAAACACTAGTGTCCCAGTGCCACTGGCAGCCATTACACTGCCTCCACCATGTTTTACTGATGATGTGATGCTTTGGATCATGAGCTGTTCCACGCCTTCTCCATACTTTTTTCTTGCCATCATTCTGGTAGAGGTTGATCTCAGTTTCATCTGTCCAAAGAATGTTTTTCTTGTTTTCTTGCAAAGTCCAATCTTGCCTTTCTATTCTTGAGGCTTATGAATGTCTTGCACCTTGCAGTGCACCCTCCGTATTTGCTCTCATGCAATTTTATCTTGATAGTAGACTTGGATATCAATACGCAAACCTCCTGGAGAGTGTTGTTCACTTGGTTGGCTGTTGTGAAGGGGTAATGATTCTGTGATCATCCACCCCTGTTGTCTTCCAGGTCTTGCATTGCTGAGTTCACCAGCGCTTTCTTTCTTTCTCAGGATGTACAAAACTGTAGATTTTGCCGCACCTAATATTGTAGCAATTTCTCTGATGGGTTTTTTTTTTTCATTTTTCACAGCTTAAGGATGGCTTGTTTCACCTGCATGGAGAGCTCTTTGACCGCATGTTGTCTGTTCACAGCAAAATCTTCCACATGCAAGCACCACACCTCAAAACAGCTCCAGGTCTTTTTTGCTTAATTGATAATGACATAACGAAGGAATTGCTCACACCTGCCCATGAAATAGCCTTTGAGTCAATTGTCCAGTTACTTTTGGCCCCTTTATAAAGCGTCTTGGTTATACCTTGTATTTTCCACATCTTGTGTTCAAGATTTTTGTCTATATTGAAATTGTGCTTATAATCATTTCAGAAACTTGCTAAAATAAAGGTGAAATGGAGCCGACGCGCCTCCTTGTGGTCATAGATGGAGCTGCATTCATTCCTCTTGAGCAGAGGTGGGAAATTCATTTTTCCGAGAGGCCACATGAAAAACTAGAACTGTTGTGGAGGGCCGAGCCATAAGTTGAACTCAGTTCTGCTTAATATAAATGTCCTCTTATTAAAAAGCAGTAAGTTGTATAATTTTGATAAGATACTGGTAAAAGTAGATGTCACAATCTACTTCTATAAGGAAAATGTAAAGGAGGCAATTTAAACACCAACATTATTTATTCAACATTCACAAAACAGTTGTGAAAATTATGCATATATTTGAATTAAATGAACTATGTACAAAGTGCTTGCTATTTTGTTTGCTGTCTATTTGCCTCATTTGCTATTTTTCAGTTCTTTGTTTATATTCAAAAAGAAAAATCCAGCCTCTGTTGGGCTTGAAGGAGGGCACTGAAGTCAGGTTGAATGTCCGAGGTGGAAATGCGAAGAACAGCTGCCAGGTGATCATCAGCGAGAGGGCATCTGTATCTGGATTTGTTAAACTTTATCACTGATAATGTTTGTTCACATATGTACAGTTCTGTGCAAAAGTTTTAGGCAGGTGTGAAAAAATGCTGTAAACAAAGAACGCTTTCAGAAATGGAAGTGTTCATCATTTATTTTCATCAATCAACAAAATGCAGTGAATGAACAAAAGAGAAATCTAAATCCAATCAATATTTGGTGTGACCACCCTTTGCCTTCAAAACAGCATCAGTTCTTCTAGGTACACTTGCACACAGTTTTTGAAGGAACTCGGCTGGTAGGTTGTTCCAAACATCTTGGAGAACTGAGCACAGATCTTCTGTGGATGTAGGCTTCCTCACATCCTTCTGTCTCTTCATGTAATCCAGACACACTGGATGATGTTGAGATCAGGGCTCTGTGGGGCCAGAAGAACTGATGCTGGTTTGAAGGCAAAAAGGTAGAAACACCAAATATTGATTTGATTTAGATTTTTCTTTGTTCACTCACTTTGCATCTTGTAAATTGATCAAAATAAACAATCATTATTTATATTTCTGAAAGCGTTCTTTGTTCACAGCATTTTTTCCACACCTGCCTAAAACATTTGCACAGTAGGTAGATCCAAAGAGAACCAGTATCTTCTGGGCATGTCTTCTCATGTGAGTAAAGTTCTCCTCTTTGAGAGAAGAATAAAAAGCCTGCAGTGATGCAGACTGCAGGTCAGTGAGTTCCAGCTGAGCATCACTGGGTGCATCATCCACGCTGAAGTTTTGAAGCCAGTTTGTCTCATCTTAGTCCAAGCTTATTAACGCACGCATTCACTTCTGTAAAAAATCACTCCCCATCGTCCTTCCTTTCATTGGCTGCTTTGCTGCCAATTCCTCTGTAATACTTTCGTTATTCCACGTACAAAGATGAGTAACTGCGCTGTGTCACGAACATCACAGCTCTCGTCCAGGGCTGAGGAGAAAAGATCAAAACTGTCTGCTTCGTTTTGCAGCTGAAGCTCCAGATCCACTGCAGTGTCCTCGATCCTTCTCATTACAGTTCTCTGTGAGAGCGACGCTCTCTCAAATGCTTCTTTTTTCTCCGGGCACAGTAGAGCAGCAGATTCCACCAAACACTCTCTGATAAACTCCCCATCAGAGAACGGCTTACTGTTTTAGGCGATTTTGTGAGAAATCACAAAACTGGTCCAGTCAGGTTCTTGTATTTCTCTGCTTGTTTTGTCTCATAATGACGATTCAAGTTGTTATTGTAATCCTGGAACACTGCAATCTGTTCTCCACAAATTAAGCACACGGCTTTACCCTTGACGTCAGTGAAAAAATATTGTTTTGTATACCCGACATTCTGTTTCCATTTTTCTCTTTTTACTGTGAGCCGACATTTCTGCAGGTAAAACCTGACCTTAGTGAACACCTGTAAGCTCTGCTGGCCAATACAGTTGTATACAAGCTGTATATACGCATGCGCGCACTAACAATGTCCATTAAAAGGATAAAGCGTCTCCTTCAAAATAAAACCAAAGCACTTGTCTTTCATGAATCACGTACACTAATTTTCGTTTGATTCCTAATTTCTCATTGATCTCATTGATTGACCGGTCAGTGCCCAGATCTGCACTTGAGTAATTTTTCTAGATTTCTGACAGGGTTCTAAAGACTGGGTGTGATATGAAGGTCTGCAGGTCTATAGTCTGCACTGATATTATGGGATGTTTCCTGTTTGTTGTGAAGTTCACTGTTAGGTCAGTGAACTCTGTGCTGAAGGTTTTCAGCACCATGGACAGCTCCATAGACGATCATCTTTCAGCACCACGGACACAGTGTCAACAACCCAAATGTTACTGTAGATCCCAAATGTTCTCAGCACTTATTATTGTTCTTATGAGATTTTATCTACCAGTTACACTGTTTGTGTTACAACTACAAACTGTTATGAGCAATGTATCAGCATCACATAATCTCAATTATCATTGGTCAGTTTCTGGCCACAGAGTCTCTATACAATCTAGAGAAAGTGTGAAATACAAGCAGCTTTTAAAGATAATCACTGAAATAAATGTTCCTTATTTATGTAATTCAGCTTTTACTGTAATATACAAGACTTACACAGTAATGTGATTTATATTACCATTAAATACCACTAGAGGGCAGTACAGTTTCTGTCAATTAACAATTTAATAGGGATCAACACACACACACACACACACACAAACACACACACACACACACACACACACACACACACACACACACACACAGGCACGCTGCCAGCACTATTACAACAGGTTCAGTAAGCTGTATTCAGTACTTTTTTTTCAGAAAAGAGTCATGAATATATTCTAAAATTATTACTTAAATGAAATAATCCAGCTCCCAAAGCTACTTTTCATTTTTTTTAAATCAGATATGTGAGTGTAAATAAATTTGTTAAAAAAAAAATATTGTAAAGAATCTTGAGTTCTTTTGTCTCATATGTACAACAGAGAACACAGTATTTATATGTTTAACTTTATTTATACCTATTTTGATACATGATCATTAATTTTCTATATTCTGATATGAATTATTTTATCAAGAAATGAAAAATATTTCATTAACATATTTAAATAAAATGTTAAATCTGAACTTTGTGAAACACTGCAATAATAATAATAATAATAATAATAATAATAATAAGCATTATTCCACTCTATTCACTGTTTTCTACAGATAAATCTTTTTATACAGTTTTATTTCAGTCTAGCTACTACACAACTTCAAACAGCCTTTCTTTCAGTACTTCAGTTAAAGATCCTGGGCTTGTTTTAAAAACCTCACTCCATGCAGTAAATGGTACAATAGATCAAACTCCCTCAGTTCAAACAAACCTAAACTACATTTAAAAGTGAAGTGACTCGGTTTCCAACCTGTATTTTATATTCCTTATTAAAACAGACAGAAACTGACACTCTCTCAGGCGCTCATATTTGTGCACAGAAGGGATGTAATCAGTGCAAGACTTAAAGAAACCAAATAATAAGATCAATATTACAGAACTGCTGATCATCTACAAACTCAAGGTGCCAACAAAGAGTATTTCCTGCTGAATTCACTGATTCTACTGAAAGAAAAGAGCTCTAGCGATGTGAGCGGTGATCAGCAGCACTGGATCTTGTTACATGAGAGTACACAATGTCTCCGTCTTCAGGCTGTCCTCTCTTCCGCGGCCGGCTTTTGGGTTTCGTCTCTTTGAACTGCACTGAGGCGTAATTTAGACCTTCAGTGTTTTGGACCTGTTTAAGGGAACGATGTAAATTAGAGCACATCCTTACTGATGCTGATGCTTATTGATGAACAACTGCTACCAGAGATGCTCTTTAAAAAGGAGAATGTTCATTTATTACATCTCATATGAAAATATTTCAGCATTAAAATCAATGTTCTAATAAATAAATTTTTGTTTTGTTTGAAAATCAGTTTTGTTCAAAATCAGTTGTGCAGTAAATCCTGCAAACACTCTTAACAGAGTTCTGGATTCAGTGAGAGCAGTGTTGAAAAACTGGGGTGACATTTTTTACACTTTACTTACATTATGGACATCATTCAGTTTAAAGAGACTCACATCAGCTGTGAAACTGGGTTGTGTTGCAAAAAGCCATTTAAATTTTAATTAAAATAAAAATCATATTTTTAAATGATCACTTCAATCTGCAGCATTCTTCAAAATATTCTAATATATAAAATATTCAAACAATTATATGTTTTAATTCAGCTTAAAATACAAAATTAACCTTAAGACTTTGAAAAATAAAACTAGTTTTGTTTCTTTTTGAATCTTCTAATATAGATATAAGTTAAATTTAAAGTGTCTGATCTTGTAGCTGTATTTCTCAGCATACATTGGTTTCTGTGTTTAACAGCATCTATTTAAACTCTATTTCATCAAAGCTGAAAGTGTATAAGGACAGAGTGAAGTATCTGCACATGCTGTACAATGTTCACCACAAACAGTAAAAGATGTAAAGAGTACCTGCTCTGCTGTGCTACTTCTCACATTCTGCTCAGGTCTCTCTGTAAAGAGCAGAAAAGACAGGAATTGTGACAGAATCTGTTATTAATCATTAGTCATTCCAAAAAAGATTTTATTACATTAAACAGTAAATCTAGTTTATGAGTTTTAAACGAGACGTACCGATGCGATGTTGAGATTTTCTCATCTTGTGAAGAGCAACGGCTTGAGCACAGATTACAGCCACACACACGGATGAAAATATTATGAGGGTAATCAGTAGAGGACTGTTAGAATAATCTCCTTTAAAAAAGCAGAATTTATGCATTAAAAATATAATTTTTGAGGTAATCAAAGCAGTACTTAGTCATGAATTATTAGTTAATTAAACAGTTCTAAGAAGCCAATTAAAGAGAAGGTACTATTTTTAAATTGTTTTTATTTGATAATTATTAAGTATAAAGGTTACACCAATTTTTACATGAAATGTATATACAATTTTCATTAATATATTTTTATTAACATCAAGTTGTTAACATCAATATTATGTATATTATGTAAAAGCTAAAAACAGTGTTCTGAAAAAGGTTTAAATCACTGATGAGAACACAGTTGATCCCAGTGTCTGGATTCTTTATCATCCTTTATACGGTGTTGTAACCAAACGGGATCTTCAGCTAATAGATCGAACGTCCATCACTTTTTAAAATTCATGTCCATTTCTGACATCTTACAATGAAATACTTTTATCACTAGATTTAATGAATTAAATTTAGCAACATGATCATGTTTTAGTGGCTGTTTTATTTACATAATTTAACAGATAATGTTAATCCAGGACAAACTACACAAAATGTCATCACTTAAAAACTAACACTGTGTTCTTATTTTTGTTTTGTTCTTTTAAATGAAGCTGCTGGACATGAATGGTTGAAGGTGCACTATTCGGATGAATTCAAATATATTTCTGGAGTTAATGCAAAGCAGCCACTGCATATATTCATATTTTAATGTATTTTAATATAGAATTATATAAATTATATTTATGTTTTATTGCATATATTTTGTTTTTATGGAATACTTAAGTAGGATTTTTTTTTATTTAGTTTTGAAGCCCCAGTCTCTATTTTTTATGTTTTATGTGTTTATCTAATTAAGCTTAATTATTTTCTTTTCAAACTAACTGTGAACTGATATTACTTTTTTTCTCATTTTAACTCAGATTCTGGAGATTTTGAGCAGCTCTGCTCAGAACACTGATTTAACTGAGTAACCAACAACATTTACAGGCTGCAGATAAAAATAAAATAAGTTAAAAGAGACTTTGTCATTGTGACAACCTCTGCATTTAACCCCCACACACTATGCAGCAGCCCGGGCAGCAGTGAAGGGGATGGTACCTTGCTCAAGGGTACCACAGGGCAACCTACTGGTCTGGGATTCAAACCCACAACATTTTAATCCTGGAGCCTTAGTCCTTAACCACTAGAATAAAAGTGTGTTAGGAGAAAAGTGTTAATGACTGATTTATAGAGTAAAAAATGTAAATGAAAGTGTATGTGTGTGTTTTAATATTCTTACTCAAATGAACTGTCGTCCCGTTTCCAACAATAATCCTCCCACAAGTGGACACAGCGCAGAAGTAAGTTCCAGTATCGTTGACACTGGAGATGTTCATGGAGAAGGTGTTCACACAGCTTTGTGCAGAAGAGTTGATTTTACACTGATGGCTGCTCTGATGAGAGAACAGGATTTCAGGAGAGGATTGTCCTGCAGCAGCTCTGAACCAGAGAACTCGGAGATCTTCTGCTCTGATTTCAGAGAGAACCTCACAGTGTAGAGCCACCGACTCTCCTGGAGAAACTACCTGCACCTCTGGAGTCTGGACCACCGATGTGTTTAGATGATCTGGACAATAAAACAAGACAAATCTAAGACCTTCAGCCCACTAATACAGATAGAAGGATATTTATACAATATAAGTGTTATTAATAGAATATTACTGAGACAAGAATCATTAGGACCACCGGTATGTTTAGATGATCTGGACAATAAGATTAAGATTATCATCCCAGTGATACAGCAGGACCTGTTAACTACCCACAAACAAGCTGTACAGTGACATTCACATGTAGTTCATTTTAAATATATATTAAGACTATAATAAAAGGAAATTGACCTTAATTTATGATTGGATAGTTTTCCAGATTATAAAATCATTTTAAAAGATTTTCCAGGATAATAATGTTGAAGTCGAGACTGAAGTAGTGTGATTACCTTCCACAGCTAAGAATGTTCCAGCAGAAAACTGAGCCGTATCTCCACCAGCCTCTCCACAGAAGTACATTCCTTCATCTTCTTTACGGACATGTTTAATAGTGAGAGAAACACCATCTGATAATTTCTTCAATTCGTGGCGTCTAAACTCAGGTTGAATACTGGGAAGTTTGGGACGTTTATCATTATATACAAATCCCACTTCCTTTGGTATATGCTCCAGTCTTTGCTTGAACCAAAAAATACTTTTTAAATTTTGCTCTGAAGTCTTGCAGTTGAGAGTAACATCTTTACCGAGCTTCACCGAGACAAGCGATGGTTCCGGATTTCTTATTGCATGAGCAGCATCTAGAAGAAAACAATGTTTTACATCAATAATTAAAAGTAAATACATTCGCCAAACAGTCAAATCAGTAATAATAATAAAAATAAAAGTTGAAACTCACATATTTTGTAGAAAAACAAAAGCATCAGCCAGACTCTAGACATCATCAAAGAGAATCAAACTTGAAGGCAAATATTTTAAAGTGAAACAACTGAGCATATAGATGGTATTATCTGGGTGAGCACCAACAATCATTGGAACAGAGAAGTCACATGATCCTTCTGTCTGCTTCACTGAGAGGCCTGGTGAGACACAAGATGTCCGCTGAGATTTCTTTCAAGCTATTTATGTCTTTTCTGTAGTTTTAGTGGCTGAAAAAGCAAAAGCAATAAAAGTAATAACTTACAGCATTTCAAATCAACTGTAGATTCATGTTGCCACCCAAGAAAAGTGATAAAAAAAAATAATAATAAGATTATGTGTATCATAAATGTCCATTAAGGTCCTTTTGAGGAGATTCTCTAAATAGAAAATGTAAAAAAAATGGATTGGTTTACTGGTTTAGACATGGGACAGCATTTGGCTCTTTTTTGTGCTTTATATTTTTATATTATTTGATATTTTTATATTGTATATTTAAAATCATTTTGAATAGATTGACCTTTGAACTTTTTAGTCAGTCAAAACTGTAAAACTTTTCTAAATGTTTTATATGTTTAATATTATATTACTATTAATTTCCTAAAAAGTATAAAAGATCCTTAATAATTGGTTTGAAGCGTTTACACATCTGATTTGCTAAATGTATAAAAGAATATTTGGTGTATCAGCTTTTTCTTACATTGAGAAGATAAAGCTAATTCTTAAACTTTTCAAGTAAGAGAAAAAAAAATGTCTTTCTATTTTGTTCTTTAAACACATCCTTTTTCTATCCTTCATCATGTCCTTCAATGGCCAGGGCTACTTCAATTATTTTCCACAAATATCCACAAATATCAAATATAAAAAGCATCTCATCAGTTAAATCCTGAAATTTCTGGGTGTAAAACACATGATGGTATAAAAAGTCTATTTCATGATTTAATTCTAATTCCAGTCTAGTTCATCTGAGTTAAACTGAGTGAAACGATCTGCTCTGTGAGTAAATGAAACATTGAGCCCTAAATATAACAGCGGTGCTGGAAATGCTGACGGACACATTTATTTACGAAGAGTAATAATAGCAGCAGGTTTTGATACATTTATTGTTGTTGGGTTTGTTCTACACTAAAACAGATGTGACAACAACAGACAATGATGTTTAACCTCAGAAACGATCTATATTTCCACAAAGTGCTGCACCTTATCAGGCACCATCAGCCTGAACTCCACTGCGTGGGCCAAACCACATTCAGTGAACTTGAATATTGAACTCATTGAAATAAAGCAGATTCAAAACTGTCAAGCAAAAATTAAGCAGTTAAATAAAAAGATAATAAGCTTAATAGTTAACTAAACAAAACAGCTGAAGTGTGAAAGAGGTCAGCAGAGGTCAGATTTGAAGTATCACACAGAGACGTCTTTCAGCAGCCTGTACGTGTAAAGGTCGAGATTAAGAAAGGTTAAGAGAACTGTATGTAGATCATCAATAAGTATCACAACTTATTTTAAAACACGATGAATGTCTAACTGAACTGACTGGGAAGAAGATAAAATATCTATATGAGTAAACTTTCCAGGTCATTTATTGGTGAAATAATTAACTCATATCAAAACCTTACAGCTTTTAGAGATCACTGGGTTTAGAGAATGATATTTCAAAAGGTGTAAAAGTTTTACTTTATTTTGTAGATTAAACTGAACTGATCGCTAACGCACACACTTCACACATAGAATGATCTACAAGTTCTGGCTCTAGATGCACTGAATGTGCTGTAATTACTATTACTACTTTAATGAATCTCTCTTGCAGCACTGCAGCAACATTTTCACAAAACCTAGCTGAGATAAACCCCGGCTGCTAAAGATCCACGACTTCAACAGGATCTATAAGATGACAGGAGACATTAACTAGTTTAAACGTTTATAGTAGCAGATATTCAAGAAAGATCATTGAACTGCATATTGTAAAGAGGAAGAATATAAACGTTGGAGCCATGGTGATGAAACAAGCAGCTTTTAATTTGAAGATTTTTATTTGAACATACATTCATCCATCCATCCATCCATCCATCCATGCATCATCTTAGCCGTTTATCCTAACCAGGATCCCATGGTTATGTGGGTTATGTAGAAAAGTAACTACTGGGTTATTGTGCAGGGCTGGTATTTCACTTTAGAATAGACACTGTCTTCTGGTCGCTTTATTCTTCCTCCTCGTTTGGTTTCACTCTTCCGAAAATGTAAAGCAGCATAATTCAGTTCTGCAGCATTACGGTCCTACACATGGAAACGGAGAAACTGAGAAGTTTTACACAACTACCATCAAAATCTATCAGTTTGTAATGTATGATGGTAAATAAGTACCTGATTGGCTGTGTTTTCTGTCACATCCTCTTGACAAAATCTCTCTGCGGGACAAAATTAAACAAAAGTTTACAATATCATGGGACAGAGGAGAAAAATAAATAAATATACAACAAAAAATAAACAATTAACTGCAGAAGCTTTTCATGTAACTGAATCTATTTTTTAATATTGTATATATTATATGCAAGATGAATTAGATGAGCTATGAATTGGTACAAGTATCTATAAAGAACATTTATAAATTAATAAGAATGTATTGCTGATGCAGTTTAATAGCACTGGAAGGAACAAACTTTAACCCTTGAACGTGCTGGTCAGTTATTGTTGGAGTTGTTGGTTAATGTGTTGTAGCTCTTGTCAAGTTTACATGCCGTGCAGCTTTACTCTAATTAGCTCGTCTATAATCACTATTTAAGCATCAGTGATGTTATAGAATCATTTCAGAAATGGATCCAGAAGTCTTCAATATTTTCCAAAATCTATTTATATTCAGAACCTAAATACAGTTTTGGAACATCTAGAACGTTACAGATTCTAGAACACCTGCATCCATGGAATTTTATTTTATCTAATTTTAAAAACAGTAACAAAGATTTGTATAATCAATGGGATCTTACTAACTGAGTAGTTACACGTTAATAATATTGGCAATAGCAGTGAAACTACTGATAATGTGCATTTCTGTCTGTCAGACTGTCTGTCTGTCTGTCTGTCTGTCTCTCTGCCTCTCTGTCTGTCTGTCTGCCTGTCCGTCTGCCTGTCTGCCTGTCTGTCTGTCCCTCTGTCGGTCTGTCTGACCTCAGATCAGGTGTTTTCTGTAGCAAAAGTACTAAAATCTTACTGAATATAAAACAGTGTGTAGATGCTGTTCGTGACCGCACAGTTAATCCACAGTTAAATCAGAGTTATGTAACATTAAATCAGCACCTACTTACCACCAGCATTATTGCACTTCTTCATTTTACAGATTATAATGACTTGAGCAGAGATCACAACCAAACATAATCCCAAAGCGATGACGAGGTAAATCACTGAGGAATTCAGTGGTTCTGCTGTAGAACAAATAATATTAATATTAACAAGCATTTACTTGTGAATCCGGACAGTCTGCAGATTTACCTTCTCTATATTCAGATTCAGGAACACATAAAAATGTTGTTTTTGTTTGTTTGTTAGATTTCATATTCAACTGTTAAAGTCTTTCACTCTAATAAACTATTTAACGAAGAACCAGAGACTTTTTTTATACATATAAACTGTACTTGTCATTTTTTACAGAGCAGTTCAGCATTCTTATCATCCTGAATTTTCAAGATTTGACCCTTAAAAAAATGATGGTGTATGGAAAAAAAAAAATACATGATGAGTTTCCGTGTGACTGTTTTAACTTTTTCTTTTTTTTCTTTTTTTATTAGCCAAGAAAAGTTTGAAGATGTATTTTTTGTTTTACTATTTAAGCCATCTGAGGAATATCTTAATGTGTACCAGATTTCAAAATTCTTGTGTGACTAAAACTAAAAGGATTTATTTAATGTCCTCTGAGGGTCTATAAGCAAAACATAATGTAAAGGAAGTTTAAATGCATTTTAATAAGAATCATTTATAGATATTTATCTATTAGCTATTTTTTATACATTAAATGATTTTTTTATTTATGTTTAGTTTTTACACTTGAAAAATCTTCATCTGGGGATTACAGATTTTTTTAATCACATAGAGCATTTAGAAATCTCTACACTCCTCAGTCTGACATTCCACACATGCTACTGTTAGGATCTGAATATTTTCTCATTTTATAATGTAAATAAATAGTGTTTATATTAGTATATTATTACCATGTTTAGCCACATCTATTGTTGTTCCGTCCCAAACAGGATCTTCCCAGAAATGACCATTAATAGTAGTAAATTTCAGGATCCCCATCATTATGGATGTTCTGAGGCTGTGTGTAAACACAGCTCTGTGTTGAAGATCTGCTCTCACACTGACGGCTGTTCTGATGAGAGAACATGATTTCAGGAGAGGATTGTTCTGCAGCAGCTCTGAACCAGAGAACTCGGAGATCTTCTGCTCTGATCTCAGAGAGAACCTCACACCGCAGAGTCACCAACTCTCCTGGAGAAACTGAAGCCAAATCAGGACTTTGGAGCACTGAAATACTAATGATCAATCTGCTCACCTGTTTGAAAAATAAAACATTACAGATCAGACGCTGAACTCACATAGTGTTAGACTGAAAAACATTTTGGGCTTTAAGAAATGTTCTGTTTAGTCCAAAGTAGAATGTAATAAGACAAATGTACTAAAGTAAATAAAAATATGAAACGCCGTTTAACACTTTGTCAGGTTTAGCATTTTTAGGTATTATGATATTGTAAAACCATAACATAATTTTGAGAAAATAAAGATAATAAATTAAATAAAATATGTAATATATTTGTTGGTTTGTACTAAAGTTCACCAAAGACAGTCCAAGGGTTCTTTAGTAAAGTAACAAAGAAGCAGATAATTGCTAAGTGAATGTTTTGTCTGCCTAAACGGTTCTTCTCTTTAACGAAACGCAGTATATGTTTATAAGTATTTACCTGCTACAGATAAGAACGTTCACTGGTAAAGGTGATCAGACTGGACTCTGATGTTCCATTAAAAGTACATTCCTTCATCATCTTTTGTAGCACGCGGAATGGCTGTGGGTAAAATGGTTCTCTGCTCGCTTCTCAAGTCTGATGGTAAAGTTTTTAAATGGGGGAAAAAGTATGTTACCCATGACTGTTCCCAGCATCCCTACCTGCTGAGGCATCTGTCCCAGTACTTGCTTGTACCAAACAAAACGAGAACTGGCTTTGTCATCAAATGTGCACTGAAGAGTGACAGGTTTACCACTTTCAGCAAAGACAAACGGGACTGACAGCAATGTTTGTGCAGAATCTACAAAAAGAAGCAGGAAAAGATAAATAAATGAAAAAAGAATAAATAAATCAGTGTGTGCGAAAACGCCTGTGGCAGATGCAGCTTCTTCTTCTGAAAAGTCTATTGCATTTCCATATTGTGGATGAAAATCCAGACCTGATGCATCTCCATCACAGAGCTCTAGCTAAAAGTGTCTTGTTAGTGCAGATGTAAGTCAGCACAGAAGCTCTGCTGAGTCAGACATACAGCTCATTGGCTACATCACAGGTTCAGGTTAAATTTCCATCTACCTGTCCTGTGACTCACTTACTCCACCAGAAGGAAAACAACATCCAGAACAACTTAGCAGGAGTGTTACTTATAGATGCAGCATTTAGTATAAACACACATGTAAATATCATGTTGCATTATTGAAAACAATCACACACACCATTGATTGCTATCCTGCTAATGCTGAGTGTTTGAAAACACTTTATCTAGAACCTTGTATCTTTAGGCACTAATGCACTAAAACATTTGTCCCCATTTCTTTCACTTAATCTACAAAATATGCCAAAGATCAGACAGTTTGAAAGACATAATATTTAATAAAGAAATGGTGGCTCAAGACTTTTAAAATGTACTAAAGTTAATCTTAATTGGGGAAAGACATTTAAATATAGTGAAATATCACCTTTTCATATAGTTTTCTGATTTTTCTGATAACAAAAGATACTATCCCAACTCAACTGGGGCAGAAGGCAGGGAAACACCCTGGACATGTCTCCAGTCCATTGCAGGGCAAACACACACACACACACACACACACACACACACACACACACACACACACACAAACACACACATCTATACCCAATTTCTCATCTCCAATCCACCTGACTTGCATGTCTTTGGACGGTGGGTGGAAATCAGAGCTCACACGGGAGAACATGCAAACCACACAGAAGACCTGTACCGTCCCTCCTGGGAGTTGAACCAGGACCTTCTCCCAGTGAGGAGACAGCGAAACCCACAGAGACCCAAACTCTCCTGCTAATTTTGGACTTTCCCTGCTTTTACAAGCCTGCTTTAACTCCAAGAGGAGTCTGAAAACAGCTGGATGAGCTGGATGTGTTGGGAGAAGTGAAAACACATCAACATACAGAGCAGTGCTTCCAAATCGAGACCTGAAAAACACAAATCTAATGTACCCAACATACAGCAGAAGTGATGTTCTCTGATCAAACTAAAGTCAGTTTGAATTATTTTTAGTATTTCCTAGTATACTGATTAAAAAGGACAAAAAACAGAATGAAGTTCCAGTTAAAGTCCTGATGTCATTAGTTTGCACATTTCTGGCTCTGATGCTTAAAGTTTGAAAAAAGTTGAATTTCTTTAAGTGATCCTTGGTGCTAATTTGACTGATTTTACTGATTTTACTGGTTTTACTAAGTTAATGGCAGCTGTTTGAAAACTCAATCAAAAAAAGGTATTTAGCAGTGGTTAAGTAAACTCGTTAACTGTTTGCAAAAACGGCCATTTAGTCATTTTCACGCTGTCCCAAGCGGGTCGCTGGTGCGTTGGGAGTCCATCCCAGCTCACACAGGACGGACGGGGGTCACACCTGACAGGTCACAGCTCATCGCAGGGATGCAAATAAACAATAAAGGATTAAGTACCCAATTAAAATGATAAAGATTAATAACATTTTACATTTTTCTTCTCTGTTCATTAATAAGTATGATTCATGGGGTTCAGTGTATGATGAGATGCCATTTATTACATTATATTAATGTTTTAAACTCACATGTCTTGATTTTACAGTTTACGGTCACTAGGGTCAGACTGCTCTACATTAAAGACTCGTTGTCCTTTTAAAGGAAGGTCTCACTGTGACGAGCTAGAGAGATCAGATGCTGGATTAGATTCAGTCATCAGCTGCTGTATAATAAACTACACCTCAAACTCTTCATCCTGTGAGGGAAACGTTAAAGAGAAGATACTGCTTCTGGTTTCACATCTCACTTCAACTGTACATTTCAAAGATCGAACACATTCAAGAAAACAGAGACTTTTACTTTCTTTCTTCTTATCTTCATGTTTGGACAAACTGATAAAAATCGATTTAAATGTAGCAAAACTTCACTTACATAAATACAATATAAACTTTAAAAAGAGTCTCAAAATATCAATAGATTGTTTATTATTTTTATTCTTGACTCATGATCAGATTAAGATGGGCGTGCATTAAGGCAGGCAGAGTTAACTTTGTTTCTGCAAAGGCTCCGCCTTCACCCACCATGTGACCTGTTGTGCAGTTTTATCCTCCTCCTCCCTCCCTCTCTCTCTCTCTCTCTCTCTCTCTCTCTCACAC
Source organism: Hepsetus odoe (assembly GCA_017165825.1). NCBI lineage: Eukaryota > Metazoa > Chordata > Actinopteri > Characiformes > Hepsetidae > Hepsetus > Hepsetus odoe. The sequence goes on from CM029376.1 coordinate 3,410,106, forward strand.
ACATGCACATTCTTTCTCTTTCTGCATTTCTCTCTCTTCTCTCACACACACACAAAACAAACACACACACACACACACACACACACACACACACACACACACACACACACACACACACACATATGCATACACATGAACTTGATTTTAAACTCAGCTTAAACTCAAGGATATTGATGTGATTCCCTCCTTGCAGCAGTAACAGCTTCTTTTCTGTCAGGCTGTGGTATTGATACTGAATGATTTCTGACCTCTACCACCCATCCTGGAGAAATCAATGTGGTCACACTAGATCCACAGCTCCACAGATCCACAGCTCACATTTCTCCCACAGCCCACATCTCCACAGGCCACATCTCCACAGCTTCACATCTCCACAGCTCCACATCTCCACAGCTGCACGATCTCCACAGGCCACACTTCCACAGCTTCACATCTCCACAGCTCCACATCTCCACAGGGCCACATCTCCACAGCTGCACATCTCCACAGCTTCACATCTCCACAGCTTCACACGCACCGCCAATGCAGGGGCTGATTATTAGCCTGCTGATGCCTGACCTTTTTCATTCTTTTTAAATGAAACAATTTTATTAATTCGGCCTGTCCAGGCGCGCCCCCGCCCTCGCTCTGTGAGCTGGGATGGACTCCAGCACTCGTGAACCCGCTGACATGCAAAATGACTGACTGACACCTATTACCCAAATACATTTAACAAAAAGTCTGATCACCTCCTGGAAAAGTTTCATTTGTTGATTTTGGTGCACACATATAAGTCTCATTCTCACAGAGAACACAGCTCAGTATAATGCAATTATAACTTTATTAATGTAATAAATATATTAAATAATACAGCAAAACTTTATTTTCAGGTATAAAATTGTGTTTATACTTTATTTTAAAATGATATAAACTGTCTAGATAAAATGGAAGTATAAAGTGTCTGTTTCATATTTTAATGAAGGCGTGTGTCTGTGTGTGCAGGGTTGTGAAACTCCACCTTTGAAGTGTCAGTGAACGTCTCTGCTTTGGACGCTGCTTCACCTGCTGGTGGTTTGCAGCTCAGACGCTCAATCAAGTGTCTCTGTGTTTGAACCATCACACCACTCAAAAAGCCTCTGGTGTGACTCTGTAGGACTCTGATCTACCTTGGTCCAGCTTTCTCAGAAAAACAGCCTCACACTTCTCAGTTTCCACATATTGAGCTGATTCTGACAGTCGGCACTGAAGCAGCAGGTTATTTTCAGAAACAACATGTAAACTTGAACGCTGAAATAATAAGTGTTTATCAGCATTGTAAATAAAAGATATCGCCAGCACAGTAGTACAAAAAATATTTAATTATCAAGTGAAATCTGAGAGATCAAAAGTATAATTCAGTGTTTTATGTTCAGAGTGAAATCATAAACGCTGTTATTCTGTAAAAGCAGATTTTTCTGTGTTTGTTCATCTTAAACCCAACGTGGTGAACTGGATGAGAGTTTTTGCGAAAACCGAACTGATGGCGAGCCAGTTGGACGTTAGATCTCTATAAATCTAGAGGATAAATATCAGATAAAGTGATATCGTGTCTGGTTTCTTTCCCAGCGTGGTCTAGTATATAGAGACTAGGCCTCAAATCCCAGTAGGACCAGTTGGTTTCCCTGAGGTAGCTTTGAGCAAGATATCATCCCCTGGGCTCTTTAAATAACTGCCCCTGAAAAGCAGAGGCTGAATTTTGTTGCAGGTCACCAAAGGCGCTGTTTCACAATGACCTTGGACAGAAAGAAACAAACACAGAAGCACCAGAATTACTTATAGTGTTTAATTCAGGACCGATGTTGTGATGGAAAGAAGACACAGAACATCTGTAAATCCACCAAGTGGTTTTGTGTCGAAGTTCCAGACCAGGCTAAGAACTGTCTCAGTAAATATTCTCACCACGTTTCTTTATATTGCTGTTATATTGTCTTTATATCTCACTGCATGCTGTGTATGTACTGCACTGTTTTCTGCACTTGTTAAGCAGCAGGATTGTAGATCGCAGAGATTTATCTGCTCTCAGCAGAGGAGCGCTTTTGGGGGAGGGATCTCATTGCTTTTTCTGTAAAACTACTTGGAGGGTTCCACTAATGTTCTTCATGAATGATTCAGACCATCTTCCTGTTCAGTGAAAACCACCTTCCTGTTCTTCCTGTTCAGTAAAACCACCTCTCACCATGAGAATGGACTGAATACATTACAATAAAATAGATTGTGTGTGTGTGTGTGTGTGTGTGTGTGTGTGTGTGTGTGTGTGTGTGTGTGTGTGTGTGTGTGTGTGTGTGTGTGTGTGTGTGTGTGTATGCGTGTGTACTGTTCCATGTGTTGATCTCTGGCTGTTCAGAGTTATATATACAGACTGGGTAATTTAACAACCCTATCTGGCACTAATAAATCTGTCTGTCCTGTACTGCACAAACTGAGAGTGTAATTTGTTGCTTCACAATGTGTCAGTTGTCCTCCACCTTATTCCTGATTGGTAAGTCCAGTCACATTACTGCTATTGTTTTATTTGATGGCCGGAGCGCTCAAAGTAAAGCAGTGGCTTCTTTGGATTCTAAATGTCACTCCAGTTCCAGTTCCTCCTGCACAGTCCCAGTGCTGGAGATGGGGGATGGACATGGCTGCAGGCATGACATTGACAGGATAACTAGTCTCATCCATGTCTGCTCTAGATCATCTCTTTATTGTTTATTCTTTTTCTCTGGGATTGATTTGGGTGTGTTCACCAGAATGACTGGGTCTCAGGATAAGCTCCGCCTCCCACTCTGGTCCAAACTGGCTGACGACAGACAGACAGTGATCAGGACAGACAGACAGTGATCAGAGAGACAGACAGTGATCAGAGAGACTGTTTGTTGTTGTGAAACACAGAACAGAGTGAAACACAGTGAAATTAACCCTTTTTACCCACACACACCCTGCAGCAGTGGCAGCTATAGCCAGCTCCCATGGAGCAGTGATGGGACAGTACCTTGCTCAAGAGTACCTCAGGACAACCTACTGGTCATGATTCAAACCCATGATCTTCTGATCCTGGAGCCTAGTCCTTAAACACTAGACCACCGCTGCTCCAGGGTTCAGAGTAGGTTGCTGTAAATCCCCTTCCAGTCTCTGCGTCTGCTTTTTATTTGAACTGCTAAAGTCTAAAATTCATGACACAGTAAGTGAAATGACCTCACCTTCATCATCATCATTATTTATTTTATTTTATTTTATTTTATTTTATTTTATTTTATTTTAATCCTGAAGCCTTTTATGGCTGGACCTTAGATGTTTGCAGTTTCCCAGTGCTGAACACACACCTGCTCTGGACCTGATGAAGGTGGTGCTTCACTCTCTGTAAAGCTTATAACATTTCCCATCATTACATACAACCAAAGAATAACACACATAAAACCAAATTCATGTGTATTGGAGCAATATTTAAAACAGAAGTTTCACAGAAATAAAGAAATAAGGATATTAAAAGAGTAAAATTTCAACAGGGAGCCTGACAGTTTAACATTCTCAGCTGGAAAAGTTTCTGGATAAGTTTATGTTCATGGAGGGAAGTATCCTCCCTTTACAGGACCAAGGACAGGGACTAAGAGTGCGGGCAACTGTTGTATGACAGTGAAAGTGACTATTATTGGTCATTGTGAAACAGCACAGCAAACGGTCAGACACACATGCACACCATGCAGCAGGGGCCAGCTATGGAAAGTGCCCAGGGAGCAGTGATGGGGTTGGTGTCCTGCCTGGCGGGTGCCTCAGGGCAACCTTTTTGATTTGAACCCGTGACCTTCTGATACTAGGGACTAGGCCCTAACCAGTAGGCCACCACCTGTGGCCTAAACCGAACATTCATCCATCTGTCCAACCGGGCCCACCCATCCATCTGTCCGCTCTTCTGCCGGGCGCTCCCAGCACAGTGTTGCTCAAGCAGAGCAAAACATCTTGAGAAGCTGCCCATCCATCTCTGGGCAGTGAAGAGTCCAGTGGAGTTTGATCTGTGTGTATATATTCACCCTCCAGCTGTTACATCCTTTAGCCTTTTCTGTGTTTTGACTAAAAGCACAGAGTGAGGAGTGAACAGAAACCAGTCTTATGATTGGTTGGCTCTTCCAGCTGAATTAGTATCGTTAAAACCTTTGACTGTACTTTCTATTGAACATGTTACTTTTAGTTCAAGATCTGGGGATATACTTATGTAAAAAAATATATATATATATATATATATATATATATATATGAGTATATATATATATATATGTATATATATATATATATATAAAACGCTATAATATATTTCATTAATCCAGGACCTTCTTCTCAGATCCCTTAATAAATTTTTTTTGCTGCTGTAAAAAGTTCAGTAAAGAGGCTCTAAAAAATGCAAACAGAGCAGGTTCTATAAACGCTTCCTCCACAATCTCTGAATTATTATTAAGAAACGCTGTGTGTGTTGTAGACGCTTTCCTGTGGAGTTACGAGATCTTCAGGCATTATTTTCACAAAATCAGCAAAGCTGCAGCACGCTGGTGGGCCACCCAAAAGCTTCACCCATTTACCCAGAAAGTAACTTTCACTTTCATTTTCATTTTTATGTAGTAGTGCCCAAAGTCGGAGACACATGTTATACCAACTCTATCCACCAGGTAGAGATAGGGTGCCATCTTGTCTTGATTAAAATCAATATTAAATAATAAATAAAGCATTTCAGATCTTTTCTACAGAGGACAGTTTATCTGTGAATATTCAGACTGGAGCTGTAATGTTCACTGAAGTACAGTATGTATATATAAATACATATACATATATATATATATATATATATATATATATATATATATATATATATATATATATATATATATGTATATATGTGTTCATATTCTTCTATAGTTGTGTATTATCACCAAAATGTGTTAAAATATGAGATAAAATCATTTAATTGCTCAAACTAATAATTTCTAAGAATATTCTATTAGAAAAGTTCATAAATCTGCCGGTATGCTGTTTATTTAGTGTTTTGTACAAAAGGAATGCTTTTTTTGTACAAAAGGAATGCACATTTATTTTAAGATACTTTACCAAAAATTGAAACAATGCAATTAATAAAAAATCCCCTTTAACAAAAAATTACAAGAAGGGCACAAAAGATGTAAACATGACTTCATGAAGCCACAGGAGAGTTTGGTCAGTTAAATTTTTGATTTGGATTATATGATTGTATTGAGAATTAAGTACTAAGCAGAAACATTTTCTCAAAAAGTCCTTAAACAAACCCATTTAAACAAACCAGCTGAACAGCTCGATTGTCCTGTGTTAACACATCCATTCAACCATTCACAGCAACGTTAAAAAGACCATAAACACATGTTGCTTCTTAAAAACTAAAAAATGATCCTTTTCTTTAACAAACCATTTACAGCGGGGTGACACCAGGGCTGCCTGAACTTACAGAACAAACGGGTTCCAAACAATTCCAGTGTTCACTTTAAAACTGTGTTCTTGATTTCTAAGGTGAAAAATGTATTCATATTTTAAATTGCAGATAAAATATGTGTTCATCACTGGTTTATACTGGTTAAACTCTTCCAAAAGCCACACAGAGGAGTAAAGTTTGACCAAAGTTTAAAACCAGCTCTGTGGGAAATATGGACATAACTTAAAACACATGCTCTACATTTCCATGAAGGATGTGCATAATATCAGGCACACTGAGCTCATGAGTGTCCTTTATGGTAAATGTTGAGATAAAAACTGCTTTGATGCTTCATTAAAAATAAACACTCATTTTAGCTAATTGCTAACTACTGATTCCAGAAGGCTTAAAGAAGCCCTGAGCTAAAAACGTCCCTTTACTGACGCATTACAGAAAACAAACAACTTTCAAGAGCCTTGTGATCAAATCAGAAATTCAAAACCAATTCTACAGCAAATATATCTACTGAGTGAATTCAGCCATCATCCCCTAAAATATTATTATTTTTTAAATTCATCTTCAAATATATATATATATTTTTGTTGAATCACACAAGACATTTCGAACAGAAAGGCAGTTTCACTGCTGCGCTATTGTCCACAATGATCCTCCCACAGGTGAGAGGACTTTTTGATGAAAAACAGGCTCATGAAGATCCACAGCTTGAGCGGGATCTATAAGGGAAGTGAAAGTGACTATTCCTGTCATTGTGAAACACATCACAACACACAGTGAACCACGATGAAATTAACCATTACTTAACCCACACACACCGTGCGGCAGGGGGAAGCTATTGAAAGCACCCGGGGAGCCATGATGGAGACAGTACCTTGCTCAAGGGAACATCAGGGCAACCTACTGGTATGGGATTCAAATCCATGAACTTCTGATCCTGGGACAAACTCCCTAAACACAGATCACCAGAGATAAACAAATAAAGGAAACAGTGAATAACTTCCAATGATCCAGACAATTACATGTTAAGTAAAGAAACAAAATGAGCCTCCACTTAGCCATCATCATAACAAGAGTCAGTATTATTTTTTAGCAAGCTGTAAAGTAAGTGGTTAACAAGAGCATTAGTTGGAGTTAGGTTCAGCTCATTGGCTGAGGTTTTTTTGTGGACATTGTTGTTGTTCTTTTTCAGTCTGCTCACCGTGGTGGTCTAGCGGTCAGGGACGAGGGTCCAGGACCGGACGGTCTCAGGCGTATTTCTGTTCTCTACGCTTTGTTCTGCTTATTGTACTAAGTCCGGTTATCAGCCATGCACTGAATCTACTTTTTGGTAAAGTGGAAGAAAACCCTGGTAGAAGTCACATCAGCTTCGGGGATCCTAAGATCATGTGAAGGAACATCACGTGCATTAAAATCTTGAACAAGATTTATTTCTGAATTAAATGTAATATCAAGATGATATATGGAACCAGTATATATTAGAAACCCAACAAGATATATATATAGAAAAAGGAATTTTTCAGCAAACTACAACAATTATGAGAACACAGGACACAGGTTTTAGCTCATTTTCTGAGCCACTTGTCATAATTAGGGTCACAGGTTGCTGGAGCCTATCCCAGCTCTCACAAGGTAAAAGGTGGAGACAAACACTGAACAGTTTGCCAGTCCAAAATACTGCATGCAAGGAATTATAAATTCTATTGCCTGGGCAAATAAAATTAAAAGTAAAAATTAAATTAAAATTAAAATTGTAATTAAAATTAAATTTAAAATTAAATTTAAAATTAAATTTTAAAATTAAATTTAAAATTAAATTTAAAAATAAATAATAATAATGATAATCATAATCATAATGATACAATAATAATACAGCACTGTTCTTTTTTTACAGAATCATGTAGGCTAATAACTGACTCATCTTAAAAAGTGAAGAACTGCACTAGTTTATGTACAAATGAAAGTTTTTATTAGGATGCAAGAATCTTCCTTAAATCCATCGCTCGTAAGCAAGAATGGATCAATGAGGTGCTCTGTGATCAACCAAGCACACCTCACTTCTGCACAGAGATTCCTTTAACCGTTTCCTCTTCTCTTTTTTAGTTTTCTTTTTCACTGAAATTTGCCACGTAATTTAGGCTCCCAGCTTCCTGGTCCCAGGAATGGAAATGAATGTTACAAGAATCTTCAGACATTAGTCTAATTCCTGATTCTGAGTGTTTCTTGTTCTGGTATGTGTAACTCTGAGCTCTTGTTTAAAGTTGGGTGACTCTAAAAAGCTCTGTGAGGCCTTCCTGTCTCATATAATATTTTACCTTCACATGAAGAAAAACGCATAAATAAATACCTGTGTGGTTGTTTTCTCACTGATTAAATCTTGCTGAAGTTTTTCGCTGAAATTCAAAACACAAAAGTCAGAATAAAATTAAGTCCCTCGGTTTTCGTAACAAGTGCATAATTATGCATGAATTCAATTTTTTGCAAATATTCTCTAATACTTGGGACGTTTCGTTTGTTGTTATATAATATATTATTTCATCTAAAAGAGGAAATTCAGACTGGAAAACATTTTTAGTGCACAAAAATTACCATGATCGCAGTTTCTGTTTTTACAGTTAAAAACAGCTTGAACGAAAATCACAACCACACAGACAACCAGAGCTGCAAGCAGGCTGATCACTGCAGGATCCAGGGGCCTGCTGAAAACATATGGTCGAGATGATTGTAACCACTAATTAATATGCAAAATGAATTGTATTAGTTAATCAAACCTCCGTGCTCAGAGCTTTGACATTGAGTCATTTTTTTCTGCTGAGGTATAAAAACCAATAGCAATGGATTGTAAATCATTCTTCAGTTACAAAAAGTCTCCAGAAGATCTCATGATCTGCTGCAAGAGCTTAAGGTGATAGTGTGGCTTTTTGTGGAAATGTTTTGAATGCTTTTATCCAGTTTGAAAAACAATTTCTTTCTTTCTTTTACCGATTTTAAACTGTGCATTAAAAACAGAATCAACAGATCCACTAAGCATGATGTTCACTATTTTTTAAAGCTGTCTTCGGTGCTCCGTCAACATTCTCATGAGACACAAGTTTGAGTTAAAGTCCTGATGTCTTTAAGTTTGCAGATTTCTTGATCTGACACTTAAAGCTGATAAAAGTTTCAATTCTTTAAGTGATCCTTGGTGCTAATTTTACCCATCAGATCAGATCAGATCAGATCAGATCAGGGCCTCTTCCAAGCAGCAGAAAAGGGTTTTTGCATGCAAAGATCCTGGAAAAGGTGTGCATCCTCTTCATCACTAGACATTTTTACTTGCAACTTCATACCAGATATAATTTCACCAATATTAGTTAGCAGTTTAACTGGACTGGTCATTTTTAAAAACCCTGGTTTTTGATTTATATATTTGTATGCGTGTGTGTGTGTGTGTGTGTGTGTGTGTGTGTGTGTGTGTGTGTGTGTGTGTGTGTGCAAGATTATTTCTCAAAGATTACCCAGGTCAACTGTAGTTCCATTCCCAAACAGGACTGTCCTAATATTATAAGGCCCACGCCGTAGCAGTAAGTTCTGTATCAGAGAGGTTGAAGATGCTCTAGTGAATTTAAACACACAACTGTTTAGAAGATCTGATCTCACACTGACGTATACTGTGCTGATGAGAGAACATGATTTCAGGAGAGGATTGTCCTGCAGCAGGCCAACCAGAGAACTCTGAGATCTTCTGCCTCCATCTCAGAGAGAACTCACACTGCAGAGTCACCACTTCCTGGAGAAACTGGACTGACTCCAAACTGACCCATCGAGACTCTGAGCACAGTTATATTCCACTCTCAAGTTAAATCAGAAAAGTGTGACAATTTCACCTAAAATTCTCAAGTATTCAAACTTGACACAACACAAGAATCTGAAGGAATGGGAATCGGGTTTAGAGACATGTGTGTAAGATGAGAAAGTGACCACAGGAAAAACAGGATTCTGAGATGCTGTGACTCCGACTTTTCCCTTTAACTGTGGAGAACAAGTGAAAATCCAGTGATTACCTCTGACAGCTAAGAAGGTTCCCGTGGAAAACTCAACCACGTTTATGCGAGACAAGCCGCAGAAGTAAGTTCCTTCATCGTCTTTAGTGGTGTTTGGAATAATCAGGGAGATGCTGCTCCTGTTTGCCTCCAGTCTGATTCCTGATTTACTGAACTCTGAAAAAATGGTGGGATTGAATTTGAGATCATCATTCCCACTGGCTGAGGAGCCTGTCCCACTGCTTATACCAAATCACTCGTTCTGCTCTCACACCTTCATTCAATGAACAGTGAAGAGTAACAGCCTCGCCAGACTTCGCTGATAAAAAGCGGGGCGTCTGATGCAGACCGACAACTTCAGCAAGAGCTAAAAACAAGATCAAGCCAGTATTAACTCACTTTAAGAAAAAGAAAAGTAAATATTTAGATTTTTGTCTAATAGTTGTATTAATCTTACCTATGCTGTAAAGACTTGCAATTAAAATCCAGACGAGCATTATCTTCTTAGAAAGCATGGTTCTAAGTTGGATGAATTGCAAAGAACTGTTTGAAAGGAAGTCAAAAGTTTCTTCAGTCTGCTTGATGGAAAATAGTTCCACCACCGGGTGTTACTTGTGCCTTGGTAAAAGTGAACTGTGTCATCAGTGGTGAAGCAGCCAATGGAAATCTTTATTCAGGAAGGGTTACCTCATAGACAAACTATTTAAATCATTTGTAATGGATTTCTTTTTTTGAGTGACATAAAGTTATTCTCCTCTAATTTTGAGCCCTCGCCACAAACCATCTGTGAATTATTATTTTCGAAACATTTCCTACCTCATGATTGAATATCAGATGTTTCTAAAGAGTTTGCACTTTAATCATTTCTGTAGCTGTGGGTGAGGTTAGTTCATTATTATATGTTATGATGAACAATCACCTTTTGCTGTTTTCCAGTAATTAAGAATTTTGAATTAACGAAATGTGCAATACTCCTTAGACGTTATATCAATATTTTAAGCATTTTTAAATTTAATTCAATTTTACATCTGTTCTGAAATTTTAATAACAGAATGTCAGGGGTGCAGTGGTGGCCTAGTGGTGAGGGAGTTGCCCCGGATCGGAAGATTGTGGGTTCAATTCCCTCCCCAGTGGGTTGCCCTGAGGTACCTCTTTGAGCAAGGTACCGCCCCGTCGTTTCAGACGCCAATAGCTGCCTACTGCTGCACGCGGTGTATAAGGTTAAATGCAGAGGTCCAATTTCTTTGGGGTTCACTGTGTGCTGTGCTGTGACCTCGCAATGACAAGGGTTGTCACTTTCCCTTTTTCACTTCAGTGATGTCATTCAGTTACTGTTTGTATGTCATACTTACCCCCAATTTCTCTGTTCTTAGACTGACATCATTATCTGTTTCCACTGCTGCTTTTACCTAACCACAAAATGTATGCTGGGAGCTCAGACGGTATCTTTATACTTTCATAACATCTGCAGTGTTTCATAGCTGTGATAAAACGCTAACAACAGTAATAGTAAAAGTAACAACAGTGTGTGTGTGTTTGAGAAATGTAGGACAAGATAAATGACCTTCGTGGGATGAAAGAATGAGAGGAAATGGAAAGTCAACAAAAACATCTTGATCAGAAAGTGTGCCAGTGAAACAGCTCTCACTCATTTTCATAGCTGCTTGTCCTAATTCAGGTCAAGGGGGGTACTGGAGCCTGTCACAGGCCAGGAACAAAGACAAACAGCTCATACAAATGGCCAATTTATCATCTCCAATCCGTCTGACCTACATGTCTTTGGCTGGAAGAAACCCAGACCATCTCGCCTGGGAATCGAACCCCGGACCTTCTCGCTGTGAGGTGACAGCAAATAAAAAAAGACAAATCAGCCACTGGCTGCTGAACTAAAACCAACTTTTTAGCTCTAGCTAGACTAGCATCGTACCAGTGCTTTGAAACAGACACATACACAGTTTGTCGAATGCAGATGATTTTGCAATTCCCATTTCAAGCCAGACCCATCTATATTGGACCAAATGTTGAAGGACTAGGCCCAAGGATCATAAGGTCATGGGTTCCAATCCCAGATCAGTAGGTTGCCCTGAGGCACCCTTGAGCGAGGTACCATCCCCATCTCTCCTACCAGGGTGCTTGATATACCTGCCCCCTGCAGCAAGGTGAGTGGGTTTAAAGCAGAGGAAGCATTTTGATGTGGATCACTGTGTGCTGTGATTTGTGCTCACAATGACAGAAAGCCACTTTACTTTCACTCTTGCCCTTTGTCACCAATGCGAAGTCTACTGTTAACCTTTGCTAGTTTTTTCTTGTGGGCTTCCACATGTGCCGATAACCTAATGTTTCTGATAAGATAACCATAATTGGTTTAATTTACATTATTTATGCCCGTTTCCTTTATTCTAATGAAGTTGCTTTGGTGCTAATAGTGCCCCCTAATGGAGAGACTTCAGCCTGCTAAAAATGAGTGGGGCAGTGGAGCTTAGTGTTTAAGGAATAAGCCCCAGGATTGGAAGGTTGTGGGTTCAAAACCAAGGGCAGTAGATTAACCTGAGATACACTTCAGCATGGTAGCATCCCCAACACTGCTTCCTGGGCACTGGATGTTGCTGCACCCTGCTGCACGGTGTGTCTGGGTGGTACACAGAAGATGCATTTTCTTGTGGTTCACTGTGGGTTGTGTTTCCCAAAAACAAATAGTCGCTTTCACTTCACTTCATAGGCATGTAAGTTACACGCCATATATTTGCCAGGATTTGCACATAAAACTAAAAGGTAAAATTGTGTATACATAATGCTTCATAGGTGTAATTCATTTAAAAAACGGCAGACAAAATAGCAAACAAGAGATGATAAGAAATGATTATCAAGCAAATCAAACCAGAGAAGAACAGCTTAGAGCACTAAAAACTCCCGAACTCTCTAAAAAACCTTTTAAAAAAATGAATTGTGCAAAAGTATTGAACCACCATTCATTTCCTTACAATTCTCAAGACTGATATTTGGTTTGACCACCAACATTCTGGTGGTGCTCGGTAAAGGTGAAGTATCCAACTTCAGTCAAAACATTGTCACTAAAGCTCCCTCTCTTCATTCTCAGCTTCTTCACTGTGTAATTCTGCTCCACAGCATCATGAACCTACAGGAATGTATGAAAGGGTTTGAGGGGAAAAATTTGAGATCTTAATTGCATTATCAATGCTCTCCTTAGCTTTTCTGAAAGTATGAGAAGACTCAAGTACCTGGTAGTCTGTGGTGTCTGGAGCTGTGGTCAATTGGGGCAAAAAAGAGAAATGACTCTTTTGTCTTTTGAATATATACAGTAATCTCTGCCTTCTCAAATTGTCTAGAAAGCATAAGGCAGCTGCTCAAATTCGCTGTACACTTACCACAACATCGTTCACGCTTGTGGTTTGCAATGGCTTGAGTAGAGATCACGACCACACATATCACTAAAAGCTCCACCCAAAAGCATCACAATCCGATCCACAGGCTTCGCTTGTAAGATATAATTACTGTGCGGTATATTTATCTTCATTAAAGTCAAATCAAATGTAGCTGTCACCAAAATATTTCTGCATTTATTTTACAGCAGAAATTTGAAATCAATTACAAATGATGTATTCCTTACTGTGATAGAATTATATTAGCAAGAATTATCTGATTACATAACACCTTTATTACCTGTAATATTAGCTTAATGCGGTTGAAAGTCCCTCTAATCGTACACATGACTTACACTGCATATTAAATTTTACATGCAATTTATTCAAAAAGAGAATTTACATCTGGCAAAGATTTGGCATACTCATAAAGCATTACATGTTCAGATGCAATAAAATGTGATTAAAGCTGTAAAAGTAGTTTTGACTTCGGGGTTTAAACTCAAATATATTTTGTAAAGTTCAAATATTTTTGATGAAATTTTTACAGGCTTATTTAATGGACCAATGGAAAGGAATTAATTTAGCCTGAGGATCCATTCTGTTTAAGTATTGTGTGTGTGTGTGTGTGTGTGTGTGTGTGTGTGTGTGTGTGTGTGTGTGTGTGTGTGTGTGTGTGTGTGTGTATGTGTTGGGAGGAATTTTTGTTTTACCCAGGTCAACTGTGGGTTCCATCTCAAACAGGACTGTCCACAGGCGTCCACGCTGCAGTAGAAAGTTCCAGTATCAGAGAGGTTGAAGATGCTCTTGGTGAATTTAAACACACACCTGTTTGTAGAAGATCTGATCTCACACTGACGACTGTGCTGATGAGAGAACATGATTTCAGGAGATGATTGTCCTGCAGCAGATCTCAACCAGAGAACTCTGAGATCTTCTGCTCTGATCTCAGAGAGAACCTCACACTGCAGAGTCACCGACTCTCCTGGAGAAACTGACCCTCCAACTCCAAACCGAATCTACTCTAGACTCTGGGAGCCAGTTATATCTCCAATCTGCTAAATAAGAAAAAGTGTGACAGTTTTCACCTAAACTTCTCAAGCATTCAAACTTGACACAACACAAGAATCTGAAGGAATGGGAATCGGGTTTGTGAGACATGTGTAAGATGAGAAAGTCACCACAGGAAAAACAGGATTCTGAGATGCTGCGACTCCGACTTTTCCCTTTAACTGTGGAGAACAAGTGAAAATCCAGTGATTACCTCTGACAGCTAAGAAGGTTCCCGTGGAAAACTCAACAACGTTTATGCGAGACAAGCCGCAGAAGTAAGTTCCTTCATCGTCTTTAGTGGTGTTTGGAATAATCAGGGAGATGCTGCTCCTGTTTGCCTCCAGTCTGATTCCTGATTTACTGAACTCTGAAAAAATGGTGGGATTGGAATTTGACATCATCATTCCCACTGGCTGAGGAGCCTGTCCCACTCTCTGCTTATACCAAATCACTCGTTCTGCTCTCACACCTTCATTCAATGAACAGTGAAGAGTAACAGCCTCGCCAGACTTCGCTGATAAAAAGCGGGGCGTCTGATGCAGACCGACAACTTCAGCAAGACCTAAAAACAAGATCAAGCCAGTTTTAACTCACAGGGAAACAAGAAAAATTGGGTTAACAGCAAATCTGATTTAACGGATTTTAATTCGGTCATCAAAAATAAATTAGCAGGTAGAACAATGAGCTTGCCAATTAATGAGCCTACATATGTTCATGATGCTCTAGGCTCGGATTTCTGGTTCTCGATCTAAGTTTGCACCAACGTTGTACAAGTCAGTCTTAAAACCTCATCACACAAGCAGTATTCACACATGAATAAAAAAGATAATGATCCTTCATACTGAAAAGAGAATATTCACCTTCATCTAATCTAAATATTTATATTCATGAGCGTTTACAATCCTCATTACAGGACTTCCACTGATTTAATTAAAGTGTTTGCTGTTTTTTAAAGAGTTTAAGGTCTCCATGACCAACCACTTATATACTTATAATAACAGTCAAGTAACAGAAATAAATAACAGTGGATTTTATTTTATTTTTATTATATTTAAAGCATAAACTTACCCATTTTGGATAGACTTGCAATAAGAATCCAGACTGAAGAAACCTTTATCAAAAACATGGCCAGTAATTTTGATTATTTGAAGCAAACAGTTTAACGGAAAGTCTAAAGGTCTTTTCTTTCTGCTCGACGGAACCTATTTTGGCCACCAGTAGTCTTGTGCCTTTTTGATCCAGCCTTGCCATCAGAAGCGAAACAGCCAATGAAAACGTTTATTTCAGATCTTGAAAGTTTCATGACGCTGACGTGCTATTGTTCATGATGTTGCTGCTTTACAGTGTGACTGCAGGAGAAATTCATTTATGCACCGTTCAAAATGGAAAAAATGGACAGAATTTATAACCCAAGAATGTCATAATGTTTTATATTTCCATTAATCTAAATGATGCTCCATTCATTTCATTCATTCCCAGAAAAGTCCGCCCTTACTTGTCTTACTTACTTACTTACTTACTTACTTCGTTTCCACTTCTCTCTTAGACAAACGGCCTATTATTCACAGCGTTTTGCAAAGCCTGCAATAAAACAGGACAAAAACAAAGGCTGTAAATATTCACATTTTAGAAAAAAGGCAAAGCAGCTGAGCATGGACAAGTGTGGTCTTTCCTGATCAATAGCTGATTACACTAGAATGAAACATTTTAAATAGTATATCTGTAGTTAGAGGACCTTTCCCAGATTTTTGCCACTTTAAAAAGAGGTTTAACCAGCCAGTCAGTTCCTTCTCCTGAGATTCTCTGCGTCTCTCCTCTGGACATGTCCAAACCAGTGAAGTCTCTCTTTTCTCACTTTGTCTCCAATCTTGTCCATCCTTGTCACATCCAAATGACAGAATTTAAGCATAAGTTTTAGTGGAATTTTAAACTAGAAAAAGGAGGGTGTGTGTGTGTGTGTGTGTGTGTGTGTGTGTGTGTGTGTGTGTTTATACATGTTTGTGTATTCAAGCAAGTGACAAAGGTCTTTACGAACATACAGTTTAATTGTGAACTCAACTCACCATTTTACTAAGTAAGTAATGTAACATGGGACACTGATGAACGATGTCGTTTGTTTGTTTCTTTCTTTATTGTAGCACTAGAGCTGATCTGATTTGCTAAAACAAGAGGCAGCAGTGAGTCTGCAAATCCAAGTCCAAACCTCAGATCCTAACATTGAGATGTTTAGATAAAGGCTCGTTGTCAAGCCGTGGTTCAGGTACAGGATGAAGGATTAAACCATAAAGTTTTTGTGTATCTAATTGTGATTTGTTATTTTTTAGACAGATTAGAAACCTTGAAGTGTTTTTTTGTACTTTGCTGGTAGTTGTAAGAACAAATGCACTGAAAGTGAAAGCCAAGTGTTGGGAACAGTACCGTTTACATTTATAGCATCTAGCAGACGCTCTCATCCAAAGCAGCTTGCAGCTCTTGATTAAAGGGACAGTCCTACTGGAGTAAACTGGAGTTGAGGGTTTTGCTCAGGAACCCAGTGGAGGTGGGATTCGAACCTGACCTCTTGTTTCATAGGTGAGTTTAGAGTATATTATCACTAGAGCAACACCAGCATATCAATCATTCAATCACTGAGTGGCCTGCCTAAGCACTAGGCCTCAAATCCTCAAGTCCTCTGTCGTTGGGCATTATGTTCATATAATAAAATATAAAGGAAAAAAAATGTTTGACAGAAATATGAAGAATAATGGATGTGAAATGTGAAACAGAGCTAACAGTAATGGGCCTCATCCATTTCCATAGCAGGCATTTACCAGCAGAGTTCCTCCCCCAACTCGCTGCCTTTACAGGTTTATGCAACATGCTGCCTCAGGCTCAGATCTGCTGTCACCTTAAGTTCACCGGAGTGTAGTCCAGTTTTGTTACGGTATAAAAAGATCTGCAACTTTCCCAAAGCCAGTCGCCTTAACAATCAAATGTAATAAGCTACTAGAAATGTAGAGTATTGTTTTAATAACTGTAAAGTTAAGAATCGTTTCCTTTGTAAAGTTACATTTACACTAATGGCATTTAACAGATATTCTCATCCAGAGCGACTTCTCAAAATGCTTTATGGTCCTAAAGAAAAGACTAGAGTCCAAGACCCCAGAGCTCAGACTCTCTTATAATAGGACCTACAGCTAATGCCCATAAAAATAAAGTGAAAGTGACTATTTGACAAACGAACACACCACAGCGCAGCACTCATCCGCTTCATCTGCATTTAACCAACTTCCATTCGTGTATCCCGGACACAGGGAGCAGTGTTGGGGACAGTGCCTTGGGTTTGATTCCCTCACCAGTAGGCTGCCCTGAGGTACCCTTGAGCAAGTTACCATCCCCATCACTGCTCCCCGGGCACTTTCAATAAATGCCCACTGCTGCACTGTGTTTGCATAGGTTAAATGCAGAGGTCCAATTTCGTTGCCGTTCACTGTGTTCTGTGCTGTGACCTCGCAATGAAAAGGGTTGTCACTTTCACTTTCACTTTTTTGCTCATGGTCATATCTCAGGGTAACCTTCTAGTCCAGGGCTAAAACTCACAACCCTGATTATAGGGTCAGGTTATCTCTAGGCCATCACTGCCCAAAACTGTAAATATACAGCATAAAAGTATGAATAACACTGTAATAAAGCAACAGTTACATTCATGATTATAACTGTTATATTCATGACATTTTGACAAGTGCTGGAAAAGCGCTCATTTAAAATGCTCATTTGCTTGTACTTAAAACTTCAAAAGGTTTTAGCATATTATTTTGGAGATACAAGGTTTTGCTTACAATACTATCTGTATATTTTACAGTCTGTAGCACAAACAAGATCTAGGTTTAAATAGTTCGATTCATTCAAAAAAATATATACTGATCAAATCTAGAACTTCATGTTGTTACTTTTTAGTCTATTCTCGCCTCATATATAATTCTTGCCTCGGGAACTTACTATGTTTTTTGTGCAAGTGGATGTGCATGTGTGTGCATGTGTGTGCGTGTATGTTTGTGTGCATTCAAGCCTTTGAAGTGCCGGTGGACAGAGCTGGTTGAAGGTGCGTTTAAGCTTTGCACATTTTGGTGGTTTTGCAGCTCTGTCTTCCTTCCACGCGTTGTCGTTTGAAACACTACAGTTTCACTGCTGCATCTCTGCAGGCTGCCTTGACCACCCCTCAGTGGGTTTCTCAGAATAACAATCTCTCACCTTTCAAAGTTTCCACAGGATGTTTGGCTATTTTTGTTTGTCAAAAGCCACATTGAAAGTAGAACAGAAGAATAAAAAGTATAATAGGTGCAGGTAGCACCAAAATGAGCCCTGTGCAGTCTTCAGAACATTAAGGGACTTTGTGTTTGTTCGTTCCTCAGATAATAAAATATACATCTAATAACTCTCACCTCAGCCAGAAATTTTTAATAGTTACTATTCACTTACATTGATGATGAGGGATCTATCCACTGTAGTTTGTTTTTGGAAGTAGGAAAGATATAGAAAAGTAAAAAAAAGATTTTAAGCATAAGTTTTAGTGGGATTTTAAACTAGAAAAAAGAAGTGTGTGTGTGTGTGTGTGTGTGTGTGTGTGTGTGTGTGTGTGTGTGTGTGTGTGTGTGCGCGTGCAAAGGTTACATTCCATCTTCTCTCTTTTTCACATGTTGCTTCTGCATTCGCCTTCAGTCTCTAAGGACAGATGTGCATGAACATGTCCTGTTCAACAGATCAGAGCTCTCACTGACATGGACAATTACTAGCTATGTGGCAAATGGCTATGTGGCTATACTCAAAAAATAAAAACATATGTATGCTAGTTTATAACACTAAATATTTAATAAATTAATGAACCTACTTCTCAATCTGGCATTTCATTAAATTAAACCCTGAAAAAGGTTTATTTGGTAGGTTTGTTGATCACTTCTGGTATTTAATAATCCTGGGACAGCAGTGAAAACGCCCCCTTCTGACCACAAGAAATGAACATTGTTTTGTTTTCTTTGCATTGCCAGAAAGTTATAACCGGCAGCGATTACTTTTCTAAAGAACTATTTCAGTGTCTTGGCAGCGACGCTAGCAGGAGAAGATGGGTGTGTGGTCTTGTAATTTCCACCCTTTAAAAACCACACTTACTGTTTCATACTAACTGTCATTCTGCATCAGGTGAGTGTGCAGAACTCCTGAGTCGTGACGAACACACCACTGACAGAGAACGAAACGAATGCCACAGTGATGAACGGGACGCACAGTGACTGATAGCTCTACACTGAGTCACTGAGATCTACATACCTTTAGACCAATGAGGCACATCTGGACATACTGAAGCAGGGCAGAGCGCCCCAAAACTCGACAGAAGCTCCCCATAAAAGTTTTTTCACTATGTGAAAAAAGTGCTGGCCAGGAGGGGAGGCTAAACAAATCAAAAAACCTCAAGAAGAAAGAACTTGAGCAACAGGCTGAACCAGGGAGGGTTCGGAAGCCTGGCCAGAAAACTAAACAACCCCCTGTTGACTATGATATGACTGGGCCCACTACCGGGGCCCAAGGAAGGGACAGGTCTGGGCTTTGGGATGGTGAGAGGACTGAGCTACTGGACAACTAAAAGAGAGGCTCAATTTAAACATTAAACATTTGTTAACTGATTTGATAACTCAAACTTTCAAGTCTGGTTCTAAGTTGATGTCTAATATTGTACGGTGTAATAGATTTTCTCATTCACAAATGCTCAAGGGTTTCATTTCTAGCGTGTCTGTTCATGCTCATGCCAACAAAGTGAAAAATAAGCTGCGCATGCCGGAATCATTATAAAACCACTTGATGCTTCCCGAAAACCTTCACAGCCGTTCAGCTGCCAGACCGCTCTTAATGTAAACAAAGATAATTGAGGTCAAAGACATATCTGCCCTGCTGGGATTATTTCTCTTTTCAGCAGCTCAAAACATGCCCCAGGTCTCTCTGCTGTTTTGGGTCTCCTGACTTCTTCTTCAGATGGGAGTTTTCTTTCTCCATGTCCCACATTTCCCTTCATAGCTTCTCAGTGACCGAC
Source organism: Hepsetus odoe (assembly GCA_017165825.1). Classification (NCBI taxonomy): domain Eukaryota; kingdom Metazoa; phylum Chordata; class Actinopteri; order Characiformes; family Hepsetidae; genus Hepsetus; species Hepsetus odoe. The sequence goes on from CM029376.1 coordinate 3,430,062, forward strand.
TGTAGCCACTGTAGCCACAATTTCTAACCCTAACTGGGGTTTTACCTAATTTAATATCATGCCTGAGTCAACACTAGTGGAACTGCGATCTGAAAATGAAAGGTTAGTAGCTTTAGTAGCAGTATGGTACACAGTGGTGCACAGTGGCAGTGGTGGCCTAGTGATTAGGGACAAGGCCCCACCATTGCGATGTCATGGGTTCAAGTCCCAGACCTGTAGGTTCCCCCGAGTTATTCTCAGAAGTTTTGCACAACACTTTTTATGTGCTAGGTAGTTGTAGGTCCTAAACTTGCAACTTTGCTTATGCTCAGCTAGACATCCATCCACTGAACTTCTAACCAGGTTAGTGCCAGAGTCCCAGGGCTCTGAGGAAAGCAACCAAACAGAAGGCTCCAGCTGGGACTCCAAGCCAAAACATCCTTGCTGTGAGATGACAGCACTGCCTACAGCACCATCACACCAGTGTAGACTAGTCAGGTTTATAACCCTGAGAATGAGGTCTTGAATTCTCCACATCAAAGTGTGGTTTTTTTTGTTGTTGTTGTTCTCCTGACCTAAACTTTCTGGTGAGCCTTCAAGTGTCAGATTGTGCTTTGAAATCACACAACACTGGCTCCATCTAATGGACCCAATGCTGCCATTGCCCAGGGATGTTTAGCAGTGCAATTAGGACAGTTTATTGTTCCTACTTGATGTTGTCCTTAAAACCTGTGTAGATACATGTTAATAATGTGTGTAACGACAACGCAATTCCTGAACAGCTTGTAAAATTATAAGTGTATATGTGTAAAAACAGTGGCAGCAGTGGTCTAGTGGTTAGGGAGTCAGCCCCAGGAGTTTGAAACCCAGACCAAAAGTTTCCCCTGAGGTATCCTTGAGCAAGGTACCATGCCCATAACTGCTCCTCAGGTGTTTTAAATAACTGCCCCCTGCTGCACGGTGTGTGTGCATGAAAGTAGAGGTTTGAATTTCATTGTGTCTCACTGTTTCGCAATGACAAACTAGTCACTTTCACTTTTCATCTTTACTCATGAAATTATTAAAGTGTATTAAACAGTTATTAAAAGCACATCATTATTAGGGAACCATTTTTGTGCAATATATTCATGTACGTGCTTCTCTTTTTTTTTTCTTCTTTTTCTTTCGGCTGCTCCGTTTAGGGGTCGCCACCATGTATGTCCTTATAATGTTCTATTCTAAATTTTCCCGGGTCTTTTGACAAATCACTTGGGATCAAAGTACGTTATAATGCAGCACATAGAAAAGGTAAATTTTAACCCTCTTTATCTTTAAGAACAATAATTCACTCTCCACACCCATTTCAGTAAATTGTAGGTGTTCCACACCCACCTCTCGGTTATTCAAGGCTGCAGCCAACAATCACCGCCAGTTTGCAGTGAGCTGCAGGGCAATCACTGAAAACTCAGAGCGGCTTTGGAAAGGCAGCAGCACCATGAGGGCAGTAGAAGTGACACTGCTTCTGGGTTTGTGTCTCCTCAGTGACATTCACCAATGGCGGGTATTTGCTTTTAACCTGGACGATACAAGTGTACTGAAGAAAAGAGGAGAGGCAGACAGTCTGTTTGGATTCTCCATAACAATGCACCACCAGCTGAAACCTACTGAGCAGCAATTGTGAGTTCCTTTAAGTGTTTTAATGTCAAGCCAAAATAATTCAAAAATGCATTTTTTATGATTTTTCCTTAATAATTTCTGTTATATCTTTGTCAAGCCAATGTAGTAAACCTAACATATCTCCAAAACTTCAGCTTGTTGATTGGTGCCCCTCGGGCAAAGGCCTTACCCAACCAGAACGCTAACATAACTGGTGGTCTGTACCGCTGTAAGTTTACCATGCAGGCCAGCGACTGTGAGCGGATTTCTGTGGGTCAGTGTTATTCTCTTTTCTTTTTTGAAAGCCTATGATTTTACAGGACCATTGGCATAAGAAAGTCCATTTCCAGTGTACATATTTTTAAAATGATCTCACATTCACAGATGCACAGCCAGCAGATGAAGAGAACCATAAAGAAAACCAGTGGCTGGGTGTCCGTGTGCAAAGCCAGGGCCCAGGTGGTAAAGTGGTGGTAAGGCAATAATAGCACATGCATGTATAATGAAGCTCTCTGCAGCGATGTGGATCATTCTGTATTTTATGAGTTCATCAACTTCTGGTTTATTTAGATTTTTCTCGTTCACAACTAGATTTGGAGCATATGAAAATAATTCACTGACCCTCTGTTTAGGTTTGTGCCCACCGCTTCCAGCTGTGGAAATATGGGAGACAGATGGTACTGGGCAAGTGCTTAATTTTGGAGCAGAACCTGGTAATGGAAGAAACTAAGATATTTTGTCAGAATCGCCATTATGACAAGGACCAGTTTGGCTGCTGCCAGCAGGGTCTCTCTGTGGCTTTTTCAAAGGACATGAAAAATGTCCTGTTTGGTGCACCAGGCGCCTATGAATGGAAAGGTACTTGATTGCTTTATGTCTGCGGCACTTCTCAATCCTGGTCCTGCTGATCTGCATGTTTTAGTGTCCCATCACTGATGCAATTCATGAATAGATCTTTCTTGAGGAGATCTGAATGTTAAACTGGGGAAAACATTTAAACATGCAGGACAGTGGTAGCCCAGCACCTAGACTGGGAAGCACCGGCATGTATTAATGGGAGCTTCTTCAGACTTACATCCTCATCTCTGCAGTGATTCTGTCTTTTTAAAGGCGTTGTTCGCATGGAGCCTACAAAAGACACCCCTCTGGACAGCTTTGAAACTGGAGACAAGAATGATGTCCTACCTCTGGACATCAGCAGCTATTTAGGTGAACATGCCTGCCAACAAGAAATGGTTTAGTTTTTATTTAGAATGTGATTGGTTTAAATAAAAATAAAATAATAAATAAACTCAAGTCATCAATGAAGTGGCTTCTTTAACCATGTTATCACTTTTTCCAGGATTTGCTCTGGATTCTGGATTGAATCTGATCAAGAAAGAGCAGCAGATCATAGTGGCAGGGGCACCACGCTCCAACTGGAGTGGAGAGGTTCTGTTCTTGAAGCCTGTCACCACAGAAGGCAGGAGGTCTCTGAGCGTAGTGCAAACCCTCAGAGGACCTGGCTTAGCATCGTCCTTCGGCTATTCTCTGGCTGTTCTGGACATTAATGCAGATGGGTGAGTGGAGAACAGATTTGCTTGAAACACTGATCTTATGTGCTCTGATGTAAAATTCATGGGATGATGGTCTGCCAGTGTTATAAACAGAGGGGTAGTTACTCATAGCAGATCATAAATGAGTCAGTATTACCAAAACACAGTGGAATTATTTATAAAGTATGGCAAAATGGGCTTTATTCAGTCAAACAATACAATTGCCTCAATTACCTCAATGCATGAGATATTTTGACAACTGTGTCAGCACTAATTATATGTATGTCTTTAGGATGTTTTCAGAATATTTCACAAAAAAAAAAACAATGGTGTGCAGATATGTGCCCCTCATTTTTTTATATTTTGCTAGGGCATCACCTTCCTGCTACTATTTTAAGTCTGTCAAGACCGCATGTTGTGTAAATTAATGAAAAGAAATGGGAACAAATGTTTTACCTTTACAGGCTACAAAATATCTAAAGACACAAGGTTCTAGATAAAAAAGTTCCACCTACTCAGCATTCAGCATCAGCAATAAATGATCATCTGGAATCATCTGCTCCTGTTTCTTCACTGCTTCATGTCTTTAGTTAGACACTTTGTTCTGCTTGAAGGTTCAGACGTAGATCACTGTGTGGATTAACCAGTACAAAACAATCAAACTGCTACAGAAACTACTGAAAATGAGAGACAAAAACACTGTCCTTCAGGAAAAACTGGAAAACTGTTACTCAATGATACATTAAACAGAGAAGGAAGTCACTTTGGAAGCTAAATATGAAGAAATGAAGGCAGACTCAGAACTGTATTATAAAATATTCCTTAAAAAATCCTTTTTCCATTTTTCCAAAATGTGAGAACTTTTTGTACATGGGCTAAAGTACACTTGGTTGAAACCCATCAGTCCAACACTCCTGCAAGGCAGCTGAAGCAGAACAGAAAGGTATGAGTGAGAAATAGGTGCAGATGGGCCGGTGGTGTTGAAGAACTTAATGAGGCATTTAGCTTGTTAACTTTCACATGAAGGGAATGTTGGCATCATCCGGCTGAGCTGACAGATGGACAGGTGACAGGAAGCAAGATCAGCATGTATTCACATTCAATCTATTAAAACTTTAGATGAACTCAAATTTATTGTAGCACAACCTGCAGCTGCTTTGTAATTGGAGACAGGATCACTGCGAAACTTAAGGCTGCCCTGTTTGCATTGGAAGAGCAGAAATCTGGGCAAATTCTTCAGCCAGTGATTGGACAGAGGATGTACTATGTATGTGTCTATGTGAGCAAAATGTATCTACTTAAAAAAAGCGAGGTTTTAAATACTTTGTGTTAATTCAGTTCTAATTCTGATCTGCTGAAGACATGTAATAAACACATGAAACCAAAGTCATTGAGTCAGTTTAACATAACTGCTGCAATTTAAATGCATTACTGTTACATGGACAAGTGTTTTACTAGATCACATAACTTAGCAGTGTTACTTTGTTCATTTAAGCACACTTAAGAAAATATCATTCTATTGGTATTCTAGATGGGATGACCTCATTGTAGGTGCACCCCAATTCTGTGAGGTAGATGTGGATGCAGATGTGGGAGGAGCTGTATACGTCTATGTCCACCATAGTGGCATCCATTGGGACAACATAGAGCCAACCGTTCTTCATGGCACTAAAGCCTCCATGTTTGGACTAGCAGTAGGAAGCATTGGAGATGTCAATCATGATGGTTACAATGGTGAGGTGCAAAAATGTCTCTCAAATCATATCATGCTCCATACAAGCATGATTTCACTGCAATGTTGTTGGTTACATTGCATCTGAGGGCAACCAAAACCAAAACTTTCTGTTGCTATTTGCCAGATTTTGCTGTTGGAGCCCCTTATGATATCAGTGATGGTGCAGTGTACATCTACTTTGGCTCTGGTGGTGTCTTGTCCAAAAATCCACAGCAGGTGAATAAAGTGATTCCAGAATCCAGATACAGAGCTTTAATTTGTGCATAAAGCAGATCCAGTTTGTACTTTTCCTTTTGTGCAGGTTCTAAATGGCAAAACCCATAACATCAAGTTGTTTGGCTATTCCTTGTCTGGAAACATGGATATAGATAGGAATGGCTACCCAGACCTAGCCGTCGGGTCACTCTCTGACAGTGTGGTGGTTTTCAGGTAACTTAGCCTGGTTCATCTCTTACCACTTCACAGTACCCGTGATCTGTGTATCAGGATGTCAATATCTTTTGTTAAAGGGCTAAACCAGTGATAAACATCGAGAAAGTCCTGGAATTAAATCCCAGTGAAATTGATTACTTGGGAAAAAACTGCCAGACAGGTCAATGGTGAGCATTAAACTATTCATCAATTCAATGCAAAATGTCTCTTTTTTATTTTGGACCGTTTGGTACAGCGAGTTATTTTACATGTTTTTACTGAACCCCCCCGGCATGCAAATCTTCAAGCAAAATCATTGCTGAATTATGCTTCTCCTTCACAACTTATCCAGCTACGTACAACCCCAGACCAAGTGAGTGCCCTGTGAATTCACAAAAGATGTCAGAATATGTTTAATAAGTCTGTGCCCTTATATTAATTTAAGCTTGTATGACGATTTTAGGTATCTTTTACAATCTTGTTGCTGATAAAGGACATTTTGAGAGTACCCCCAGGGTGACGACTCCAGGATCCTCTAGAAAGTTCCTTGAGCTCAGCCAGCAGGGCCAGAGATATTGCTCCAAAACCTATCTCCGACTCATGGTATAGAATGCTCACTTCTTTTGATTTTTTTAAAAACCTTCTGCATACTCTCCTGCAGTGTCCCTCCAAATGGTTCTGAGGAACTTCTAAACAGACTTATCTTTTTTGAGGGCTTTCTGGCGGTCTCTTAAGACAAGTATGAGAACCAAAAGATTATAGTTTTAATTGCTTCCCACTGTAATAAAAGTGTAAAATAGATGTTGGTCATGAATGTGTTCTAAGTAAAATTTCCTTTCATTCAAATAAATCGCATGTCTCCAGAGAAACATTGCTGACAAGCTAGCAGACATCCCTATCGGTCTGTCAGTCACTTTATCACCAGAAACTCCTTCTCAATCAGTGAGCCAGGGCTCTTTACCTCCACTAAAGCCCATCCTCGAACCAGCCGGAGATGACGTGCCTACCATAGCTAAGGTACATCATGAGAGAGATATCTTATCAACCTAACATCATTAATGGACCATTCTGTTATTGATGCACCTTTTCTTACCATCCAAGCTCAAGTTCTTAAACACTGGATGTGGAAAGCATGGTATCTGCAAAAGTAACCTACAGCTTCACTACCGCTTCTGCACCAAAGATCAACAGCAAGACAAGTGCACTCCATTGCCAAGGTATGAACCAGGTCTTTTAGCCTGTCAAGCCTAACATTTATAGACATTCTCCCATCAATACCTGTCTCCAGAGTTTTTGTTGAGCATGCATGACCACACTGGGATGGGTCTGAGAAAAAGTGATAGTTATAAAATGTTTGTGTCTCTTATGCTGCTCTAAAACACATCTTGCATTGTTTGCGATGTTCAAGTGAGGGTGGTATGGCAGTAATTTCTCCAAGCGATGAGAATACTGCACTGGAAATAACAGTGACAAACAAAGGAGGAGATGATGCTCATCTTGCTCGGCTTTCTGCAAACTTTCCACAGTCTCTGCCTTTATCATCTGTTATTCCCACAGAGACCAGTGTAAGTCGTGCACTAGGAACTCCATATCTCCACATGGGGAAATAATTTGCTTAAGCATCCTTGATAATGCATATACCCAAGAATATGAATTTGTTTTTTCTGCAGAAGGTGGACTGTACAGTGCATGGCAATAAAACAAAGGCTGAATGCCAGCTGGGAAACCCACTGAGGAGAGATAAAGAGGTAAAAGAAACATTTCCCACCTAGGCTCAGTATTCCCATCACACTTTCTTTAAGTTACCATACTTTTTCTTATCTCAGGATAGCAGTGGCCTAGTGGTTAGGGACTAGGCCCCAGGTAACTTTGAGCAGAGGTTGCATTTTGTTGCCTTTCACAGTGAAAAAATAGTCACTTTCACTTTCAAATTATGTTTCAGGTTACCTTTTATCTAATGCTAAGCACTGATCAGCTGTCAGCAGACATAGCAGCCGTCAACGTGACGCTGGACCTTGAAACGTAAGATTTAAACAGGTTTCATGTTAAAAATAATATGTACTAATCAGTTTTTATCTTCATACTTTGTTGCAAATATATAACTTTATCACAAGTTCAATAATGCTTTTTTTTGTAAATCAATCATAGGTCAATAAATAAGGTATCATTGAACCCAATGATACTTTGATTAGAATGTGCTAAGCCAAAATAAAGTGCACTGCTGAAAAACCACTATAAAATTTCATTAACACATACTTATTGTTGTAGGATCAGTGAGCAAAATAATTCCCAAATTTTTGCTGAGGCTAAAGTAGTCCTTGAGATGGAGCTCCAAATCACAGGGTAAGTGTGGCATCACTTGGGATCTCCAGCTTTAGTCCTGGAGGGCCACAGTTCTTGACTTTCCTGCTCAAACACTCCTAGTTCAGCTCACTGGTTAATGGCCAGGTTTAGTGAATGTGTGTTGGACGCAGGCCTAGAGCTGCGGACCCTATGTTTCACTTTCAAGGCTCAAAACTGTATTATCATTATCATAAGAGAGCAAGAGCACTAAACTAGGTAAGGATGTATAAGGACACTCATCTATGAACCAAGAGCTCACTGGTTGAAATCCCACCTCCATCATGACCACCCTTAACACAAAGTTGCTCCAGGGAGACTGACCCTGTCAAAAGGAAAGCAGAGTTGCATTAGATGTGAGTTAAACTGGCTCAGATAGTTTTGATGAAGTTGAGTGGTTCTGCGGTAGCTTTCATAACATATTTACTGTGCCTTTTTATTCCGTTCCATTTCAGCTCAGTTTTAAAAGTTTAGTCATGAATTAAATTCTTTTTTATTTTGGTTTCATTTCATTCTGCAGGGTGGGTTCTGTTCCTGGTGTGCTTTGTCTTTGCTCTTACTTTCAGGCATTCGACAGACACTGGCATGTATAGACGTGCTTTGTCAGTAGTGTTTTTATTCTGACAAATTCCTCATGTGAACTCCTGCCCCTTCGGTGCCTCGCCTTATATAATTTCCCTGCAGTTTAATTAGCTTTTCAATTCAAGTTTTTGATGACCTTTTCAAAGGAATATTACTGTTACTTGAGTCATTATTTCACAAAATTTGCTATATTTAAAGTATTTTTTAGGTTTAATTTAAAGATTTAGGCTACCACCTCTTGGAACATAGTTTAATGGTGAGATGGCAACAGCAGTGCAGTTTGCAGCAATGCAATCTGTAGTCTTTTGTTCATTCTGTAATGTGTGGCTGTAGACTGGCCAAACCTTCCCAGGTGTACTTTGGAGGAGCTGTGAAAGAAGAGAATGCAATAACATCAGAAGACGAGATCGGTTCCCCCATACAGTATGAGTTTAGGGTGTGTCTTCTATCTTCTATAACCTTTCAAATGTTTAAAGAAGTTTAAAATTTGGTATTTTTAAGTCATCTTAAATTTTATTTTTATAAGATTAAGGCATCTGCTTATGACTGCGCTGAATATATGGTATTTAAGCACAGCTGGAACTTGACTGTGAAAGGCATAAAAAGTTGTAATGCATGAAACATGATCTGCATTAGAACTTCTACATTTAAACCACAGTTTAATAGACATGAATCAGGCTTTATTTAATACCAGACTCTTTGTGGCCCTCAGATCAGAAACATGGGTCGGCCTCTGAAGTCCTTTGGCTCGGTGACGCTGAACATCCAGTGGCCACAGAAGAATGCCGATGGCAAGTGGCTCCTGTACCTGCTGCAAATAACCGACCTGAAGAATAAGCCCATTAACTGCACCCCAGCTAAAGAAATCAATCCACTCAAACGTGCCAAGGTATCACCGGGGGCTCTGCGCTTCTCCACTGTTTTTATTCTGCAGCTTCTTCCGTGTGATTTGTTTTTCCCCAGGCCCTTCCTAGATCTTGTTACTTGATGCTGGGCGGTGGCTGGTTGCACCTCAATAGTAGTTCTTTTCTGCTCTACTGCAGGTTTCATCCAGAGGAAAGCGCCAAGTGGACGGTGAAGCGAAGGTGGAAGCACTCTGCATTGATCAATTAACGTGCTTGTTTGGACTAAAAAAATACAAATATCTGGTAAATCTGCTAAAGGCATCTGCTAGTTTTTTCAGATTTGTTCATGGGTTTGATGGGGGACTTTTATCTTGTTTTTTCCCTTAAGCTTCACTTATAACTCATTCTTTCATTCTATTTCACATGAACTTTTACCAACCCCTCATACTACACATTAGAATTCAACATTCTTTTCTATTAATTTGCCTTTAATATTGATTTTATAGTATAAAAAATGTAAAAGTGTTCCGATTGGTAGCTCTGTATTGGGAGCTCTGTAAGTGTGTAAATGGTTGGGGTTACACTGCTATAAGTGGAACAAGCAGAAAAAGGTACATTTGTTGGTTTAGCTGGACTATCTGGAGTGAAAAATTTTTATTTACTACATCAAACTCATCAATTCAGATTATTTTACATGAAATATGCCCTTTAGTTCATTCACAATAGATCACATTATGTATGCAGGTGGTATTCGTTTGTTGGGTCTACTCACTACTGCTGACATTCTTTTCTATTTTTATTCCAGACATGTGCTGAAAACATGAAATGTGTGATGTTCAAATGTCCCCTTCAGGCGGTGGACAGTACTGCAGTAGTCATTTTCCACGCTCAAGTATGGAATAGCACTTTTGTGAAGGTAGTTTTACCTTCACATCTTTTTGGCTCCAGTTGGTAGGAATGGATGAGTTGTCGCAAAGTCGGATGATATGTTTTAGACCGCAGGCCTCACACTTTCATTTGTATCTGCATGACATGTAACATCTATTTATAATATGTTTATTTTTTAATATTTAAAATGATGCGGTGTGATGCTGAGGGTCATTTCTCTGACAGGAATATGACTCCCTGAACTATCTGGATATTGTCCTGAATGCTTCTCTCAGTTTTGACGGCTCTCAAGAGAATATCAGGCTTCGTCACTCTCAAACACAGGTAAAAGCTTTCATGGGAATCCATCCATCCATCCATTAGCCAAACACAGAGAGTGCTGGAGCCCAACCCAGCACTCACAGGAGGAAAAGCAGAGAAAAATCCTGGATGACAAGCACTCTCACATCCATCATTCTCTTCTGAGCGTCTCGCATGTACCATATAGGGCAGCGGTGGCCTAGTGTTTAGGGCGTTGGCCCCAGGATCGGCAGGTCACGGGTTTAAATCCCAGACCAGTTGATTGCCCTGAGGTACCCTTGAGCAAGGTACCATCCCCATCACTGCTCCCTGGGTGCTTTCAGTAGCTTCTGGGTGCTTTCAACCTGCTGCAAGGTGTGTGTGGGTGATAAGCAGAGATTGAATTTCGTTGTGTCTCATTGTGTTTTGTGCCATGTTTCACAAAAGTCACTTTCACTTTTTTCATATGGAAACCACTGCAATCAATCAGAGGAAATAGGTCAGAGAAGAAAAGGGGCTTATAACAGTTCAGGCTTTTTCCCTCAAAAGTTCTAGAGGTTTTGATCTGACTACCCTTGTCATTGCGAAACGCTGCACAGAACAACACAACGAAATTCAATCTCTCAGTTTCCCACACATGCAGCAGCTATTGAAAGCGCACGGGGAGCAGTGACGGGGACGGTACCTTGCTCAAGGGTACCTCAGGGCAACCTACTGGTGAGGGAATCGAACCCACAATCTTCTGATCCGGGGGCAACTCCCTAACCACTAGGCCACCGCTGCCAGTTAACATCAACTCTTGGGAGCTGATGTTAACTGAAATGGAAAACTATAAGGACCGTCAAAATGTCATTTTCATGCATTGTTGAGGAATAGTTCTCCAGGCTTCCTTAAGGACAACGTTTTTGCTCTTACTTTAAGTACAGACCCTGTACCTGAGCAGTTTCACTTTTATTGTGTGTGTGCTAAGCCACACCATGAGCTGCATGAGGATCATTAAAGCAGAACAAAGTCAGCTCAGCTTTGAAACGTCCTTCAAGAAGCCTAAAGAGATGTATTCCTGAAAACAACTTAAAGAAATGACAAGAAAGCTGTGGTTGCATCAAATGTTGACTTTAAAACTGAGCTATACAACCTCTCTCTGTGTTACAGAGTGTAGCAGCATGTATGTTTGTGCACTGTGCAATAAATAATTTCATATTTTCAGCAAAATTTAAAGAAAAATTGGGTGACTCAAGGCTTTTAAGCAGTATTGGAACTACTGCAATGTGCAAATTTCATAAAAAAAACAGTAATCAAAAATATGTGGTAAAATAATGTATTAGAAATGAAAGAAGAAAATACATATTCAACAAAAAATGTTGAAAAAATGAGGGAATGCATTCAGCACTGGCAGGTTTATTTTAGACTACAGTACAATAACAAACATGAGCATGAAACAGCTGAAGTACAGACATAAATGTAATATTTTTTGATATTTATGAATCAAATACCCTTTTAAAAGAACTGTGTTAATGCATACAGGCCATGTGATTTTTATTATCTACACAATGTTACTGGAAGTGTCATCTGACCCCACCATGTGGAGGCTGTACTGCCTGCCAGCTCAGAGTGTGAGCTATGGGATTCAAAGTGAAAATAGTGAAATATAATAGTTATTTAAATCCTTTTGAAGTGAATTCTTGAATGTAAACACATGAAGACAAAACTAACGGTGTTAGTCTGTTATTTGCAGGTGAGGTTAACGTTGTTCCCAGAGATGGAGCCTTCTTCAAGCCAAGCTCCTTGGTGGGTGGCTTTTCTCAGTGTGATCCTTGCACTACCCCTGCTCGCTCTTCTGATGTACTTCCTTTCCGAGGTAATCCCTCTGTATGTCTTACTCAGTGTGATTTTACACACCCAACACATTAAACACACAACCAAGCCCAAGTGCACTTTATTCCCTCCATTTCATGAGTCTAACTATGTCAGCAGTGATATGTTAAACATTCTTGTGATAACTTGTGACTCATGGTCCTCAGCTTGGATGCTTCACCTGTGAGATGTGCACCGATGACAAGAGCGGATATTATGCCATCAATAATAAAAATGCAGCAACCTAGACCCCTGTGCTGGAGGATGTACGTGACTCTTCTAGTTCTTCGGAACCTGCAGCTAGTTGAACAGTCACCCAGGTTTCTACATGATGGAGAACCGGAAAAATATCCAACATGAACAAAGTTCTTGAAAAGTGGGCACCACAGTAACCCCAGTATCGGCCCCCGAAGAGAAACAAGAAAATATGTATATTGTATTTCTTTGAAGCAACACATTTGCATTGCTTTTAGCTGTGAAAACGCACACTGCCTGCACATTTGTACTTGGGAGCTAAAAATGATGTGCTTTGTTTTTGATCTTCGGTGGTGTTTGTGAGTGTGATTAGTAACGTTTAAGGTAGGGTTGGGTCATTTTTGAGGCCAGCTGACCCAAACTCTGCAAGATGGTCATGTGACCCCCGGAAGACACTTTATTGCAGGGTGGTGTTCATAAGGCTACATGGCCTCTTATGAAAAGTAACCTACAGAAACACTTTAAGGTTTATTCCAACGAACATCCATTCAGGTTAGACTTTCTGAATTAAACTCATGGATGATGAGAGATGCTTGTTGGAATAAACTTTTATATCTCAAAATATGTTTCTGTTAGTTTCATAAAAGGCTTGTTTAGATGCAGCCAAATGAACAGATCAGTGAAAGATTACCAAAAAAGTGGTAGCTGGGAAAAAAAGGGTTTTTTTCTTTTCTCTTTTTTTGCCTTTTTCACACAACTTGAAATTGTCATCTTTTCTTTATCACTGTGAAAAATGACTGAAATTAATCGCTTCATATTACTAACACTGGAAGTTATTAATAGGCTTTTTTTTTGCTGGCCTTTTTGCCAATCTGAACTAAGTGAAAGAAAACAAAAATAAAATCCTGAATATTTTAACAGCATTTTATCATATAAAGCAGCAGCAATGTGTATTTTAGAACAGAGACTGCAGAACCTCTTCTGTTGAGTTTGATGACATTAAAAAATTGTACTAATGGGGCAGATGATACTCTACATTTTTGACAGATACCCAACCCTAGTTTTAAGGTCAGTTTTATCACCGTTGAAACTCAGTATGGGATTATTATAAGACTTCATTGGCCGGATGGAGGAGCTGGGGTTTGGAGGAACATCGTTACGGCAGGAGTGAAGATGAGGATGGTGCCCAGTACAGAAACAGTGAGGAAGGCCCAGAGGAAGATTCGGTCTAGGACTTGAGCCACAAACTTCCAGTCCTGTACCACCTAGAACAAGAGCAGACAACGTCATCATCCTAAAACCCAGAAAGGTTCATATCAGCCATTCATTTAATTTCATGCCAAAATTATGGCAGGCTTAAAGTGCCAGAATGATACGGATGTGTAAAACTTCAAACCCCAAACTGGAATCGTACCTTTTGTGTGTTACATGGTATAGTTCCTTTGATCTTTTTTGTATTTTTTAGTTTTTATAAACCTGTAGCTTGAAGCATACATTATTTTTATATTATGTTTTTCAATAAACATCTACCATAATACTGCCTAGCTCTTCCTGCTTTAAACATAGAAGAATATAGACATGCTTCACTTCTTTGTTAATATCTGAGCTGTTTTGCTGCATTTATATCATGAGCTTTAAAGGGACGTGTATTTTTAATGAGAAATTGATCATCACTGGAAATAGTTTTACTTTTTATTGGGTTTCTAAATTAAAACATACTGACTTTATAATAGAAACAGTTGTTGAGTTTCACCAAATGAAACTATGGACAATTAGTTGTTCCTAATGACCATTAAAGCTCAACATGGAATTTATTTCCATTCATGATTTTTTATCCTTTGTTTATTTATTTTTAGACTTGACATAATTGATTTTTTCTGGATATAAACAGCAGATACAGTCCTTTAAAGACCAAAAGTGAGAAAAACTGAACTGATGTAGAAGTAATGTCAATGAAGGTATCTTTTTTGAAGACTAAGAGACCTAAAGACACTGCACTGGGTATTTCCTCTGAGCAGTGTTGGAATTTGGACTAAAGGCTTTGCTGTCCCTTTGGTAGAAATGGCCTAAATATGTAACTGTAATATATCTTTTAATTACTTTTTATTTTAATTAATAATGATGCTGGTATATCTTAAATTTGCTGATGGCCTTTTCCCTAACAGAGTACAACATACTTAGCAAAAGTGAACCTCTGCCAGTGGCTCCTTTTATATATATGTTTACTTGTACACATATTTACATATATATGTATTTTTCTAACACCTTAAGCTGTAGACCTAAGTGACTGCCAAGGGACCAGATATTGAAATTGCACCTCTCGGATGAAATGCTCCTTGCGGATGTGTCGTGAGATGTAGCGGACAGAGCAGGTTGCTTTTTCCAACATGTTGACCAGAGCCTGACCTTCACCTTCAGGGCCTGGAGGAGCCTTTCGGATACGTGGCTTCAGCTCAGGGCTTTGGGGTTCCAGCTCGGGATAGTGGTAGCGGTCGGTGTGCCCCCGCATGCACAGCAGGTGCGGCAGGCGCTGCAGGAAGAGCGAGCGTACCCATGGCGACATGGGGTGGTAGGTGGCAGAGGAGCGGTGGTGCACATTTATCACAAACACAGTGACGATGATGGACAAGGTTACAAAGATCATGATGAAGAGCAGGTACTCTCCAATCAAAGGAATCACCTTGGAGGAGGATGGGATGATCTCTTCGATCACCAGCAGGAAGACAGTAAGGGAGACAAGAACAGAAGTGGACAGTGAGACCTTCTCACCCTCGTCTGAGGGCAGGTAAAAGACCAGCACGGTGAGGAAGGACAGGCCCAGGCAGGGGATGATGAGGAAGAGTGTGTAGAAAAGTGGAAGACGCTTCAGAATGAAGGAGTAGGTGATGAAGGGGTAGGACAGTATGCCATCACGTCGGTTGCCCTTCATGCCAGTGGCACTCAAAATCTCCCACTCGCCATTGTCGAAGAAATCGCTGCGGTCCACTTGGTGGTTCATGAGCACCAGGTCCACCATGGTCCCATCATAGGTCCAGGACCCGAACTTCATGGAGCAGTTTTGCCGGTCGAATGGGAAGAACGTGACGTCCATGGTGCAGGCTGATTTGTAGCTGGCAGGAGGGGTCCAGGTGACTGCACCGTTATACTTTATAATTGCTTTAGTCATCAGAGAGCCTTCAAAACGTCCATCAGCACTAATGGAGATTTAGAAGAATCTCATTAGCATAGCTGACAACGATGATGCTTTCTTACAGTTTAGTTCTATGAAATCTATATTAACATTATTTTTATTGTACATTTTAAATGCAATTTCTAGACTGTCAAAGTTAATGCCTTTTTTTTTTTTAGTTTATAATAAAGGTGCCAAAGGATTTTTTTTATGCAGATTTAAAGGAGAACCTCTTTATTCAAAGGCTGTACTGCAGGCCGAAGCTCAGCTGCTTGTGTGCCGTGTGCTACTGTAATATTTTACACTGTAATCTATGACTCTTCTCAGATATACCGAATAAAAATATAAAATACAGAATTTATATTATGTATAGCTTGTCAATGGTCTTTTAAGTGATGCCTTTAGCAGAATAGGATGGACAGCGCAATAACATTTCTTCCAATTATGTCATTTCTACTTACAAACATAAATGTCTTTTAAGATACTTTGAGACACTTTAAAGATAACTCACTGAGCTATTAAGTTATAATTAGCTTTTCTTTTTGCTTTTTGCTTTTTAGTCGCTTCTGACGGTTACAGTTTCTAAGGCTTAAGAAAATTTCCATGCAAGCATCATTGTATACTGTGAGATGATGGCTGACGTACTTCTCGTACAGCACAATGTCAGGCAGCCAAATGCTCTCTGACGGCACTCTGATGAACGTTATCCCACCATAGTCGTCCGGGTTCCATCTGAGTTTATAATCAGTCCATTCCTACACGCCCAGAAAACTGTTAGTGCACATACTGGCTAAAAATGATTTGAGTAAAACGCTCATCAGGGAACATTCCCATAGAATGAAGCATTTTTGGACAAAGGGCTACAAAATGCATGGATTAGATAAAAGACAGAGATCCTTTAAAGGCCCCACAACATGGAAATATGAAATCTACTTAAAAAAATAGTAAAGAGCTTAACATAAACACTTTTACAATATACAGTTCACTTCCTGGTCCATGCAGCCCTTATATGTACACTAAAGCTGCATAAACAGCCTGTCCGAACGTTCATGCACTGCAAATCCACCAGTTCAGCACTTCAGACCTGCCCGTTCACACTGAATGAGGAGGGTTAAATATTTTTTTCTGACCCAAATACTTTTAAATTGAGAAACAATCAATGGCAGCACAGTTGGAGCCGAGCTCATTTACACATAATCTTCAAAGCAAAATAAAAAAAACAGACTGGAAAATGGTGACTTATTAGGGGAACAACACCATTTAGACTACTATGGGGAAAAAAAATGAAATACAAGACAAACTTTTTTCTGGAATATAATTCAGCTCCTGTTAAATCAGGTTTAAAGCACTAACCTCCCACAGCCACACATTAGTGGTCATTAGCTGGTTCTTTTCATCCTGTAAAACAGATGAAATCAAGAATATAAGAATATAACAATGAAAACAAAACAGCCGGCATGTGTAATACTTTGAAAACTCTTTGTTAAAGGATATTTACAAATAAAGCTGTAATACTATTTCATGTTCATATTCAGTAAACAACACTGAAGAAGAAATCACAGTATTATTCACTTAACAGTCTCATGAAACGGTCAGGTTAGATTAAACACCTATTAACAGCAGTGTGTCTTTTTTGATAGTATTCAGCCCATCAGGGGAAGCATATTGCGGTCATATCCATCTTCAGCATGGTTCTGTTGTTTTCTTATTTAAGAGGGCCATTATTTAAACAATGAGTGAATTTTTGTTCCTGTTATTGTAACATGATGAGCAGTCTTGTCCCCTGAAGCAAAGAAATAAAAAAAAAACCATGATGTGAGGTCACTTGCGGGGGAAGCTGCAGAAGGTGCTCTAAACACTATAGTCAGGGAGCTCCACCATTACTGGGAATTGCCACACAATAATCCATATTTGTTTGCAGTTTTCTTTTTTCTTTTTAATTGAATGCCCATCCATGCTTCCCATGCACTTTGCATAATGCCAGAAAACATATGAATCATATGAATTAAATAACATTTTTGTTTAAAGTTCTGGTTCAAAGCTATAGCACTACTGACTGTTTTTATGAGATAAGTGAACATTTTCTGGCAGATACAGGGTATACGTCATAATTATTTCTCAAATAAAATTTCAATTAAAAACATTTTTGTCCATAGATAACACTTTCACATATTTTTATTGGTGGCCTAGTGGTTAGGGTGTTGGTCTCATGATCGGAGGATCGGGGGTTCGAACCCCTTCCCAATAGGTTGCCCTGAGGTATCCTTGAGCAAGGTGCCGTCCCCGTCATGCTCCTCCCCCCGATGGGCTGGCGACCTGTCCAGGGTGTGTCCCCCGTCCTTCACCCTGTGTGAGCTGGGATGGACTCCAGCACTCCCCCGCAACCCCGCTTGGGACAAGCGGCAGAAACTGACTGACTGACTGACATATTTTTATTGTTAGAAATTCTGTGAAAAAACTGAATATACAGAAAAATGTGGCAGGCACAAAAGAAAATAGAACTGGGGCTAAAATAAACTCCCAGTTACTTCCTTTGAAATTACAATCATATTAAAATGAACTGTAATGGTGGGGTGTCGTGGGCTGGACATTAATGCAGAGCCGAGAACTTCGTACTGAACTTTAATAACTGATATAATGCACACAGAACTCTTAAACTAAACACACTGGAAAATAACATGTGCAAAAGATAACATAAACACAAAAGTGAGCACACAGAATGACCAGCGCCCTGCTCTGATTCATTGGGGTTTATAACGCCAGCCCCCGATGAGGCTCACCTGTCACCCAAGGCACAGGTGTGCACAATCAGAGCAGGGCGCCCTCTACTGTCACATGAACAAACTGCATCCCTACTTAAAGTATCTTAAAGCTTAAAGTAACATGGTTTGTACATGAAGTCACCTACTATTATTTGCAGCATTGCATTAGAAAATGGATAAATTAAGTCACGGATCAAGAAAGAATTGAAAGATCTCAATTCTTTACTATTCATTGACCAAGTTAAAAACTTTAAATAAAGGTCCGTGTGTTTTCGCGTCTCCTCCGTTCCGCTAAAGTGTGAATTCAGATGATGTTTAGACGGATCAGATCTGCCCATCAGAGGCTTTTGTACAAACGTATGGAATCTGAGTGCCACTGTTATTAAACGCTGAAATACTAAAACAAAATTTTAAAGATTTGTCTTTGACTGAAATTGCCCTAAAATAATAGTTGTTAAAGCAATAATTAAATTTGTTTTGAACTTGAAAATAATTCAGAAGGGAACAATTTGCACAAATGCTTTCTCTAATAGCCTCAGACTGCACCATATTGCAGGTAAAAAGAAAATGGGTTTATTTCACAGAGGCACACATGAGTGTCTGGACCACTCCAGCATGAAGCAGATTTGCAGAACAGAGAACGAACTTCTGATCTAATAAATCTGGCATCTGTTACAAAAGCATCCCTCTGTTCTCCCTCTGACTGGCTTTAGTATGAAATGACTACCACGCTGCAAAAAAAAAAAATCTCAGCAAATCACATCATCATGGATGGCAATAATATATACGATTTTCTTTGGTGTGATTGTTGGAAGAATTACAAAAACTAATTACAAAACTAATCTGAGGTTGTTTTTTGATCTAGTAAACTGCACTGCAGTTGCAGATCATTTAGCTTAAAGAAATGATCCCTTAAGCAAG
>CM029376.1:3459191-3499191 GCA_017165825.1 Hepsetus odoe
GGGATGATGAGGTTGATAGTGTAGAACAGTGGTTTGCGCTTAATGATGAAGTCATACGTGATATCTAGGTAGGTGATGTCGTTGGGGTCTTCATTCTTGCGGCCAGGCAGGGAGACAATGTCCCACTCGCCGCTCGGTTTAAAGTCGTCACGGCTGGCAAAGTCCGAGAGCAAGATCAGATCAATCTCCGTGTGGTCATAAGTCCAAGAGCGGAACTTGAGCGTGCAGTTCTGCTGGTCAAAAGGGAAGTCCCGCACCTCGATTTTACAGGCACTCTTGTAGATGGCTGGTGGTAACCAGGCAACCTCACCATTGCTGGAAACTACAGCATTGGAGTAGAAAGACACCTCGTATGTCCCATCAGCACTGAAAGCCAAAACCATAGGTCAATGGACAATCTACACAGACAGATAGATTCTTTATTTCATCATACTGGTTTACAGGGAAGTTAAACAGAAATATAATGAGTAAAGAGGAGCAATTACATTAGTTTGCATACACATTTACATACTATGAATATGCAAACGAGACATGCACCTTATAGTCACATCTGTGTCACCACACTGCTTTCCTTGCCAAAGGCTTTTCAGCAGAATATTCCATGAAAAGTAAAAAATATAAATTAAAGTTAAAAGAAAAAGGAATATCGCTTACTAAAAACTACCACAAACGTTTCTGAAAACTTTTTTTTTTCTGTATACGTCTCACTGTAAGGTAAAATGACCAATAGCAAGCCAGAGTGCCACCTAATGATCACCGGCTTCTTTATTAGACATCTCCGGTATCTGGAGCCAGAAAAACCTCTAAAACAAAAAAAAGACCTTGTGTGACATTCAGCACTGAGGCTGTGTTCCTTCTCGTCACATCTCACTAATGTAATCTTAATCCCTGAAACCCCTGAGTGTCCCAAACACTTTTCTTTAAGAAGGTCAAACCACACACCACCACTGCTTAAGGGACCCACTTTATTTCACTTGACGTTCCGAGGCATTTCAGAAAATGCGTCTGGGCACAAACACTCAGGGGTGTTTTCCAAGATAGTCATCAAGTCTATTCCTGTGCTGAGTCACACTAATGGAGGAGCTGAACATCCTTTTTAGTTAAGATTAGGCTTCCGCCTGCTGAGGGGTTGCTATAATTAAATTAACCCCCAGAAACTGTAGTGATTAGCAGAGAGAAAGCAAGCTGTGTGTTGATATAGATTATTTCTCACTTATAGCTCTCTGAAATGAGCCGAAATATATGTTGTGGGCTCCGGACTTTCTATCCAGACCACATTAGTGTTCGTTAATATTTAAAGAAATGTTATAAGTTCCATTCTTTCTGCAGTCTTTCTTTTAGAATTTTGCCTTTTCATCATTTTTCTACAATCAAAATCAATGGAAAAGATCAACCATCGTATGGATTTGAGCCTGCTGGTGTAGAATGGAAATTGAATGCAATAGAATTCATTATATAATATAATATAATATATATTTTTTTATTTTTAAAGAATTCACATTTTTGTGGGGTTTTTTATCATTCATGTTATATAATGAAATATATGCATGAATATATATAAATGTGTGTGTGTGCATGCGTGTGCATAAATTTAAATACATTACATTTAAATAAATTAAAAAAGAAAAATATTTAAATGGGTCACATTTAGGTGATAACAAAAGCATGAGGGCAAATTTTTTGCTACTTGTGAACATGTAGTTTTTGCACTTTTTGTGTAAGTGCAGCCATATAATAAAGTTTATAAAATTTGAAGGATAATAATTATTATATTTATAAAGGTAATTAAAAACTGCAACTCATGTATACCATTAAAAGACTCACTTATTGTAAAGGACGATATCTGGCAACCATATGTGCTGGGACGGTAGGCGGACTTTTCTGACCCCCTCATACTCCTCAGGATCCCACATCAATCGGTAGTCGTTCCACACCTGAAACACACATGCATCTCACTCTGTACACCTCAGCGCGGTCAGATCTAAGGGACTGTATAGAAAGCTGCAGGTTTACCTGAGTAAGCCAGCAGTTGGTGGTCATGATCTGCTCCCTCTCGTTCTGAAAGCGAATATTTGCTCATTTAGCGTTCACATGGACACTGTTTTGAACAAAAGTGAGCAGTATTTGACTCGGCAAACTAGACAGGCTAAAAGTCCAACCAGGTCATCAAAAAAGGAGCGTGGCTACCTATGCAAGCATGTGCCTTCTGCATAACTGCCACTCGTTCATCTCCCACAGCTGTTAACATGTTGTCATGTTTGTTGTTGTTGTTTTTTTTTTTTTTTTAGTAACAGACCTGTGACCCATCTGTTAGTCGTGTGTGAGTGTGTGTGACTCACCACGCTGATGAGCTGAGCCAGAGACACTTGGATAGCAATGGTCACCTGCTGGCTCTTGTTGACAGCAGGTCGTATCAGCTTGTTGTAGCGTTCAGGAGAGAGGAGGTAATTAATTAACCGCTCCTCCACCTCTGCACACAATGCGACTAAAGGGCACAGCCGAGAAAACACAAATGGAAAGAAAGGAAGAAAAAAATTAAGGCTCTAAACATCCACAAATTACAAGTTTTCTTCATGGTGCATGCGATAAGACCGTATGATATACGTTAATATGAAGGCACCACACCACTTTGTGTTTTCCAATATCGCAACCTTGAGTACCGGTCCATTCTGAGATACTTAAGCAGTATTGTTAAAAGGAGTACATTAGAAAAATTATTTAAAAAAATTATTTACTCAACCTGAACTAAGACTCCACTTGCATCTTAAAGACTAAAGACTTGTTTAACATTCAGATCTCATCACTAGATTTTATTATCTGAGACTTGCCCTTGCATCCAGAGACTAAACTCGAGCTTGGATCCCAGACATTCAACACTCAGCGGTATAGATCAGAGACTTGAATTGCATTTGAGGCCAAAGATAAAAAAAAGAGATGTAAGTTTTGACTCAGAGCCCAAAGACATTAGACTAGAATCAGATTCAGACCCCAAGACTCAGGATTTAACTTAGCCTCGACTCCCAGAGATTCAATTCAAATCCAAAGAGCCAAGACTAAATGCACACCCAGAGACTCAAACTAAAGTTAGAACCCATAGAGTCAAAACCTGGCTCGATACACCTGATAGTCACACTTGCATCCCGAGACTTAACTTGACACCTGACATTCAACCCTCGATTCAATTCAAAGAATCAAGGACTTGGCTCACATTCAGAGTCCCACTCAATTCCAAATCAGACCCCACAGAATTGAGACTCAGATCCCAAACATTTAAGACTCAAATTCAAACCTTCGACATGAAAACTCATGAATCTCTGTGCTGAATCATGTGACCAAACCAGTCAGTTTATTTAGTAATGTAACAGTCTCATAGCTCCACTGTACTGGAATGTTTTGTAGTAATCAGTGTGAGATGCGTCTGGATCAGTCAGGGTGGCCAAATAAAACTAGGAGAGCATTTTAATAACTCCTGACAAGAAGCCTGAGCAGTCTGCTGGTGTTGCTGTGTCGCTGTGTGTCTAAAGGACAGCGAGTCAGAGTGGATTATATCCACCACACTCGCCATGAGGACACAGTGAGCGGAGACAACAAGATTCAAACTGACAGGCTGAGAACTTCGTGACCACAGCCTTCAACACCCAAGCCTCTACATTCCCTCCGAAGAGAGAGAGATAAGCATTAAACTGGTGGGACATTGGATGGAGTTACAGAAGAACATAAATGACTCACTCTAAAGCACTCTGAGATTAAGTGTAGTGTGCTAGTCAGCAACGGAAGTTGCAGGATATCCTGACCTGGGATCAAATGACCAAACTTTCTTATGCACTCCATACTGCGGGTCTCTTTGGTCTACGCAGAGTCTGCTAGTTACCTATTCAACTTAATATACTGGGTGAGTCATAAGGGCTTATATAAGGATGATCATGCTATGATTCATTTCAGAATCAAACAGAAGGAAGTTTGAGACAAAAAGGTGAGTGTGTGTGTTTGAGTTAGTGTTTGAGTGTGTGTTCGAATCTCCTCCCTTACACTGCAGTGAGTCTTCAGATAACTCTCTGACCCAATCCACTCATCAGAGGCTTCTGAACAAATGAGTGGCACGTAAAGCCAGCGTTCAACATTTAGAAACTGAAAATTCATGGAAATATTTCAAATATGACATTTTCCATTTCGCCCACATTGTTAGATAATCGTTTCACAAGAATGTGGTGAGAAAATCTCTAATGAAAATCATTAAATAAATGTTACAAACAACTCAAAACTTCACTAGTGACCTAAGACGTGAAGCCCCCCTGAATGTGCCCCGTATCACTGAGCAGCACTGCAGTCTCTCAGTGAGACAAAATTGGTTGAAGTTCGCAAAATACAAATACTGAGCTTCCTCAAGGGAGATCTAGAACTGCTACTATGACGTACCAATTCACAATTTGTTGTTTATTTGCATTTATTCTAAGGTTTTACCATTTTTTTTACCATTACCATTTTTAGAGCACTTGAAAACTTAAGAAGAGCACTTAAAACATAACTAAGAGGTGAATTAAGGAAAGGATATTAAGAGATATTGAGATATTACTGAGATAATTTTTTTTATGGCTTAAATCAGAATTAAATGCTGCAGAAAGCAAGACGTGGCTTGGCTTTCCTTTACCAGCCATGTAAAAGCCTCATACCTAAACAGCAGATATACTCTACATTCTCTAAAGAGGCAAAACACACAGCAAATCTGCTTATAAAAAATCTCCCTGGCAAATGTCAAACAGCGTTAGCCCCTTTATCATCAATCTCACGACCTTTTGTTCAGCAGTCACATTTGAGCCGGAATGATTCTGAAGCACCAAAACAAACACATATGGGGTCGTAGCAGGCCATCTGCTTCAGGCCTTGCAGCTTGAGGTCCTGTGAGTTAGAACAGATCATTCTTTGCCAAAAATGACTAAGCGGGTGTAGTCTTGACGGGCTAATTGGCAAATGTTCCCCAACTAGAAGCTTAGAGACTCCATGAATCTTCTCAAAAGGTTCTGGAGATGTGGATGTATAGATACCGTGGCAGGCTTGTATGAGCTGCACTTGATGATGCTTTAGGGGGAGTGAAATGCCTCGTGCTTCATCTGTTACCAATACTTAATCACTTCTGCGTATTCATTATTGATGAATGTGTGCATAACAGCAATGATCTGATCAGAAGACGGCATTAATCGCTCTCTCATTAATGCAAGCTATATCTTAACTGTAGTTGTTGAAGTCTGAGGTGAGCACAGTGAGTGTGAGAGGTCACCACCAGTGCTACTATTTTATACAAATTCACTGGTAATTATGTCTTTTACATTTTGTCCTGTTATTCAGTTTGAAGGAGGAAGATCTAGAGGACCGGAAGAAATGGAAAAGATGATCCACTGTGGTGAAGAAGAAGAAGAAGAAGACATTTTCTCCAGTTAAAAAAACATTGAATTTGATATAATATTTGACTGATGTGTGAGACTGGAGATACAGATTCTGGAAAGAGAAGAACAACCAAGTCAAAACAGTAAGCAAGGTCTCAAACAAGGGCAGACAGTCGTTAGTAGCAGAGCTTAGCAGAATTGTTTCAGTATGTTTTCAGAACATTGCAATATTTCATAAGAGTTGTAAGAAAGGGTGCAGGACGATGAATTTAATCTACAATTTTTCCACAATTAAATAAAAACACCAAACTAATTTGGTTATGACTGAACATTTTTCTTAATAAATATATATTTTTTATCTTTAACACATATTGATAGTGAACTATCCAAACTATTTTTGCAGCCTTGCAGTATATAATGTTCAGAGTGCTTGAATAAGTTGCCACAAAACATTCACAGATGCAGCCCTGTCAGATAAGAGTATTTCCAGCAGATGATTCGCTCAGCAGAGATGACTAATTTCCAACGAAACGCCTGAAGCTTCACCAAAATCTTCAAGTTGCCCAGACAAGGTCCATGTCCTGCCCGAGGGGGGCGGACAAAATCTCACCACACAAACACAGAGAGGGCCGATCTGCATAAGGCCATGGTTTGAAAAGCAACACACACACAAACTCTGACATGCAGATTGGCACACAAGTGTAGCTTGAAAAGCATCACACACACACACACACACACACATACACATAAACACAGTGAGTTCAGGCTTAGAGACAACAAAACACACACTCACAGTTGCATGCACAGGGCTGTTCCACCCTGATGCACTTCAACTCAGTGAATAATTCAGCTGCACTAAAATAAAACCTGCCTCATCGCACACACACACACAGACACACACACACGCACACACAAGAATACACACAAACAGTCTACGCAGAGTGGAGGACAGTTCAGTAAGGATACAAAATGCTAAAAGAACCTTCAGTCCTAACCGCTTTCACTGCACCTTCCAAGAAGAATGTATGAAAATGACCAGAGGACACTTTGCTGCTTGGCTGGACAGTGTCCAATGCCTCAGTTTGTGCAAGTGTGTATTCGTTTAATCGTGGCAAAAATATTCACCGACTGAAATATTAAGAGCCTGTCTATCTGTGCTCACATATGATGCATCAAAACACACACACACACACACACACACACACAATGTCCACTAACATTGGCCCAAGCATAGGCAGTGTGCATCCTTTTCCTCCTCCCCTGGTAAAACCCTCTGTTTTAATGAGTTTAACTCACACACTGCCCAGTCCCAATCCTGGACGTCCCGTGTTACAAACCTGTTCCGGCAACACCAGACCCACTCTAGTCAAGATTAGATTTCAGGAACTTGTTTTTGTGTACTAGAAAGTGAGTTTGGATCAGATGCAATAATGAATCAGCATCCCTAAATGAAATGTTAACCTGATAATATTTGATGATGTGATCCATAATCAGATATGGGAAACACTGACAAACACAAAACCAGTCAATGTGTTGACTCTGATGACATTTTAGGAGATAACTGTTGAGGCAAGTACAAGCAGTCAAACATATATATACTGCTCATCATACATATATATAGCTATTGCTTTAACAAGCTTTCACAATCCTGGATAGCGTAAAACAGCTCTGATGCCTTTTACCTTGATGTAGCGCTTTATTTTATGGACCTTAAACAGGCAACTTATTTGAATTAAAGAATATCAAACCCCATATCCTACATTTGTCTTGCATTTTATCTTTTTTCCCCTAATTTCGCCTGATGTTTGATTGGCTCTGTGTCCCAAAACACTAGTGTACTTCTACATGACCATCTTCCAGCCTCTTTAGGCTGATTCTGTTACAGTTCCTTAAAACCTTAAGCTTGTGGAGGCTGTGATTTGGGCGCTTTAAAAAGCCAGTTAGCTAATTACAAATCAAATAGTGCTATTTAGATGATGACCTTGCTTGATTACAGAATATGAGTGTTTTGTGTATTTATTAGAACACATTGTAAACTTCAGGTTAAAGAAAAATCACATCTGCTTAATAGAAAAGCTTCCTAATTTGAAAAAAATCCTTTTTTTAAATTCTCAGGAAGAGACAGCAGGATTGAGAATTCAAAAGACAATCAAAACTGACTTTAAGAATACTGTCAGCACAGGTAAGACTAGAGATACCAAACTGTCTAAAGCAAATTCTTGTTTTCCCAAAAAGAAATGTGAATTTTGCTCCAATCACCTTTGAGGATTTTGGATATAATTTACTCTCCGATAGGGATTAACAAGAGAAGCTAAATCCATCCATCCATCCATTTTCTGCCGCTTGTCCCAAACGGGGTCGTGGGGGAGTGCTGGTGTCCAACCCAGCGCACACAGGGCGAGGACGGGGGACGCACCCTGGACAGGTCGCCAGCCCATCGCAGGGAGGAGCGAGATGGGGACGGCACCTTGCTCAAGAGTACCTCAGGGCAACCTATTGGGAAGGAGTTCGAACCCCCGATCCTCCGATCATGCGGCCAACACCTGAAACACTAGGCCACCACTGCCCCTGAGAAGCTAAGTGATTTTGTGAAAGCATATGATAAGTTCTGCGATGGGCTGGTGACCTGTTCAGGGTGAGTCCCCCGTCCTTCGCCCAGTGTGCGCTGGGATGGACTCCAGCACTTCCCCGCGACCCCGTTTGGGACAAGCGGCAGAAAATGACTGACTGACTGACTGACATATGATAAGTCAGAAGTCTACTAAGAAGGCCTAAATATTAAATAACAGGTTAAAATACTCCCTGCGATGGGCTGGCGACCTGTCCAGGGTGCGTCCCCCATCCTTCGCCCTGTGTGCGCTGGGTTGGACTCCAGCACCCCCCCGCGACCCCGTTTGGGACAAGCGGCAGAAAATGGATGGATGGAAGGATGGATGGATGGATGGATGGAGGTTAAAATACTTTTAGTGTCTTACTGGCCTGTAAGCTATGTAAAGCTATGATCATATCCTCATTAGTCAAGAAAATGCTGCAGGTGCTCCCTGTTCTGTATTACAATTCATGTGACCAGTCACATGAGAGCAATGACCAGCATTGTGCGGCCCATGAGTGCAACGGGGTGAGCAAGGCATGAGGATATTAACACACAGGCAGAACAGGCAGCTCATTACGTTATTACCTAGTAAACCTTTGACCTTTTTTCTAGTCAATCGGATCTTCAGAGCGTCTGCAGGGACATGACCAGCAAGCATTCCTGCTTACATTAGAAAATGCCTCCAGAGTTCTGCACAGGTATCCAATCCTAATGTTTTGATGAAAAAAAGACTGTCATGGAGACTTACAGTACCGTGCAAAAGTCCTGAGTCACCCTGTCATCTTTATATTTTTGCTAGGAAATCAAATAAGTGCAAAAAGTGCCTGAAGTTAGAACTATATTCTGCTCATCAGACTGGCTCACCTTTAGTATATTGAGTGGATTAAATGATAAAATGGGAACAAATATTTTAGGATTCACATGTACCTAAAGATACAAGGTTCTTGTCCCAACCACTCAGCGTTCAGCATCAGCAGTAAACGAATCATCTGGAATTATCTGCTCCTGTTTCTTCTACTGCTTCATGTCTTAAATTAGAAGCTTTGTTCTGACGTAGATCACTGTGTGGATTAACCAACAAAAACAATCAAACTGCTCAGGTACAGAGACTGGACTGAAAATGAGAGACACTGTCCTTCAGGAAGATCTGGAGAATGGTTCCTCAACAAGACATCCATCCATCCATTTTCTGCCGCTTGTCCCAAACGGGGTCGCGGGGGAGTGCTGGGGTCCAAACCAGCGCACACAGGGCGAGGACGGGGGACGCACCCTGGACAGGTCGCCAGCCCATCGCAGGGAGGAGCGTGACGGGGACGGCACCTTGCTCAAGGGTACCTCAGGGCAACCCACTGGGAAGGGGTTCAAACCCCCGATCCTCCGATCACGTGGCTGGCGCCCTAACCACTAGGCCACCACTGCCCCCCCAACAAGACATTAAAAATACAAATTATTGTATTATATTATATTTTGTGTTGAAGATCACATGAATTACACTTAAATTAGTCCTAATCTGGGATTAGATGCCTGAGCCTTGGGGTAAAGGAGATTTCTATCTACAGTTGAAATACAGTATTTTGATATCATGATACTAATGATACTAATGATATTGATCTCAAATGGATGTTTAATAACCCTGTGATTATATTTCCTCTGTATTTGTGTGACTGTCTCTTTTTAAAAGTCTACATGAACTCAGTCTCTTATCTACTTGATCAAATTACAGCAAATTCCCTCACATTATCAGGGGCCGAATTGTGAGTTAACAATATAAGCAACGGGGAAAAAAGATAAGCTCAGTTTTAGAAAATAATTTCTCTACTTCACACTGTTGAACATGGAGAGAGAGTGTGTGTCATGTCGTCCCATCTTTTATTTGATCTGCTCATTCCAACCAGGGTCATGGGGGCTACTGAAGGAAGAGAAACAATCTGGACGCATGCTCTCCACGCGCAAGCACATTCACTGAATTGACCCAAACTAGGAGCCAATTTTATATTTGAAATGAATCTGACGTGCTTGTCTTTGGATTGTGAGAAGAAACCGGAGCTTCCAGAGAAAAAAGCCAAGCAGACACTGGAAGGACCTGCAGACTCCACTTAACTGTTTTACTGCTTTACACAAAACCCCTCAGGAGTGATGCTGAAGTAGATCCTTTAAACACAGATGAATCTTCAAGATCAGTCTTCTTAATAACTGCTTAGTACACACCAGCCCTGGTACTGGGTTCAAGTTACATGTTGTATTGATGTTTGTTAGATTTTACTGCTCAACCTAAACCTAGTCTTCTCCGCATTAACGAGGGGGTTTTGGAATGACTTCACTGAATTTATCTGTGTGGCTATTGACTCCTAGGGTCAACAACAGCCTCGTAACTCTAGAGCTAAACCAAAGAAAGAGGAAAACTATATATTTACCGTTTATTAATTATATAAGTATTTTATATTTAAGTAATCTTTTCATTTTAGTTCAATATTCAGATCTGTGTGTGTGTGTGTGTGTGTGTGTGTGTGTGTGTGTGTGTGTGTGTGTGTGTGTGTGTGTGTGTGTGTGTGTTTGCGTGTGCGTGCTAAACAGCCCTTCTGCAGCCCTGACTCACTGAGCAAAAGATCTAATCAGAGATATGACATGTTATCACGCCTTGAGACCTAAACACACACATGCAGACACACACAGAAAGGCAGTCCATAAATAAATCACATGTCCATATGGTATCCCTCCTACAGCGCTATCACTGAACATACAGTCATTCTATATACACCACATATAGAGCACTTATAATTGACTACCATGTCAAATGACACATATCGTACACACAGCATCACTGACGGGCTTTAAAAAATTGTCCATATCTCACTAACCAAACAATATCTCACATAATGACATAACGCTTATAAATTACTTTTATTACCCACTAGAATCGAAACGGGTTATTCCTGCAGTCATAAACATCAGCGTTGCCTGAAGCTGAGGTCAGACAGGATGGCTGTATCCTGCAGGCATGTTTGTCATGTTGAGGTGAGGTCACTGAGAGGCCTCCGTTTGGCCGAGTGCAGCAGAGTCGGTCATTAGACCATAATAATGCATCTCAGATCTGTCAGCCTTTTCAAACCCAAAAAATAAAGTTATATGTTTTCCTCCCTGGCTGTCGTCAGTATAAACTCAGCAGAATGAACATCTGATACAGATCGACACAAACACTGGAGCTGTTCATGTAGCCCTGTGAGGATGAACGTACAGCCCTGTGCAAACCTGAGCCAACTCTCATTTCTTCACAATTTGCTTCCAGACGTCAGACGTTCTTCTATTGTTAATGTTCTGTTGAGGAACAGTTTCCTGCTTCTTCCTGAAGGGCAGTGCATTTGTCTCTCATTTTCAGTCCAGTCTCTGTTCCTGAGCAGTTTGATTGGTTTTTGTTGGTTAATCCACACAGTGATCTACGTCTGAACCTTCAAGCAGAACGAAGCATCTAACTTAAGAAACAGGAGTAGGTGATCCCACATGATCAGTTGATTAGCACTGATATTAATTATTTAATTTTGCATGGTAGAAACAAACACATTGAATGACATTAAAAGACAACCATGACTTTGAAGAGACTTCTAAAAACCTTCACATAGTGTTCTTTCATAGTGTTATCTGTACTTTAGGATCGAAAAGTGAAAGTGACTTTTTGTCTTAGTGAAACACAGCACAGCAGAAATTCAACCTCTGCTTTTTACCCACACACATGTGCAGCTATTGAAAGCAGGGAGCAGTGATGAGGAAAGTACCTTGCTCAAGGGTAACTCAGGGCAACCTACTGGTCTGGAATTTGAACCCATGACCTTCCCATCCTAACCAATAGGCCACAGCTGCCCGATCTGTTTGAACAATTTAATAACTCCTCCAGTTTACCACTCTATTACAATTTCATTAAAAGTGGTGCCTTCATTGCCCTCTTTCAACTTTTTTTTTTTTCGTGACTATTCTTGTCATTGCGAGGTCACAGCACAGCACACAGTGAACCACAACGAAATTGGATCTCTGCATTTAACACATGCAAACACCGTGCAGCATGAAAGCGCTTGGGGAGCAGTGATGGGGACGGTACCTTGCTCAAGGGGACCTCAGAGCAATCTACTGGTAAGGGGTCTGAACCCACAGTGTTCTGATCCTGTGGCCAACTCCCTAACCACTAGGCCACCGCTGCCCCAACTGCCCCAATAAAGTTATGAAAAGTTTAACCCTGCTTTATATCATGTGGAGATTCTTTAAACACTCACACGTTTTACTCACGAAAAAGCCTCTCCAGAGATCCATCCAGTGAAATATTCTTGAGGGAACCAAAAGTGTCCTCCTAAAACGTAGGGAAGCACCAGTATGGGAGGTTCCCTCAGATATTTTTTGTGTAAAAAAATTGCTGATGTGTGAAAAGATACATTTTTCAACTAAAATTAATTGTTCAGGCTACTCCCCGATTAGAACTTTTCAGAACTGTCGAACGTAGGATATCGTTCAAATTGCAGGCTTGGTGATCTGAAAACCACGATCTCTCAAACTGATTTTGGCAAGAACGTGATTTATTCTTCAGCCCTACTTCACACCATGTACAGACACTCACACATCTCACCGGACCAGTTTTAAGCAGTTTTTAAGTAATCGATGATATTTCCAGCATGGCTTTTTACACCAACTGCACTGAATAGACAACAGCAGCTTCCACAGAAAGGACACATCTGGACATCTAATCCAAAGTTCATTCAGTGGGATGACCACTGCTGTCCTTCAACCACAGGAGGAGCTCATGCAATTCCTTTACTGTCTGTTTGCACTAACACTCCACGGTGCTCAGACAAATTCACACTGGATCCAACACAGCGTCCACTGAACCCTGTCCTTAATGCAGAGTGAACTTCCACACTTACCCCCCACGGTCAGCGCGAGCAGCGCAAGTCCTGGAGAGGCGCGAGCCGCCATCAGACCTAACAGGAGCCCGGCTCTCTATCTGTCTGTCTATCTCTATCTCTCTCTCTCTCTCTCTCTCTCTCTCTCTCTCTCTCGCTCTCTCTCTCTCGCTCTCTTTCTCTCTCAAACCTCCATGGGTTTGGCTTCTTCTGTCCGCTCCGAGCTCGCGCTCCCGGCTCTCCTCTTCATCCCGCGTGCTTAAAAAAAAAAAAAAAAAGTAAAAAAGACCGGCGCTCAGATCAAAGCCGCAGCTTCAAACGTCTCCAGCGCCGCGCGCGCGTCATGCTGCCCCGGAGCGGACGGTCAGACTGAGCGCCGCGGAGCGCAGGGGCACGGGGCGTGTCCCAAATACAGCTCTAGTTCACTAAGTAGTGGATGACTAGATACAGAGCGACCTGCCGGTCAAAGAGGAGCAGATGGAGGGGAACACTGTACAAACACTGCAGGAGGCAAATCCATACCTAAACACTCCATAACACAGCTTTTACACCTCTCTCTCTCTCTCTCTCTCTCTCTCTCTCTCTCTCTCTCTCTCTCTCTCTCTCTCTCTCACTATTGACTTAATTTAAAGTTTATTAGAATTATACAGGCTCTCTTTGTGTTGTAGGATTTTAATGTGGTAGCCTCAAAGTTGAAGACAAGCTCCTATGATCAGAGGTCTGCGGGTTCTTTCTTCAGGGTACTGTCCCCAACACTGCTCCATGGACATTGGATGAACAGCTGCCTGCCACTGCACTGTGTGTAGCAGAGATATAAGTGCACATGTAATAATTTCAGATCCTGATTTGATTTATACATTTTGGTTTTGTTTCAGACGTTCATTTTTTTTCTCTCACCGGTCAGATATACTAAAAAATGTACATTTCCCATTTACATTAGTGCTCAGAGCCTTCACTCAGGCCTTCTTCAGCGTATCAGCAGTGACCGCCTCAAGCCTTCAGGGGAATGATGGTACAAGTTGGGACAATTTCTCTTCAAATTTCAACTCAGTCAGGTAAGATGAAGAGCATTGGTGCACAACCATTTTCAGGTCCCTCCTAAACAGCTCATCTAAATTCCGACTACTGACTGGAACAAGCCAGAATCTTTTGTCATGTTGGCATGTAAACCTTTGCCCCAACCTGTGATCCTGAGCTCTCTGGAAATGTTTTTTCCATCACAGAATGATGCTGCCACCACCATGTTTGACTGTAGGGACAAATTTATGCTATGATGCTCAACAACTGGTTTCTTTCACAGAAATTATGACCACATAGTTTAATCTTAGTTTCATCAGACCAAAGGATTTTGCTGAGAGTCGCTCAGATTTAAAGTCTCAATAAAAAAAAAAGAAAAGCAAATGACAAACTAAACACATGAAACTGCCAGCAGCTGCTGTTTATCGACACAGTCACATCTCTGAAATTAAGAGACAACTTCCTGGGAGTCTAGGCGACGGTTTTGGTCATGCATCTGGTAGAAGACAGGGTTAAGAGTGATATATTTAAATTAGACTAGAATAGAATAAAATAGAATAGAATAGAATAGAATTCTATTCTTATTGTGCAATAAGATTCAGCAACAATTCTGAAAGAGCATTCACACATGATAAAAAGCCATCAAATAGAGCATAATGTAAAACAAACTGATTTAAGGTCCAAAACATTTAAAGAAATAGATAAATAATTTCAGCAATCAATAAAATCAATTCTATTAAATACATGATTAGTTGTTGAGATTTTGCATTTCATATTGCTCATTTGCATCATCATGTGTAAAGATTTGAGGAGAAAGCCATGATGTTGCAATGGGTCTGAAAAGGTAGCTGGTGTAAACAAGAGAATCGGTTTTGGGACGGCCTGGACAGATGAATGTGTGAGTGGGGTTTTTAAGAGAACCAACTTTGTGTTAAGCCCTCTAACGTCCACCAAGGACAGAGAAAGGACAGTGTGAATAATGCCACACTGTGATGAAAAAAATCCACAAAAAGCTTTTATTCACTCTTAAAATCAAAGGAGCGCTTCAGCATTTGCAGAGCATGACTGTTGTTTAATTAACTTTCAATGGACTTAATTAAGGCCGATCTCCCACAGAAATTAATCCCCACTGCTGAGGTGCTCAAGGGGGAGGGACCTTCCAGCTTAAACAGTGTGTGTGTGTGTGTGTGTGTGTGTGGGCATGTGTGTGTGTGTGTGTGTGTGTGTTTGAAGAGATTTCAGTGGAATCAGCTTCAAGCTCTTTTCTGAACAAAGTGCTTATGGATGTGTGCAACCCTATAGCACTTAAACACACACACACACACACACACACACACACACACACACACACACACACACACACACACACACAAACACACACGCAGTGTGCTCTCAGCCTAACCCAAGGGTAAGAGCCATCAGTGTTAGTAGATGGCTGTTAATTTGATTTCCTTTGACTGGTAGATGCACTTACATACGCAATGTCACTCACAGTTTTTAACTTCATTAATCAACTCAGCTCTCCCTTATGAGGTTCCCTATGTGTGTGTGTGTGTGTGTGTGTGTTTGTGTGTATACATATATAGTTTCATATGTATATATGTATGTATATATACAGTTGAGTGTTGAGTGAGTGAGTGAGTGAGTGATACTCCTATATTTGTCAAATATAATACAGTAAACCTGAAACACCATCGTCTCAAAGCATTTTTCATCATTCACGGGTAATAATGTAAACACATTCGTTCAGAGTGGTTTAATGTGAAATGCGCTCTTGTAAATAAACATATCATCTTAGTTCACAGTGATGGTGAACAGAACCAGACCTGAATAGCTTAATGCTCTTTAATATAAAATAATGATATTAAATGTTCCTTAATACACTATTTGATACCTGAAACACTGTTCTTTTTTGGGAAGTTTTTTAAATGATTTGATCATTTATCTATCAAATGTAAAGTGAAAAAAATGACTATATTTATATCACTGACCTGAACCTGGATTCATCACTGTGTCCAGAAACTGAATTTTTTTTTTTTCAGTGAAATAGCCTTTGCATCTCAGTGATTGAATTATGCAGAAATGTTAAATAAATGGTGTGATTCTTCTTTTTGCATACTTTCATTCTAGCTGTAAGCATCTGCAGCATTTTACAAGGTTACAGGCATGCAGATGCTATATACTTTCATATGTGCAATTCCTAACGGCATCTTTTAGTGTAAATGTAGGGACATTATTTGTTCTAACTCTAAACAACTTGCTCAGTTGAAGCTCCCTTGTGTTCCATGTGTCCCTGCAAGCTCTGAAGAGGATCCTAATGTTAAATGATGTGGCCAGGTCCATCTGAGGCCTGGATTCCTATGAGCACAACACCTGTGCATTTGAATTTGAGGCAAAGAGAATCAGGGAACTGCACAGGCTTGTGTATAGGCACACATATTCAGGGACACACACAGAGTCAACCTACAGCAGAATGTCTCTTTGATAAACATCTTTGCTGCCATTACTTGTTTGTGGGTTTGCACGCCTTCATGTGTCTGATTGTCTGCAGAGCAAAGATCCAGCAAGCTGCATCTTACGCCCCAGTTCCCCCAGTGAAATTTGTTTATGACTAGGAGAGACTGCAGTGGGCACTCAGAGCACTGCCTTCACCTCTACTTTGCAAAATAAGCTCCCTCTGCTGGATGTTATATCAAGTCATCAAGGCTCTGCATGCTTTTTCCTTTCTCTCAGTGTGATCAGACTAGAAAGGCATTGGCAGTGGAAAGGAACCCTCTGGAGCAGCTGAGCCTAAGGTCACTGATATCAAACTTAGAATAAATGGTCAGTTGTCCACCAACTTTTGGACATGTTGTGTAAATGTAAATGTGTTTTAAAATAAATATACAAACAAAGTTCATGGGATTGAGTATGCACATCAAAGTTGGTCATGGATGCATTTGCTCACAGAAAATGAATAAATAAACAATTTAACAATAATTAAATTGATCATTAATAATTAAAAAAAAATAAATTAGGTAGGCATGCAAATTATGGTTTAACGATATTTAAATGGTATTTGCATAAATATTAACATCTTGCTTTTAGTAAAACATTTGTCTAAAGAAATAATAAAATTAATGATATATTTAAATTATTAAATATAACACAACAGACTTTGCTACAAAGTTCTAATCACACGGATGTTCAAATATTAACGATAAAATAAAAACACGTATTTGGGACTTTTATTTTGAAAGCGGAAGGAACCTCTAAGTTGAAGCGAACCAGTTCGAGCCAGTTCGCAGTTTCTCCATAAAGATAGAAACGTCCTGCAGCTGAACCCGCGGCCTGAACTCCATAAAGAGGATTTATTCCCAACATGGACAGAATAAAACAGCCGTTTGGGACGGAAAGTAACAGAAATCTGCAGTTTAAAAGGTTCCCTTCACCTTTTTATAACAGACTCGGTTC
The DNA here is from genome assembly GCA_017165825.1 of Hepsetus odoe. Classification (NCBI taxonomy): domain Eukaryota; kingdom Metazoa; phylum Chordata; class Actinopteri; order Characiformes; family Hepsetidae; genus Hepsetus; species Hepsetus odoe. The sequence goes on from CM029376.1 coordinate 3,476,519, forward strand.
GGCCTGTTCACACGCGCATGTTCAACCATAAATACGTTTCAACAGCATATCAATGTGTTTTATTTTCATTTTACTCAACTTTAATGAACTGTTAGATCATAATAATATTTAATATGTGTTTTCTAATTTAGCAGGGAACCTTTGATGTTTTCTGTTCACTGACTAGGAGCTAAACAGACAGAATATCTTCTCAGCAGTAATATTAGCTGAATTAGCAGCCGTGGTAGCGCCATTAGCATATTGAATATAGCAGTGAAGTATAAGAGTGAGAAATAGGGGATAGTATTAAACTAGGTTGTAACGGGCATCTATCAGATATAGTAGCTGTACAGTTAATGTTAGTAGTTTAAGTGCTTTTAGATGTATTAATGGCAGTAGTGTTGTAGTGTTAGGCCTGAACAATTTGGGGGAAATAATCTAGTTACAGTTTCTACACCAGTATTTGGACAGTTTCTGAAGCTTTCTCTGAAGTGTGATTACTGTACTAAACAAAAAGTGCAGGATCCACAAGATGTATTAATGAACCCCCATTAACAGATCTAACTGTCAGGTTGTTCAGATTGAATTTCTTAAACTGTCATTTTTATATAAAACACTGAAATGTGCAGCTTGAGTCTTTTTTGGAGTAGTAATATGAGCCACATCAATATTAAAAGAAGAATTTGTAATATCTGCAGTGTTATTAGTATCAACAGTAGTTTTAGTAATGCTGTGAGTACTGTTAGTAGTAGTAGTAGTAGTTATGATGATAATATTTGTGGTTTTGTTTTTTGTGTTTGTAGTAGTGTTCCAAAGTAAGCTCATTTAAGTTTAATTTGAAAGTGGAAGTGACTAATTGCCACTGTGAAACAGCACAGCACCCAGTGAAGCAACCAAATGCATCCTCTACTTTTCATCAACGCACACTGTACAGCAGGGGGCAGGTATTTGAAGCACCCGGAGAGCAGTGATGGAGACGATACCTTGCTCAAGGGTACCTCAGGGCAGCCTACTGTTCTGGGATTCGAACCCACAGTGCAATATAATTGGGATGTTTACATTTAAATAAACACCTTATAATTGCCCGGCCTTGTAATCACAATGGCAACAGTAACATCTTTAACTCTTTATCATTTTATGCTTCCCCCCCGATCTAGAATGTTATGTATTCTCCATATATAAATCCACTCGTACTGTACTTTTTTTTTTTTTTTCTTGTAGAAGTTGAAGATGCTTATTGGAGACTTTGAGGACTGGCTTCTAACATCAGCACCCTTCAGCTCTGTCTCATTCTCCACATCCCCCAAAGCTCAATCCCAGGTGAGATTGTTTTATTTGTGCGGTTTCTCAAATAATTAATTCAATTTAAAATTAAATAAATAGATTGAACTCCTTACACTACACACTTATTATTTGTCTTATGCGATGTTATTTTCAATGTGGGAATATTTTAGAAAATAATTCTGCATTTCTCTCTTTAATAGGGCTTCTTATTGACAGAGTCCTGCGCTAATTCTGCACGCTTCCTGAGTACTGACAGCAGCAATATGGGCGGCAATGAAGGAGGTGGACGTGGGCTGGATCGATGGAGCCTTTTTGGGATGCGTCCTGTCGTGCAGAAGTCCCCCACAGACCCAGGATCTGACTCCAGCAGTTCTGGTGAGAGCGTGTTAACTTTTTGTGAATTTTCACAACCATTTTTTTTTTCATTCACTCTCAGCAACACCATTTATTTCTCTAGTGCAGCTGGAAAGTTTTGAGTTCGACTTTCAGATCCAACTTGGTTGCAGGTCTCACACAAATTTTTAGTTGGGCATTCTGAAGCTTTTTTTATGTCCAGAATCAGAAAACAACTAAAACCTTCTTTCAATCAAAAAAAAAAATACAACTAAATCATTAAAAATTGAACTGCAACCAACTTTAAAAGTATAATTAATAAAATGAACGAAATCATAAATACCTCTTCTTTATTCTCAGGGGGATTCAATCTGCAGTCATATTTTGGAGTTTCGAAGTCAACCACTCTGGATGCCATCAAGACCCAAGTAAACCTCAAGGTTGAAGATCCAGCCAGCTTCAACTCTGCCAAGGTGGAAGTAGCAGATGTGGAGGGGAAAAAATCAGCCCCCCACAAACTTAAACATCGGGATATGAACATTCTTACACCATCTGGCTTCTGATCTCTGCATCCACCTTTTCCTCCCCTCAGGGCACCCACCAATGTCCACATTACACACACAAACACTCACATTCTGGAATTTCTTTGAATTTTGTTTTCCTCATAAAGCATATATAGGGTGATTCAGGCAGGCACACATATAACAGACAACCATCTGCAAACAGGGTATGTAATGTTTTTTTGACTTCATTGAAACACACGTTTGTTATTGACAAACTTGGTGTTGAAATTGAAACCAGTTGTTGTGATTTTGAATATACTGGATATATTAATTTGCATTAACGCAGGTGTATTCTGAAGCCTGTAAGAAAAAAAATTGGTCCACATAGTTGCAATTGTTTTTGGAATGTGATGTCGTCCTGCACATCAAGACAGACCACAAGACACAATAGTTACGTCAATGATGCACAAGAAACAGTATTCCCCAGTAGTCTTCCAACACCAGAACAGATACTTACAACTCCAGAACCGATTATTATCTTATTCTCAGCAAAAATATGCCAAGTGCTTGCTTTGTGAGGTGTGTTGACAGTATAACTGCATTCCTTTAACTTTTTGAGGTTTGAGGTGTTTGTGTCCCATAGTCCCCCAGGTCCATAAGCAATAACATTGCTCAGTATGTATTGATGTGGTTGAAGCACTACATTTTCGGTCAGTGGATTTTATTCCAACTTCATTTCTAACTATATCTACACGTCCTGCGTCCTGCACACTTTTATAGAACGTCCATTGATCACTCTGTTCGTAAGGTTTTGTATTCCTTGTGTAAGTTCGTGATACACACTCTGACAAATAGTTCAACTTATGATCCATTACACTTTTATGTAGTGGTGAATTTTATTATTAACATTTTAATAGTAGTGAAGTTTGCATTCCATTTTGTATATTAACACATTTCATGTATCATAATGTATGCATCTCTCCTGCCGTGCAGCTGATCAGTTTGAGTTGAATGATGCTTAAACTAAAATTTTTATTTGCATAATAATTCTTGATTTCTTGAAATCCTGTTCAGAAACTGTAGTCATGACAGATCGTAGTCAACTGAAGGTGAAAGCGACTAATTGCAATTGTTAAACAGAATGGCATTTAACCCACACACACTGCATATCCAGCACACAGGGAGCAGTGATGAGGACGGTACCTTACTGAAGGGTACCTTAGGGGAACCTATTGATCCAGTATTCAAACCAACAAGCTTCCGATACTGGGGCCTAGTCCCTAAACACCTAAGGCCACTGCTGCACTAATAATAATAATTATTACTGTTTGTAATAATAATAGAATAACAGTATTATAATAATACTAACACTGCTGATGATATTGTGATCTATTGAGAGCAGAAAGCAGCTTGATGAGAACCTGAAGAGGTGGAGATCTGCTCTAGAGAGGAGAGGAATGAACGTGAGTGGGATGTGTGAATGAAAGGGAGGAAAGTGGATTGGTTAGGATGCAGGGAGTAGAGGTAACAGGAATTTAAATACATGGGATCAACAGATCAGAGTGACGGCGAGTGTGGAAGAGGTGAAAAGGAGAGTGCAGGCAGGTTTGAATGGGTGGAGAAGATTGACAGATGGGTACCAGTGAGAGTAAAAGAGAAGGTTTACAGGACAGTAGTGAGACCAGCTATGTTATACAGATTGGAGACGGTGGCACAGACGAAAAGACGAGGCGGAGCTGGAGGTGTCGGAGTTAAAGATGCTGAAATTTTCGTTGGGTGTGACGAGGATGGACAGGATTAAAAATTAGTGTATTAGAGGGACAGCTCGGGTTGGACGTTTTGGAGACAAAGTTAGAAGCGAGGTTGCGTTGGTTTGGACATGTCCAGAGGAGAGACGAGGATTATATTGGAAGAAGGATGTTGAAGATGGAGCTGCCAGGAAAGAGGAAAAGAAGGAGACCAAAGAGGAGGTTTATGGACGTGGTGAGAAGACATGCAGGTGGTCGGTTTGAAGCAGGAAGATGCAGAGGACAGGAAGAAATGGAAATGGATGATTCACATTGGTGACCACTAAACAGAAGCAGCTGAAAGAAAAGAAGGTAAAAGTAAGTGATAATAGGCTTAAACTTTTACTCTAATTAAAGGATCTTAGATTCTTTATATTAAACAGGTAAAATTCCTTCACACAGCAAATTCTCAAAAAGACAAGTCCACAGTTTACTTTTTACAAACTATACATTTATTTTATAAAACACATATCATGAGAAGCCACACTAGGCACATAGCTAATATCAGCTGCTGAGAAAGTTCCTTCTAACCTCTCACATAAATCTCAACGATAAATACAAATACTGGTTCAGCAGCAACATTTTTCAAAGTAATACCATAAAAATAAATTCTCATCTCTGATGAAGCCGAGGAATACGCAAAACTTTACAGTAAAGTTGAGAGGAAACGTGTGTGAGCATTAACCTTTAAGATCGCTTGCATCGAAATCGATATGAAAAGCAGTAGTTTTGTATACACTCTAATGTTTGAAGATAATAAGAGATGCAAATTGTTGAGAATAACAACATATAACACAACTGTGAAGAAACACCACCATACGTGCTCCTATGTCAGGTCGAGTAATAGGGATAACTTGGAGATAACCTTGCGGTTTGCGTGCACTCCATAAAGCCAAGATACTTTTCAGCAAGTCAGGAAGCTCCACAATTCAAAACGGTGAGGCTTTCCCAACACTGGTGCTTTGAAGCTGAAGAAAGGGTTTGAAGGGCCTCACACACATTGAAAGAAGATAAAGGGTTAATAGTGGACCTGTTGAAGACTTGAAAAGCTACACCCTTGGTTAATCCACACTATAACATACTGTTAAATAAACACGTGACATTTAAGGCTTTCTTTTTCTTCAAGGACCAAAAGCAACCTTGGGTTACATTGCATCAGAACCAGTTTGTTGCAAAAAAAACTAGGTGGATTCTTTTGATTGACCTGTTATCTGTCCAGAACCCCATGGAGATGGTTCAGTGACACAAAAGTGTGACATGGCCATCCCTTTCCAGTGACCTAACCTTCATTGGGGTGAGCTGAGGAGTCCGAAATAAAGGATCTGGAGTGTGTTTAGGATGATATTGTATTATCTCCAGTCTTCTATATCATCATAGGAGAAAACCTCTTTGCAAATGGAGGATACCCAACACAATAAACGAAGGAGTGACAGTATCTGACACGTGATTTATTATTAACAATAAATTAACTTCTATAGATATTTTCCCATACGTGTGACCTTTTCCCTTCTCTTTGCCAAGGATGCCCTCGTAAAAACCACCTTAATCATAAGGTTTTCCAAACACGACCATCAAATAGCGTAAATGAAAAAGGCAGAAACCGAATGTGACGGAAAGTCACTGTTCTTCGTGTATGCTATACAAAAAGAAAAACTAACGGAAAATAATACAATCTAGTACTAGTGTACATTTAAAACACACTAATCTCCCTTAAATATACCGTCGTTTCTTGAACCGCTGTATTATTACCATGTAAAACGTCACCAACTACAAAAAATGGGACTTAAAAGCTGTTTTTTTTTTTTTTCTTTCCCTAAATGTGTTGTTAATCATGGGGAGAAAATTGAAAATATATACTGACAGCCAAAGAAACATATGAAAATCTCAAAATGGGGTCTTTAAGTATAAATTCCATGCCAGACATTCTTTCCACACTTTTACAAACTTGCGTTAATGAATCCCATCCCACGTAAATCATCCTTTCCATTGTTAGTGAACAGCTAGTGTCAGACATCCTCAGTGGAAAACATGGATGACGACCAGACCCCATTTCTTGCTGTTTGTCCTGCAGACGGAGGTCTTCAGTGTCGTTCATGAAGGCATGGCCGGTTGGGCACTTCACTCCTCCATTCTCGGAATCAAGGCTGGGAGAGACGCTTTCGTTTCAGTTTCTGAAGCATCCCTTCGTCCTTCAAAAACAGAGCAGGTGCTTTATCTCCTGCTTCCTCCTCATGATATGTGCATCAGCCAAACATGCTCATGCGGCACTTTTGAGGAAATGAAGCAAACCTCATGGTCATTGTTTCCATTCAGTTCATGGAAACAAAAACTATTTTGCAATCTGTTAATCAAATTTGTCCCAGGTATGTTTAAAAATCCATCATTTGATCCAAAAGTGGTTTAGGAAAAAAAATACTGTTGGTAATTCTTTGGCTGAGGAATAGTCAGAATAAAGTCTCACATAAAGTCTGTCTTTTCAAAAATAGGTCGTTTCAAATCTGCAATATATACTGTAGTTATATGTACAGGCACCGTGCTTCCTGTTAGTCATCACTGCAAAAGAACAGCACAGATTTTACAAACAAATAATATCCACCAAGAAAAAAATAGCACCGTCACACTCTTAGTTGCCAGTTCTAATAATTAAAGCCACTCCATGCTTTTTATTTTTCATCCAGATGCAATTTGGTCCAAGGTTTTGCATGAACACAACAGTATCTGTCTGGAAACCAGCATTCAGATTGCAAACGCTTACTGACCTTGTGCCAACAGCCAGCTATGGGAAGCCCATCCGGACCCTAGTGATGAAAGGCATGAATAAGGGTCTTAAATCTCCACAAAAAAACATTTAGAAGATAATCGCATGCTCAGAAAACCAACACAACACAAGCCAGCAATATAAAGTATCGCGAACCGTCTGTCAGGTTATTTAAAAAGCCAGACTACATGCTTAGAAGCCATTAATCCTGTCTATAACTTTGCTTAAGTCAAGTTTAACCAATCGTTATCTAATACACAGCTGAAAAGAAAGTAGAAAAGTAGAGTAGATTCTTATGTGGGAGCTTGTTAGGCTGCGTGACACCTGCATAATTCTTATGGACTGTATACCTTCATTAGCATCTCTAAAGGCTTATTCTGATAAGAATCAAAACCTGTTATAAAGATTATAACTCTTTTATAAATGTCGAGACAGGAAAATGCCACATGATGTCATGTAGCTTTATGAAGGTTCCAGAGGTTTCAATGAACCTTTAGAACACCTTTATTTTTAAAGCTGATCACTCACTAACCCTGCAGCCCGAATTTGCTGTAGTGGTCTAGATTAACTTGCAGGCTTTGATTATGTGGGTCAAGTGTGTGAAAACTCCAATGAGCCAAAATATTTTCATTAGTACATTACATCTCTGAGTAACCGTGCAAACAGGTTGTAGACTGGGAACAGAGAGGGGAGGAAAGAAGGAAAGAAAAGAAGCATAGAGACTCAGCCAATTATCGTTTTATGATGAAAAAAGATTGGCAAAGCTAACCTTGCTTTTGAACCGCCTGCAGATTAACACAGCAGAGTTTTCACGCATCAGATGTGATGCATTTTAGGGATGTGCTGCTGGGATACGTTTCATTAACGTTCTGATGCCTCTTCTGAATATGTGGCTCCTTTAGACTGACCCACTTGAATATTTTCAACTTTATTTTAAAACTTTATTTACTCTGTCACTGAGTTGGATCCCCTAAAAAACACATCTTTAGTACATTTGTTAAGTGAATAACTTTTGCTGCTTTCCATTGCAGTTCTTTTTAATGTCATGTTTTTCCTAAGATGTGTTTTCTCTGCCATGATATTTTTTCTAACGCTTTTTCTAAAACTCTAAATATTGCAGCAGAATTGAAAAAAGCTCCATATTTAAGTTTGTTCCATTTGTAACTTTAAAAAAAGCATCAATCTATGCCATTTGTCCTGGGGTGTGCAGTCATTTGCCATTTAAAACTCTCAATAAGTAACACTGTGACTGGTTCAAAAGCTCATTTGCATATTGTAGCCTTCACTAATAGTGTTATAAGGGCCAGTTTCACTGTAACAATGAAGTGACGCTCTAATCCGGGGTTAATAAGGACAACCCATGCTGGGACTGTGCAGAGACAAAGCAGGAGTACAATACCAGTGGGCAGGGAGCCTCTGGCCCAGACTGCCCCCTTTCCCCCGACTGACCCTTACATCCAGTGGGACCCTGTCAGCGAGAGCACATACATACAGAATACCACATTCTCACAACCGGCATCACTGCTAACCAAGCATGTCTTCACACAATCTCACTCACACAGAGGAAAGAACAGAATTCAAAGAAGCAAAGAACAGCAGGAAGACATGTGAAGAGGAGGAGTTCCATTAAATCATGTACAAATGTAGATCTATTTCTCCAGTCGTTGCTCTGAATCCTGAAGAAACGATGTGGCATTTGACCAATCTAACAAAATTTCCTCTTTATCCCAGATGTAGTTGAGCAGCCATGACATGTTTGTTGTGTAGAGTTTGCTCCTTTAGAGATAAGAGGCTAATAAATGGAAGAAGATAATAATATTTAATGACTAGAAGATTTAATCAATCTAATCAATCATCTAATCAAGCAACATCAACTGGTTAAGTAGGGTTGTAATGGTACAGGATGTCAGATTCAATGTGACATTGTTAAATTCTGAGATCAAGATTTGATCTGGGTTAGATTGATTTTATAGTCAGTCCAATGTTACGTGTTATATAATACAAATCTTGATTTCATCTTAAATTATGTCCTGCAGAAAATGGTTTATATTTGACTCAATGTTAAGTTGTGTCAGAAGTCCTGCCTATTTTGTTCGTAGGACTAACCCTGATGCTTGGTTTCCACTATAGATGGTAAATGAGAGATGTTCTTAGGAGAAGTTTCAAGAAGCAATCTTGGGACCAGCGATTGATGGGCTAAATTTGGGCTAAATTGTGTTCATTTCAACTGGTCAAACCATCGCTTTAGGTATAAGGCCACGCACCACAGGACAGGGCTGGTCTAATCCAGGTGGACCCTGCTCTCCTTTTTGCCCCTTCAGCCCTCTCTTGCCGACTGACCCACGATCACCCTGCGACAAGAAAGATCACATCATCCTGATAACATCATCCACATAACTACTGTTTTCCAAAAGCTACATGGATAATGCATCTTATGCACCTGTTGTAATCCCTTTATTTTTATTAAATCAGTGTGCCCAGTGAATGTTCATCATCAGTATTACCAGCTCACTGACTCCGTACCTTTTCTCCTTTCTCTCCCGTGTCTCCTTTATCTCCTGCAAGGCCAGGAAAACCCTGTATGCAATAGAGACATGTCAGTTAATTGGGCAAAGTAAGAGCTTTCCTTGACAATTGGCTCAAAATCCGCCATTAACTGACACTTACGTCTAATCCAGGCTCTCCTTGCTTTCCCTGAGAAGAAAAGAGATGTTCTTTTTCATTTGCATGAATTAAGATTGGTAGAATGTATTTATTTATTTATTTTTCATTTTCAGCCATTAAAGGTTTGATTTTATCAGCTGATCTGATTAAAAAATGGAACAAGTTGAACATTAGAACATGTGGAAGGATGAGCCAGTTTGGTGATGTTCCTGCAAAAGCACACCAGGTTTAGTTCATTAGATAATTCATTTAACTGGTCCATTAGTCCATGAAACCAGCAGGTGGTCTTCTCTTCACCTCCTGTACTCCAGAACATTCTGACTAAACCTTTATGTTTAGACTTAACCCTAAATAGTGTAGGTCTAAACTGTAGGTCTGTAGTGTGGAATATACAGTAATCAACTACAAAAAGATACATTATTTAAGTTTCATTAATAAAGAATTTAGTTCAAAACTTACTTTTTCACCTTTGGAGCCTGGTAGTCCAACCAATCCTGCTGGACCAGGAGGTCCCTGGGGGCCAAGTGGACCCTATAAAGGATCAGTGATAGCTGAAAGTTCATCCATGTGCACTTCATCATATCATTTAAAAGACAACATTATTGTTTCATTTCATTTCAAGAAAGTTGCAGTTGGGCATGAATAAAATAGGTGTATATATATATATATATGCTTTTGGTCTGATGGCATTGGCTCTCCATGTTTTGATGTATTGAGGAAAAAAGTTATTCTCACTTGGATTCCTGGAATACCTTGGTCGCCCTTCTCTCCTTTGATGCTCTCTCCAGGATCACCCTGCACAGACATATTCAAATTAATCTGAATCACTGAAGTAGGATATCTTTATTCAGAATAGGTGGACAAAACGACTTATTAATATTTGTCCAACTGGGATAAAAACTGGCTTTCAGATGAGCAACATGCAAACTTTTATTTCAGCACGACACTTACTTTTGGACCAGGCATGCCATGATGACCCTAAAAAAAAGATATCGTTTACTGCATTGATTAGATTTGATTTGTATATGCTATCATATTAAGACTTAGCTGGAAATTAGAGGTGATGAAGAAAGATTACAACTTAGGCCAACTTTGACTTTACAAGCCTTGTAGATTTAGTCACCAAAAACAATCAACTTTCCTTTCTCCATCATCTCTTTGATTTTAAAAAGTCTTAACTGCTTTAAATCAACACAGCATGAATTCAGCCTTGCACACACATATTCCTGTCAGATATCATCATCATTTCCATTAAATGAAGAATAAAAACTAAAAATATTAATAGTGCAAATCTAAACATTTGTCTACAAACATGGCCAAGTCTAATCTTAGTTTAAATGTCACCGTCAGTTTTGTTTCTTCATTAAAAATGAAGAAACCTCATTCTGGGTCTGGTGTAAGGTACATAACTCACCATTAATCCTGGAGGTCCTCTGGGACCTGCAGGTCCTGGTGGTCCTGGCTGAGAGATCATTTGAACCTGGAGACGAATCAAATAAGGGTAGAGAAGTTCAAATGCTGATGTTCTTGCAAAAAATTGTACAAAAGCACATTCAGTCACTGTAGGATTTCTTCACTGACCAGGTTGTCCTCTAACCAGCTGTCTCCTTTTTCACCTTTCTGTCCATCCATACCCTAAGACACAAACAGTGCTTTGCTAAACATAAACAACAATATAGAAATAACACTAACAATGTGCAGAGCAGATGAACAGATTGGGTGCGATTACATACAGCTGGACCTGAAAGCCCCATTTCTCCTTTCTCTCCTCTTTCTCCAGAGGTGCCTGGGTCACCAACTTCTCCTTTCTCCCCCTGATTATAAACAATCAAAGACGCTTTTAATGGATTTGTCTGATGACACACATGAGCTTTATTTGATCCTTTCCTGCAGCTGCATCTCACACTTTTGAGTTTTCAGGGTTATCAAGCAATAAAATCTGACTGGCTACGTTCAAATATGTCGTAAATATTCCATATACAAACATCAGAAACTAAATTCTGCACACATGAGCCAAGTCATTAGAAACAACTGTGTTACTGAAAGGGCAACCGTAGATCCTCATGTTCCACAGCGTACTGTTCCTTTGGAGAAAATGTATTCATTATTTATAAAACTATAGCCTTAACTAGTTGATTGGCTATGAGGAATTATTTAAGTGCTGCTATTTGGTTGGAGCCTGAACCTCTGGTTTTTAAGGATGCTTCCTTTTGATGTTTAAATCTACTGTGTTTATGTTATGGTCTGAAATGTGGAGCTAGTCTTCTCAAGCGATTGACTGGTAGGTCTGTAGATAATGCATTTATGTACATTTTGAACAGATGAGCAGGCTTGACTTTAACATATTCAAATGTTAAAAGTGAAAGTGAAAGTTCTTCTTGTCATTGTGAAACACAGCACAGCACACCGTGAACCACAGCAAAATTACACCTCTGCATTTTACCCACACACAAACACACACGTGCAGCAGGGGGCAGCTATTGAAAGTGCCTTGGGAGTAGTAACAGGTACCTTGCTCAAGGGTACCTGAGGGCAACCTACTGGTCTGGGATTCAAACCCATGAGCTTCTGATTTTGGGGTCTAGTTCCTAAACACTAGGCCACTGCTGCCACTTAAAGTGACGATTTGTCTTTGTGAACACACAATGAAACACTTTCTCTCTAACCCATATACCCTGCTTTTAACCCATTCAGAACAAAGAGAAATTATAGTGGGTGGCCTAGTGGATAGATAGTTGGCCCCATAATTGAAAGGTCATGGGTTCAAATCACAGACAAGTAGACAAGCAGCCCCCTGCTGCACGGTGTGTGTGGGTGAAAAGCAGAGGTTGAATTTGTTGTGTCTCACTGTGTGCTGTGCTGTGTTTCACCATGACAAGAAAAGTCACTGTCATACCCAATGCAGCAGGGATCAGCTATAAATCCAGCCCCCAGGGAGCAGTGTTTGTTACAGTACATTCTTTAAAGGTGCCTCAGGGCGATCTATTGATCTGGGACTTGCACACACAACCTTAAACACTCGGCCACTAAACACTTAAAAACTACCCCATCAGTTTAACCGGTTAATCAGATTCAGAATCTGATGATCATTAACTGTGGTACAATTAAAGTTTGTGGAATGTTTTCAGAATACTGAATGAAAATCGTCGTTATTTATTGATTAACTACTATTATTTATTTAATTATCATCTCATATTTTATTTCCATCAGCATTTTTGGCTGATTGATGTTTTTCTGTTTTTATATTTTAGCTATTATCTTGGCTGGTGAGTCCGTTTCTTCGTTTACAAGAATACACCTCACAGTATCTTAAAGTACAAAATACCTTCTCGCCATCAATTCCAGCTGGTCCAGGAAGGCCCAGTTCTCCCTGATTTAAAGATGAACGCAAAGTTATGAAGGGAAAGAATCAATGGCACTTTCAACATTCAATAAAAATGACTCAGAATGACATTTACAGCTCACCTTGGGACCATCCCTTCCAGGAGGTCCTGGAGGCCCAGGAGGACCAGGCGGTCCCTGTAAAGAATTGTAGAAATTGTTATGGGTTTTTCCTGCTATTTTTTCATTTTCAAGCATGATGTTAATACACAGTTTTAAATAAAGCTATGTTCAGTTTGAAATGACATAATATTACAATAATACTGATTTTCAGGTGAGTGGCTAAAATGAGTTCTTGGTCCCTCATTAAATTTGTAGTAATATTCATTCTTTTCTAAATGATATATACACTATTGCCCTTGAGGAGCCAGTGTAGAGCACTTCGATTGTTTGATTTGACATAACACTTCATTTCCATAGTTTACTCAATTCAGTCTCTCATGAATTTATCTCAGTTGCTTTAAACCCAAAAAATGAAGCCTGAATTCTGTCTCTGATTGTAAACTTCACAAATTTGCACTTGTACTAATCCTAACCCTCATGCCACTGAGAATACATTCACCCTATATATATAAAATTAGGAACCATCCGGACTCTTGAATCTCAGGGCAAAAGTGAAATTTATTAGAAAGTCAACTTTTATCATTTATTTTCCAAACCAAATTGCTAAACATGCATTATTCACACTCAGTGCAGAGCTGCATGCATGTGCTTGTCATTAAGATTTACACATACCAAGGTTTCAGTGTGCAGGCTAAATGCATTAGATTCTATTCTGAATATATCGTAATGGCACTAATTAAAAACGTCTGTTCATCCCGTTACCTGTAAATGTCAGTTTGTTTGAGTCCACGCATACACACACCTCAGAAAGTAATTTCTGGTTATAAATTGGGTGAGTGTCGTAACCAGCACCCCATGCATTCATTATGTTTACCGAAACACTGATGGTGTGAATTGCCTGCCGGGAAAAAGCAACACATCTTAAGTGTAAGTTAAAATGTTTCCTATATGAAGGAACATCTGCCTTTAACACTTTTTAAGCTATAAACTCTTCCATCTGTTAGTTTGCTTTCTCACCTGTAAGGCATCTAGAAGTTTGTCACTGAAGGCAATGACATCACTGGATGCACCTTTCTCCCCGGGAGGGCCCTGTCACGGGAGAACATGAGCGTCATTCTCCAAAAGCATGTTTTAGTTTTAGCTTTCATAGGAAACAGACAGAAAAATCTGATGCTACAGAACAACTAAATATTTGTGTGTTGAAAGAGGAACTTCACATGTTTCTATTTAATTATCCTATTAATATCGCTGTTTAATTCACATAGAGATAATTTTTATATTAATAGCATTGCTAATAGCAAAGAACACAGTTTGTCAGATTAGCCAGGTAATTTAAACCCAAAATTATGGACTATCCAATAACAATGCCCCTAAGCTGTTTCCCTGTCGTGATGACTTGGCTTTAGGCTTATGTTATCTGGCTAAACTGAGATCCCCTTTGTGAAATATAGTCAAGATGAATGCAATGCAAATAGATTTTTTTAAACTGCTGTTTAGAGTTAAATTGGATAAAATTTGTGTTTAATTGAAGATTGCTTTGCCTTACGATGCCTTGTTTTTATCTCGCAAAGATTACCAAATTTAAAAAATGCAGTTTAGGCCAAAATCTTCTCAAATCTACCATGGAAATCATGATTTTCAACATATTCCTAACCATTTCACATTTCTTTTATAAAGCTTTATGAAGCTTCTTTTATATATCTTTATATAGCTTTATGAAGAACATATTTCCCGCTTCCCTGCGATGGGCTGGCGACCTGTCCAGGGTGAGCACTCCCCCGCGACCCCGTTTGGGACAAGCGGCAGATAATGGAATGGAATGGATATTTCCCGCTCTCACTTTCTCTAGATCAGCAAAGCTCAATTCAAGACCACTCTTAATGACTTATCCAATTTTACATCTAATAAAACTTTCTTCACTCACCATTTCTCCCTGCAGTCCTTTTTCTCCAGCATCCCCTTTATCTCCCTTCAACCAACAGAAAATCAAACCCATTCAATCAAACACAGCGAGAACACATCTCATTCCATGCTTTCTATCCATCACATTATTTCCCTCCACAAATATTTCCCTCCAGGTTTACCTTTAGGCCAGTAAGACCATCCATGCCTCTGTCCCCTTTGGTTCCTGGTTCCCCCTGTTCTCCCTGGAAAACACAGAGGTGTTTCTCAAGCAGGCCATTGAGAGAGGGCTGGATCTGGCATGAGCGAATGATGTTAAGCACCCAACACAAAACTTGTGCAATCTAAAAAGATGATGAGACAACTTGTTCTACCCTAAAGGCCGCACTTGTAAAACATTAAAGTGAGACTAAGTTAATTGATTGGATTGAGCCCTCTCTGCTTGAAATATGTAATTGCAAGAAATGTACAGAATATTATTTTGTTATCATTTGGGCTGTGCTCTCTCGAATGAAACAGTTTAGGCAACTGGGGTTGTGGTGATGGGGATCCTCTATGTCCAATGAATTCAGTAATAAAGTACGTAAGCAGATTATAGGAGTGTAGCCCAAGGTTTAGCAGCTGCTTTATTACCTGGACTGGGAATCAAACCTTCTATCTTCTGTGTAATCGCAACACTGTCTTTGGTATTTGAGTCCAATAAAGCACCAGCCTGACAGCTTTGACCTTTTATTGGATATTTTAGGCTTTTCAGGGTGTATTATTTAGCAAGTTGTCATGTCTTTCCTTTCCTTTTCATGCAAAACAAAAAATCTCATGTGAGCAGCTCCAAAAGAAAAGAGTGATTTCAAAGGGCTAGAACTGGGAAAAACAGGGACCATGGTCAAAGCAAAAGATGGATGTGGCTAAATGAAGAATAAATGGAGCAAATGATGAAAGGAATTAAGTCCAGAGTGGAAGAAAAGGATCTTTAATTCTTCATTGTGAATCTCTTCAATGGAAAAAGGTCATTTGTTTAAAGAGGGAAAAACACCAAGGTGCTTTAAATGAACAGCTAACCTTTGACCCAGAAGGTCCCTGTAGGCCTGGATGACCTGGCTGTCCGTCTTCACCCTGAGTGATCGGGGACCATGAGGAGTTAGTGAGAGACATATGAACACCAAGACACACACGTTGTCCTTCTCACTAACTGGTATCAGGCTCAACATCAAACACAACAGGCTTCACTTAATCAAAAGGCCACTAATGAACACCAATAATGAGGCTCGTTTTTGAGGAAAGCTGATGTGAAAATGCAATCACAGATTTTCAGGCTCAAAAATACAACCACTAATGTCAAAGACATGCTGTTCACATTTACTGTACTGAGGAAAGACTTTCTCTTCCAGAAAAGGATGCTGAGAGAAAGATGATGCATGTTTAAAAGTATTTTCCATCTTAAATTTCAACCTGATCTCAGACTTCTACATCATGGTTGACTATTACAATGCAGCGAAACCCATCCCTACATTCATCCGTCCATTTTCTGAATTGCCAGCTCAGCTAGAGTGAAGTCACTTCATGAATTTTCATGAAAAAATAAAATAAAACTTTATTTAATCTGACTATGCAAAGTTACAGCTTTGCTCTAATAACAGGCTCAAATCAATAAACCTGCAGTGGCCATTTATTAACATGAAGCCAGTTGGGGACAGTAGTGGCCTAGTGGTTAGGGAGTGGACCCCAGGATCAAAAGGACATGAGTTCAAATCCCAGACCAGTAGGTTGCCCTGAGGTACCCTTGAGCAAGGTATTGTCCCCGTCACTTATCCTTGGGTGCTTTGTGGGTAAAATGTTTCACTGTGTGCTGTGCTGTGTTTCACAATTACAAGAATAGTCACTTTCAATTACTGGAAGCGAAAATAGAAATGTCATATGAATGCTATAATTATTTTATCATTCTCTAAGCAGCTGAAGTCATATTTAAGATACAATGCAATGGGACGAAATTTAAAAACTAAAAGAATTTGCACATCTTTACATCTTTAAACGCTCCAAATAGAAGTTTGGACTCAAATGTTTGCATGGACATTTCAAACACGACCTCTAGATGAGAACTCATGTACTGAGCATGAGTACTCATGTACTAAGGTTTATTAAAAATCCATCAGATTTCTCAACATTAAGTGGTATAGTTTGTCGCGGTACAGCGGTAAAGTGCTGGTGGTAAAATAATGGAATATGACGAGCTCAAGCAATCTTGAACACACAGAGGTGATACAGACAAATACACCTTCACTCTTGCTTTCTAAGAAAAAGAAAAAAGGTTTGTCTTACCGGGTCTCCTGGTAAACCTCTGGGTCCCTGTGGGTGAAGCAAAATGGATGAACTGACAGATATCCATAAGTATTCTGTCACTCTTGGAACAAAACCTTGCATCTCCAATTAGAATGTTTTACCTCATTTTTAAGTGTCAGAACATTCTAACAGACCAATAAATGGATGTCAGATTAAATCTCATGAAATGAACTTAGTTCAGGGTTTTGTTCATTCTGATATTAACAGCAGTGTCTTTATACAAAATTCAGAGCGCTAACCTCTGTTCCATCAAGCCCAGGGGTTCCCTAAAGAGAAGAGAGAAAGAGAGAGATTAGATTAAAAATGTTAAGAGAAAAATGATTTTATGGTGAGCTTATATATTAATGCACTGGTTATACAGATGTGTACATTTTCTTCATCCACAAGAGGTCAGTACTTCACTTTTCTTGTAGTTGATGCTAAGATTGCATCTCTTTAGTCAAATAACCAAACTCTCTGTCATAAATCCTGGCTGATGTATTTTTAAAACAGTGCTTTTAAAACGTACAGTATAAAGAAATGTGCAGTCATTTTAAAAACCTCATACAAAAAGGCTTTTGATTGACCTGGGCCAGGGTGAGAGAGGGTGAGAGCGGGTGACGTGAGGGGAGTATAGTTGAGTATAGATAAAGCAGACAGAGTGATTGATGAGTTGGTGTTAACATCTGGTGCATTCAACGCCATACAAAGTCAAATTCCTTCGACGCAAGTGGTGTATTTTTACCGCATGTGAGCTGCCCATCAAAAGTACGAGGGCACCTCTGAAATGTTCCATGTAATATTAACACACCTTAAATATGTTTTTTGCAGCACAACATCTTTTGCAAATAAACTGTAATGTATTTTGAGATCGAGGTTGCCAAACTGACATGAAGGAATGCTTAAAATTCCCCCCTAAATGGAACTTCATGTGGCCTGCTTGATCTTCTTTCCCATAATGAGCGAATATAGTTTTATGTAATAGTGGTCATAAAAGGCACTGGCATGTCAAAAAGAGATTTTAAGGGCAATTGGCATGAAGAACATCTTTTCGGTGAATTTAAAGACATTAAAGAAATTGCTGTATGCTTTATATACATATAAACTCCTCAACATTGTGACATGGTGCCCACAAGCTCATGTTTCCACATTGATTCATAGTGGGCTATATAAGTTATGGGGATTCTTTTCTTTCTGGCCCACCACAAACATGACCTACCAGGAGGGAAAGATTGGGTAGCCCTGGCTTAGATGGCATGCAGTCAAGAAGTGTGCACCCACGCTCTGATTTACGATTCCCCCACAAACACTAACGCTTAGTCATATCAGATCTATTGTTTTATGCCACTTTGTCCTCAAAGTGAGTTTCAACTCCAAATAAGAGAACAGTCCCAGGGAACTCTTACAGAATCGATGAAAGCAGAAAAGTCTCACAGAATCAATCGTCCATGCGTCTGACTTTGATACCATAGGGCATCCATTATCTTGTCTTCACTTCTACTGCTCACATCAGTCTAATGAGGAGCTTTTGGGAGCTGAACCATAACAGCAGAGGTGGGGGGTACGATAACAAGGCAGGGCTTCTTCATGTCTTCTAAAACATCTGCACTCAATATGGAGAGGTTGTGTAGATTTTCTCTTTTTTTTCATTTACAGGCAAATTTGGAGTGCTAGGAGGCTGAACAGTGTACCTTAACATTGTTCACTCTTGGAGCAGTAAAGAAGGTGGCACCGAACTTCTTTTGCCTCAGAATCTATGCATAAAATATGTCATTTTGATCTTGATTTTGAAATTTTGAGTTTCATCTACATTAGCACTGAGAATAAGCTGTATAACTGGAGGTTAAAAGGTCAAGTAGTTTTTTTTCTTTCACAATATATCATTATAAAATATAAAAGGGCATAACATCTATATTGAAAACTGATACTACTCCAACTATACCTGCATACATTTCAACTGAATCTGTGAATGATTCTTGAAATTGGGCTTAACCCTCCAGGAATGTTGGTCATTTTTGCAGGTTTTAAAGATTTTAAAGTCATGTGTTAAGGCTTGGAATGTGCAACATTGAGTGTCTTGTGTCCTTTTCTTCAACATTTTAAATTCCTTGTATTAAATCAGATTCTTTAATTATTAAATTGATGTTTTGAACCTGCTTCAAAAACAGGTATTACAGGCTTTTTTGACATCATTTCGAATCCTCACATGATGGTAAAACCCAAACATGCCTGCAGGTGAATATTAACATTACATGGTTTAGAAGCACCAAACAAACCTGATACTTTGACCTTTGACAAACAGAGCATTGTTTTTAATTACATTGAAGATTCACACGTGTCACATTTGTAACACGGATCAATGTGGGATGTTCTCTAAGAGTTTAAAGTTCATGGTTATATCTGTCTTACAGAAAAACCCAGTGCTTATAGCTGCCTAGCTAATTAGCACTCACATATCAAAACATCAGTGGGTTTAGGTTTGAGAAAGAGCAAGCTGATTATTCTGAAAGTAGCTCTTTAGTTAATGTTATCCAAGTAGCTTATTGGGAACTTAGGAAGTTGGTCTTTGGAGGTTCAGTTTTTAAAAGCTGAAATGTTTCTGAAATTTGTCAAAGAAAAAATTTTTTAATAATCAAAAATACATTGTTCAAGGGAAAACCAGATCTTCAGTGCATGAACAGCAGGTGTCCTTTGTTCCTTTCTGTCTCTGAGTGACACCGATGCGTTGTATCTATGGTGTGTAAACTAACTCAATCACTGTAACTGCTCAGTCACTCTCTCCACTACATTCAGAAAATTCAATTATGAAAAAATTCAGAAAAAATTCTGTGATATGCACAAGAAACGTCTTTAGAGATCAGACGTTTCACACAGAAATAGGCATCCACCGATGGTATCTGTGAAGGCTGGCAATGTGTGACCGTTTCATGAGATTCAGATGTCAACCGCTCCTTTATTCTGCAAGCCAAAAGACTGCTGGTCCAATCATCATGCCAGCTGCACATTTCCATAGAACAATCCCCAGTCTGCTACAATCGCACTTTAGCTATTCTTGTAACCTTAAAGTTCTGGAACAGGTTTCATCTGGAAGACCATGCAGAGCCGAGGGCCATGCTGTGTTTTCAGAGCCATGGGAAAACTGTTGATCCTGAGACTTTTCCCGTCTGTCCCAGGACATCAAGCAGTAGCGGAGAAACAATGTGGCCAGTACTTACCAGAACCAGATGAGTCTGATCCTCAGAATCAGCTTTTTTGTTGTTTAGCTCTGTTTAAGCCACAGTGTGTTTGGCATAGGCAGTGGTTTTAGAGGCCCCAGTGGGGTCTGATGAACTGATTTTGCCCTCTTTTTCTCTCTGGGTCACTGTTGCTGAAATGTGAGATAATGGGGGTGTATTCTGGTGAGCTAGAACATAACATTTAAGGGCTGCTATACGGAATTCTGGGACAAAGCCATGAGTCTGTAAGTTGATACACTCTGTCATTCTGACAGACTGCAATGCCCTTCAGGAAGTGTAGGGGGCGACATGGCTTCTGTTGTTTCAATGCAGGATGAAGGGCTGCATCCAGGTGCTTCAGTTTCCTTCCACCTGTGCGTCAGGTAAACTGGAGATGCTAAACTGTATGTGTGAAAGTGTTTGTGCTGGATGTTCAACCTGTCCAGATTGTTTTTCTACCTTTCATCCTTCGGATAGTCCCACACGTGACCCTGAGTATAAGTTGCAAAGGTAATCAGTGATTGGATGGCCATTTGGTAACAGATTTGGCTTCATTAAGTGGTCACACCAGACACTAAATGGACTTCACAGTAAACAAAAAAAAACATTCTATTGCATGTAAACAAATAAAAGCCTCACTGCTTCTCCAGGCGGTCCTCGGGGTCCATCTTTGCCCGTGTTTCCAGGAGGACCTCTGGGCCCTGGGGCCCCTGGGGGGCCCGGTGGGCCGGGTGGACCAGCCTGTCCTTGCTCACCCTGATGGAGATACAAGAATGAACATGTGGTTAACAGACAAGTCAGGAAGTCGGAGTATAAATTCAGAACTCTAGTATGCTCTAGTATTATTTGGTATGTGCATATTTCTCTATTAGTGATGGGCAATAATTCAACTCCTGGCTGTAAAACCTTTTTCATCCTGATTTCACAAAGGCTTCATAGGATTTATAGCAACTGTAGGTCATGTTATTGGAACACTGGTCTAATAAAGTTGCAAGAACTTTTCAAACGAGCTGAATTACAATGATTTCACTTCTGCCCATTGCAATTTCTAAAAAACAAGGAAGTCACAATGCAGAGCATTAACAATGATTATAAAGAAAAGCAGGAAAACACACTGGCATGCATTTGTTGTGCTTACTGCTACTTCCTGTTAATTAACACACATTATCCAAATGAATGCACATCCTCAATGGGGAAGTAAATTTAATGGCATTACGTAAAGAATTACATGTATTATAATAAATAATACATTGATTATTTATAATACTTCTTTCTAAATAAATATGCACTATATCATTCCATCATTATAGGGCATCCAGACTTTTAAGCCTCAGTGTCCTCCAGCATGTCCCAACCTCTTTCTGCTGCACCATGAGGTTGAGTACACTGTGATGGACAAAAATGATGCTGCACAAAGATGACTGAACTTTTGTTTTGAACTTGTAGTCAGTCATCCGACAGATGCCCAGTGGATTAAAAGTATTATATAATTTATTGTCAAGTCAACGTGTTAAAACAATGCGATACAGAAGCAGCAGAAGGGCATTAGACTGAAAATGCAGGATCACTCCTTTGTCTGACAGCCAAAGACACATGCTGCATAGACACACACATAACCAGTGCACACATCAGTGTGGAAGAAAAGCCAGTTAATGGTAAAGAGACATGCCTTGCACTCGTTCTACCTTCATTCTTCCTTCCAGCATACGTCTGTGGAAGGTGGGCTGGTCAGCAGAGATGAAGCCATGGTCAAAGCGAGGAAAGACCATCTGAGTGGTCGGAAACAGAAACAAAAGACAGGAAGAGGAGAAAGAGGTGTAGAAAAGAAGGTCAGAGCAGATGCTACGGCATTTTTGGAGTGATGGAGGTGTCAGGAGAACATAGAGGGTCATCTGTAGTCAGCAGGAACGAGTAAGAGGAAACAGATGACCTTGTGGGACAGCAGCTATAAGGCAAGAGGGAGCGGAGGTGACGGAGGGACAAACCTTGATGAGAATCTGATTACTGTGCAGGCCTGCATGAGTGGCCTGTCCCTAAAGCAGAGACACAATGGACACAACTCATCACAGAAGAACACTCACAGCACAGCAGGAGACCAACATCTTCTACAAACATGTGCTTTTCTTGGCCGTTTAGGTTGTAATTTTTGTTTGATTCTTTTTTAAGGACATGAAAAATTCTTCAGGGGGGTGGTGGTGGTCTAGTGGTAGGATATTTGCCTATAGGTCTATGGTTCAAGAGGTCCCAGGTTTGAATCCCACCTCTGGCACTACCACCACTGGGTCCCTGAGCAGGACCCTTAACCCCGAGTTGCTCCAGGGGGACTGTCCCTGTAACTAGGACATGGAAGTCGCTCTGGATAAGAGCTTCTGCTAAATGCTGTAAATGTCCATGCTTTTATTCTAATTATTCATTTTTAGTGCACCTTATTCTGCACCTTAAAACTTCCACCATAATGCAGATTCATATTCTTTTGCAAATGATACTT
>CM029376.1:3501691-3607379 GCA_017165825.1 Hepsetus odoe
AAGCTTGTGAAATGGTGGTTAAAGCCAGCCGAAGCAAAACTGAAAAAAAAAATCGGTCAAAGGCTCCATATGGCTGTTACTGTAATCAACAGAAATGTTCAGACTGGTACTGTTAACCACAGTTGCTTTTTTTTTCACTTTTTTTCTTTTTTGCAGTGTGATCCAACATACAGTGTTCACATGTATGTGCACAAACAGCCACATGGAACAAACACGCTGGTTGCCGTGAGACAGCGTGGAAACACATCTGGTTGTCGTGAAGAGGAGAAGACTGCAAGAGCACAATGAGAGGCAATTATCTTTCTTGGTACGGGCCAGAGGTGACATATGGGCTAATGGATGGGTTCTGTACGTGTGTGAGGTGTGGTGAGGACACTTATGAGTGCCAATCTTTACCTTATCTCCCTTTGGTCCTATGGGGCCCTGTGGAGAGGAAAGAAGAAACAGGAGAAGACAGGGTCAAGAGTCTGGAGACCATTCAGTAGGGGAACTGCAAAATCCCTGAAGTGTTAATTATGGGACTGAATATATGAAACTTTGTGGTTGTGGGGATAAAAGGAACAAAATATCAACAGGACAACAGGACAGTGGTCTGAAGCAGAAAACAAATACTTTATTTCAAAAAGCTGTTCAAATTTCCACAGTGGAGATTTAAAGTTCTTTAAAGTGTAAAATGAAATCCCCAGTGTTCTGACTTTCTTGGTCATGCACATCCTAAAATGTATCTTCTTCTTCTTCTTTCAGCCTTCTCCCATTTAATTGTCAGCGGAGTGTCATCCGTTTCCATTTCTTCTGGTCTTCTGCATCTTCCCGTTTCAATCCGACCACCTGCATGTCCTCTCTCACCAAGTCCATAAACCTCCTCTTTGGTCTTGCTCTTTTCCTCTTGCCAGGCAGCTCCATCTTCAACATCCTTCTCCTGATATAATCCTCATATCCTCTGCACACGAGCAAACCTCCTCTTTAACTTCTCTGTCTCCAAATGGTCCAATCTGAGCTGTCCCTCTAATATACTCATTCCTAATCTTGTCCATCCTCGTCACACCCAACAGAAATCTCAGATTGAGACTCCGTCTCATAAAACTTAGCTCACATCCTATAATATATGCAGGGCAGTATTTTTTTTAACAATATTATTTGCCGTGTTATCTTGGAGAATGCAGTTCTATTCTTCAATTTGTAGCCTTGGTGAGATGAATAACAATCAAGCTTAGCTTGACTTGACCCTTTATGCAGATGTTTGGCAGGCCGGGCAGTGACGTTCGGTCCAGTCCTGCTCAGCTAAGTTTAGTTCAGTAAATAACCCAAACAGCTGCAACAGGGTACAGTACACACGACCCGCCAGGTGAGATGAAGGTGTGATTCAGTCCGCCTCCTGCAGTGAGACAGCTGCGCCAAGCTTCAGCCAATATCACACCTGGTTGAGATTCACAGCTGAACTCAATTGACTTAAATTTTTCACTCGAACCAAAACATCTTGACGTCTCTTTCACGTGCCAAACTACGAACTGATGATGTTTGGAGGAGATGCATTTTCAGAGACTCCTCACACCCTAAGTGGTTTACATTGTGATGGACAAATGAGCTCCTCTTGGCATTGACAGCGACTGAAACGAGGGGCCCTTAGAAGATGACTTATGTGGAAGAATGGGAGTTATGAAGTACGAGTTTCTATTTTTTGACTGTGTAATCCATTATTTCCATCTCATTTGTGGCTAGATGGATGGAGATCAAAACTTTGTGGTCTCGGTCTCTATACAGTATCTCAGCTGAAAAATGGCCGGATGAGCCAGACATGTTGTTTTTGAATCTTGCATCCCCACACATGGATAAAACCATGGTGTCCCATTTGTCCAGCATGGGGTAACAGCTACCAGATGGCTGTAGAGACTGCTACTGAAATTCTAACTGCACATATGAACCAACAAAGAAGGAAAAAATGGAAATGTGTCAACCTTTTGCAGATGACAAGACACATATCTCACATTTGCAGACACGATTCAAACAGATGAATTGCAAAAACGTGTAAATTACCTGACTTCCTTTAGGCCCAGGAGGACCCTATGGGTAAAGCCGGATCATATGGACGTGGAGGAAAAAGAACAGAATAAATGTCAACCAGAAGGCACATTAGTGAATGTAATATTACATTGTTAAAAATAAGGTTGCCGAAAAGTGCTCTTTGGAGGATCGCCACTAAAGCAGAAGAAGTTGTTGGTTTACTTAAAGAACAACCAATTCAATTTTTCTTGGAGGAACTGGAAATGGTTCATCATTTCAAAGAACCTTTTATTTTGTTACCTTCAATAATGTTATTTAAGGAAAAAATGAGCATCTGCAGTGGATTCCATTGAAGTGATATTGAAAAATCCCATCAGGACCGACACTGTTGCTTATGCACATCAGGTTTTCCTACAAATCCAACTTCTACCATCTTCCTGAACACGTGTAATTCAGGGTGAATGCACAATAAGCCAAGATCTTTATCAGTTTCCCACATATTTTGCACCGTCTTTCTACCAATAAATGGTGAAGAGAAGCACGTGGCCCATAAACTCTATATTATATACTATTCTACTACATTAGTAACACCAAATCTTTCTAGTTGTTCTCACCAGTGTAGCATCTGAGTTATTTTGATAGGAACCCATTAAAACTGTCTCAGATATTTAAAAAAAGTCACCTCATGCATTATTTTCTCAAAGCTACTATTTGAGGCCCAGCTCAGGACTGCCTGTCTTGGATAGTTCTCCTGAGTGCTTATTGTAGTTCTGGCCACCACAGAGAACATTTGAAACTTAATCCTCTTCTGCAGGCACTTTAACAGTTATGTCTACAAGCTCTCACTGCCCCACACATGTGCACGTGTCATCCAGCTGTCAGTCAAACCTGGGGAGGGAGTGAAAGGGGAGTGAATACTTACGGGTTTACCATCCAAGCCAAGAGGTCCCTGAGTGGAGAGAAAAGAGAAACAAGCAATTAAACCGTGGGGCTTTGCCAGTGAAGCTGGGCAATAAAGAACAAAGAGCAGGGTGAGTTCAGATCAGCTCTAAAAGGAGGTGTGGGAATAGTAAATCAGAAAGATGATGGGAGGCAAGGAAAGAACAGGAATACATTCTAAGCGTAGTATGACATCAGTCAATTTGCACATAATAGCATGGAGGGTTAGTAAGAAGGCCACCTACCAGCTAGAAGAGTATTAGCATGTGTTTGACATAAAAAAGCTCTCAACGCTAATTCATTTCATATGGCAAATGCAATTGTTTAGCCCCCCTGACCTGTTTGTCAACAGAATGCCTGGTCGGAATCGGAAAAGGGGAAGAATCTGTATGATCTTGAGATCACAGCCCCCAAAAAAACAGCTACCCGGTGCCTGAAATATTTTGCACAAATATGAGTAAAGTGATCTAAACCAAACGTTCATTTGTGGACAAGTGAACTTAATCTGAGTCAAGACTCTTGCATTCCCCGCACCATGTAGGACAGCGGGGTGTCTGATGAAGCTCGATGACCTTGGAGATGACCTGAGACCTGTGAGGCATATATCTAGATACATTTTTTTTCCACACTCGTCAAAGTTCACCGGTCTCTTAAGATGTGACCTCTTGATTGACTGCGGGACCTTTCGGCTACTGTCTCTTTTTTTCTGACACAGGAAAGGGGAAGACAAAATGCTGGAACGGAACCATAAACCAATTTTATGGTTCAACTGCTTAAACCTGTCCTTCTGTTCTTGTTATGTGAAAAGAGTGCCATGACTTGCTATTTTACAAGCACACATTTAAAGATCTTCTCCTCTGCTTAATAAAGACACCAGGAGGAAACGTTAGACCTCTTCGTATTTGCAGCAACTAAACTGTGAAGCATCCTTTCATGACACACTTTTTTTTTCCAGACATGTGAGTTTGAAAATATTCTTGTTTCTTCGATTTATATTATGATAAAAACTGCAACGTGAGCAAGCTTTCTTTCTTGCATGCCCTTTCACCTTTTGTCACTCATGCTTGTTTTAGTGCCATAAAGCTGTCATTATGTTTTCATCTGCAACAAAAAAGTCACAGAAACTTCAAAAGGGATCATATTAATCATGAGTTAGGCTTCGGTCGACTAAGAGCCAAGCGTATGTGTGTGTACACAGGAGCTACATAAGCAGGAGTGTTCACATGCTTGGGCCTTTTGTTCATCTGGAGGATTAAGGGCTATGTCCATTAGGGGGTCCGTTCAGAGCCAAAATATTCCCTGTTGGCATGAGAATGTCTCCTTCAGCCCAACAAGGTCAGCAATGAGAAAGACAGGTGACAAAGAGAAGGTATTACTGAGACGTCTAGCCGGGTTTGTACAGATTTACTCCGTCTGCTGCCAATAACTCGTCTCACCATTGATACACTGCCTAATTACACTGCCCGTCCAAAAAAAGATCACACACTAATATTCCTTTGAACCGCCTTTAGCTTCTGTGGCACTGTTTCAAAAAGCTTCTGCAATGTAACAACATTTATTTCCGTCCATTCATTTTTCGGCAAGATCTTTTAGAGATGATGGCAGAGTCGGACCGCTATGCAAATTCTTCTCCAGCACATCCCAAAGATTCTCAATGGAGTTAAGGTCTGGACTCTGTGGGGGCCAATCCATGTGTGAAGACGATTTCTCTGCTCCCTGAACCGCTCTTTCACAATTAGAGCTGATGAATTCTGTCATCTTGGAATTTGTCCGTGCCATCAGGTAAGAAGAAATTCACTGATGGAATAACCTGGTCATTCAGCATGTTCAGGTAGTCAGCTGACCTCATTTTTTGGCAGATGTTGCTGAACCCACACCTGACCAACTGCAGCAACCCCAGATCACAGCACTGCCCCCACAGGCTTGTACGGTAGGCACTAGGCATGGTTGGTGCATCACTTCATGGGCCTCTCTTCTTACCCTGATGCCCCCATCACTCTGGAACTGGGTAAATCTGGACTCATCAGACCACATGACCTTCTTCCTTTGCTCCAGAGTCCGATCTTTATGTTCCCGAGCAAATTGAAGCCTTTTTTTGCGATTAGCCTCACTGATCAGTGGTTTTCTTAAGGCTACACAGCTGGTTAGTCCAAGTCCCTTGAGTTCCCTTCACACTGTGCCTGTGGAAATGCTCTTAGTTTCACTTTGGAACATCGTCGTGAGTTCTGCTGTTGTTTTTCTGCGATATGATTTCCCCAAACTAAGTGATCACCGATCACGGTCATTCAGGATTTTTTTTTGACCACATTTCTTCTACGAGGATGATGGATCCCCATTATCCCTCCAGTTTTTAATAATGTGTTGGACAGTTCTTAACCCAGTTTTTGGAGTTTTAGCTTCTCCTTAGATGTTTTCTTTTCTTGATGCCAATAATCTGACCCTTCTAAAACAGATGAACATCTTTTCCAGGACCACAGGATGTGTCTTCTGACTTGGTTGTTTAAGTAATGAGAAGCTACTCACTGCATGTGTTCAGGTTAAATAACTTGTTGCAGCTGAAACATAATCATCCATGCAGTCATTATCCAATGGGAGGCTCTTACCTATTTGCGTTGTTAAATCCAGTTGATTACTTTTTTTCAGACAGGCAGGTTGGTATTTTATCTGACAGATATGTGACATTCATTTTGAAGGATGTGCAGATGGAGTCAGTGTGGCAGGTACAAGTCCAAGGAAAGGGAAACAGAGTGGTCTTTATTTACCACTTCTCATTTCTGGAAAAGCCCTGCAATGGTTTAGTGACTTGTCCAGTGTATTACAAAAGGGTGGTGGTGCTCTAGTAAAAGGGTGGCGGTGGTCTAGTGGTGGTACTTGCCTACGGATCTATGACTCAAGAGGTCCCCGGTTCGAATCCCACCTCTAGCACTACCACCACTGGGTCCCTGAGCAAGACCCTTAACCCTGAGTGTCTCCAGGGGGGACTGTCCCTGTAATTAGGACATGGAAGTCGCTCTGGATAAGAGCGTCTGCTAAATGCCGTAAATGTAAATGTAAACGTATTACTGCCCCTTTTGCCCTATAAAGGCTGGGATAGACTCCATCTGTACCCCATAACCTTTAGGGTTATGTATGTCCGGTTTGGTCAGGCTTAGTTTATTGTTGAATCATTCAATATATACATGCATGTAGTATATAAAAGTAGTCCAGGGAAGAACAGGGTGCCCAAAGCTCACTGGCATAGCAAAAAATGCTGAAACTTTAATGCTGAAAGGTGTCAGAACACTCATTACAGCTTCCTACGTTCGGGGCTGCATATCCACAGACTGGTCCGAGGATGCCACCACCAGCAGAGCATAGAATTTAATATGAAATACCATTTTTATATGAAATTTAGAAATTGTCCTTCATCTGCTTATTTCAATGTGCTGAAATGACTTTGGGCTTCAAAAAATCAAAACACCACACATTGTGATGTACCTAGTACTGAATTCTCCACAGTTCCAGAAAGAGAAGAGCTTTATTTTTATATCTTTTTTGCAAACATGCTAAGGTAAAAATAGCTTTGCATATTCTTGTTGGCCCACGAATGATACCCCCAAAAAAAGATCTGACCGGACGCTGGAACAGAAAAATGAAACCAAGAAAAGCACACCGCACTGACACTTGACTGTGCAGTCCCAAAAATGAAAGCATAAGAAAATAACACAAGAGCCTTGGAATAGCAGGTTCACCACACATTTACCACAAGGAGCAAAGGATCAACTATAGAAGGATTCAAATTACCAGTGAAACCTTTTGCGGTGAGGTAGAAATGGAATAATGACTTTTTTGTCTGCTGCCCTTTGTCAGCGTTAAACTTCTTCTCCTCCATCTTAAATTGCAAATTCATCCCAGGGAAGACTTGGATGCTTTGAGACCGGGCCTATCCAAGCATTCCAGCTGAAATTGTTCTCTGCGGTGGCCTCGGTACCACAGAATTGGAAAACATGGACGTTCACTCCGCTTGCAGCCTGACAAACCCAGCCTTCAGCCTGGAACTGGAACTACACTAGCTTTAAATTGACAAAAATGCTGACTAATAAAAAAGTAAATCACTGTTATAAATGGAATAGGCAAAGATCTGAAGATAGGGAATGTTCTGAACTTTTTATATCAGTACCGTATCTTTTCAATCAAGAAATTAATTTGACTTGATTACAACCAGGGGGCTCTGCGTTCTCAAATTTCTCTCTTTTTGTGTGTATATATATGTGTGTGTGTGTGTGTGTGTGTGTATATGTAAATGAATACATAAACACATGCGCACACACACACACACACACACACATAAATTCACTTAATCCTGTTAATCCATAATCTGTGATGTTCATCTAAACCTGGGTTTAGTGGGAGAAATACCGCAAACCATCAGTTTCTAGTTTATCAGAAACCAGTTCACCAAACCATCACAGGGCTCTTTCAGAAATGAGAACCAGGAAAAAAAAAAAGACCAGCCTGTTTCCCTTTCCTTGATGACGGCTGGCAGAAATTTAGGAAAGCATCGGGATAAGAATCCAAAGAGGCCTCGTCTGTTCACGTCCCACGTTTTAGTCCAATGGAACCCAAGACCCCCCATCCCACCCCGGTGTGGCTTCTGTGGTGAGCATGGGGTGAGAGCTGGACAAAGGGACCAAGCATCTGGATCTAATGGCCATGAAATCCCCATCATCATTTTCGATTCCACTCTCAGCACCCAAGGGAAAATCGTTTATTGCGCTGCTTTATGCTCGAAATACATGAAAATAATTTGTGATACATGACATTCATTTTTTCTTTCTCCAAAAAGATTCTCTTTGATAGCTGGAGCGATGGAAAAAACCCATAAACTTCATAGAAAGAAAGAAACCACGTTTCATGCCAGGTTCTCTTTTTGATGTATGGTGGGCAGTGGAGAACCCTTTCCTCTTAAAAGGACAGTTTCAAAAGAAATGCGTTTTCATGCAAAAATCCTTCATTCCAAACTGACAGTGAAGGCTTGAGCTACTGAATGTATTTCTGTTGCCTAATATCACATTACGCTCGAAACCCAATCCCAGACAAACTACAATCCAGGAATGTGATCCCAAAAATGTATTTATTTATAAAAAAATTGTGCTAAACTTCACTTAACTGTCACTGGAGCTGATATCTCGAGGACTCTCTCCAGGGTTGTACCTTCAGTTTGGGACATTTTTGTCATTTCATTTCATTTTCATTTTTCAGAAAGCTTTATAGAGCGGTGCTTTTTGGTCATTTGACTTACAAGAGGAATGTTATTCCACCTTATTTTAACCTTTTTTTTACAATTTATAATAAGAAAGCTGCAAAAGAAAGCTGCTACACACAGATTTACACACAGGTTTCTTTTTTCCGTAATGATTTCTCGGGCCAAAAACGATGGTTATCACTGCATCATTTTTATGTAAATATGCATTAAAACACCATAGAAATAGCTCTGAGTGCATAATTTCACACTGTTTAAGATATTAAATAAAATAACAACAGTGAGACGCGAGTCTAAACACGTGAATGAACAGTTCAGGACAAACGTTTGAGGCAGGACAGTGAACAGCAGGAGCACTGGAACAGTGATTAAACAGCAATATTGTGTTTGAACAGGATCTTTCTTTCTTTCATCCTCTGTCTCTCTCCCTCTCTCATTCTCTGTTCTGTCTTTTTTCTAACCCTCTCTGTGTCTGTCTCTCTGCTCTTTTTCTATGCATCTCTCTGTGCATCAATTCTCATCACCCCCTCTCTCTCTCTCTCTCTCTCTCTCTCTTCCTATTTCACCCCCTTGTTCTGTCTCTCCTTTTCTGTTCTCTCTCCTTCTCTCTCTCTAAAAGTTAAAGACCATCACGCCATATTCCTCCAGCCGCTGCAGACTGTTGCAGGTGGTAAATGACAGCAGTGTGTGTTGTTTTCTCGGAGGTTGCGTGTAATGCAGCCTGTTTACAACAGCGCTAATTCAGACGAGGACTCTAATGAGAGCCGGCAGCATGTGGGCACCACCTGAGTGTGAGAGCAGCAGCAAGGTGCACACAGCTGCAACTCACACACTCATTTTCGCAAAGCCACCTGTGAGCATTATGCAAAAAACACACACAAACAAGCGCTGTTTGTCTCACCCTCGGTCCTGAGGGCCGCCTGCTCGTCCCACTCTCCCTTTTTTACTGTTCTGGCTCGATTTTAATACAATCCAGGAAACCTGCGAGGTTTGTAACCTCAGCTACACCCTGTGATTGACAGCACTCATTCTCATCCTCTGCTAAACACTCCTGACCCCTCCCTGAACTGGATTACCTGGAGTGATCACAGGATAAAGAATTCAATATAAATATTAAAGTGATTTTGTTTAAAGGGGGACTGTTCCCGGAAAGATTGACGAAATTGCAAACGCATGGCTCATTCTGCTCTGCTGAGAAACTTGAAAGCATGGTGTCTGGACACATCTGTCCAAACGTTCCAAAGGAGAACAGGATGGTACAGAAAGGCTGCTGCTGCCTGACAGAGAAACATAGAAGGACCACAGAAAACAGCCGAAAGAAGAAAAGAGATGATCTTGTTCGGTTCAAGTGGAACAGTTTGTCCATTTTTTTAAATAAAAGGAAAAAGGTTTTCTGTATATTTTATTGCACAGTTTTGGTTTGTTCCCTGAAATGAACCCATTTTCTTTTTTACGCACAGTGCACAAGCCCTATTTTTATATTTTGCCAGTTAATTCCGAACTGTGCATTAACATGTGCCCTGCGTAGGGATCATGTGACCAATGGCCCTCGCAGCTCAGTACAAAGTACAGGTAATGCTTCACTTAAATCTTGTTCCATAAGTCCAAGTCATGATCATGTTATATGTCATTGCAGTCGCTGACATCACATAAAAACGAATGTAAGAATGTGACTACATTGTCTGATGTGATAATAATTAGTATTTCTGACTGACTCCCATCTTAGTCCCTGTGTCCACTTTTACCGAAGTGTCCACACCAGTGAAGAGTGAAGAGGGAACAGAGTCCCTCACACAAGGCCTACTATCACCTTTAGCACCTCTGAGTACCATAAATATACAGAGCACACAGATGTGCACACACACACACACACACACTCGCACTCACACATACACACTCACACTCACACACTCACACTCACACACCTGTGAGTAATTAACAGGTATTTCCCGGCAGGAAAGAGTGTAACAGTCGTAAGGCTGTGGGGAGTCTGTAGTGTATAAAACACTTATATGCAACATGAACACTCACACACACACACACACACACACACGCTCATAATCTCTCTCTCTCTCTCTCTCTCTCTCTCTCTCTGTACTCGGATGCCAGGTCCAGGCTGATGATTATCAGTGCAACAATAACATCCTAAAACACTCACATTCACTCTCTCTCTCTCTCTCTCTCTCTCACTCATACACTCACACACACACACACACACACACACACAGCAGGAGAGATTACTGCAGTTTATGGTAACTAAGTAAGCGCAGCCAGTTGAATAGATATGGGTCTGTAACTGTTATTTATTTCAGAAACATCACTCTTGTCTTCATGGATTCTTGGATTCTTGTCATGTGAAGCTCTTAGGAACCCAGGTTCATATTGGTACAGCTCTGCTCCAGGGCAAGAGCTATTAAGAGTCTAGTTCTCCGGATCTAATCAACTAGCCAGACAATAGAAACTTACAGAGGAATCAAACACACCGGGGTGTGATGTTATCCAACTCATGACTAAAAGCTCACAAATTTACCACAAACTCAGCAGAACTGCTGTGACTCAGCACTGAATACTTGTCCCTTTTGCGTTACACCTGCTAGCCACTAAGGGGCGCCATCCTGTCATCCAGTGCACATTACACCAAGTTCACCTGCGAGCTACTTACTAATGTGAACAGTTTCCACACATTGTTTGGCAGTGATGCAAGAGATTAAGAAGAATCCATCCAATTGGAAACAGGCTGGGTCATAAGGTAAATAGTTAGAAACCACTGAGAAAAGGCTGGTTCCCAGACCACCTCTTGCAGAAACCCAGGCCTTAAATCCAGTACAGGTCTAAATTTGTAGATATTAGTTCATAAAATTGAAAATAATTCTGATCTGGCTTTGCTTGCAAGCTTGTTTTCATTTATTGCAAGATGTTAAGTGTTTATGGAGTCTTTTTCTACACTTTAAAGATTACAAGAAAATTTCTGCAGCATAGAATTCGTCCAAGAGCTCCGTCATTCTCCAACAGAAGAGATTTGGAATGACCAGCAGTCTTCCCAGATCCACACAAACTGAGCATTCAGGGACGAAGGGCTTTGGCTCGGTGGGCAATCAAGAACCAAGAAAGCTCAAAAGATCATCAGAACATGGCATCTTCCAGCATCCATCATCCAGCATGGCATCCCATTTGCCATCATATATTTGCAGTGTTACTTACACTGCCACTTACAGCCTTTATAACAATTACTGCTGCTCTGGTCCTGGTCCTTTCAATGTCCACAGTTTCTCTTTTGGACGATAATTTAGAATATACTGAGATAATTGATCAAACTGACCTACAGCTGCAAATATACAGTCCTAAGCAAAGGTTTAGTTGCTCTTATTCAAAATGCTTATTTTGACGATTTTCTAAGTAAATGTGTATCCTCTAGTTCTACACATTTACAGTTTATTTGCTGAATTTAATATTTTAGGGAAAAAATGTATCCAAAAAACATGGATTTTGCAAAAGGTATGAGACATCTTATATTTTATGCCCATTATGTTCCCATAAACAGTAGTTTACGCTATGATTTGCAGAAAAATGAAATACTGAAGTATATTCTCTGTAGTGGAAAGATTAATAGAACACGTCATGGTGTAGACGTAGATGAGTTTGTCTGTATGATATTCTGATTGTGTGAAACCCTCGAAGCAAAACTAATCCATTAGTTCAACAAGGAAAAAGTTGAAAAAACATGAAATATTAGGGTAGAAGACATGAAAATGACTGGGAGGAAGATTAAGGAAGAGTTCTCAGAGAAAGAGGGAAATAAATCAATTGAAATTTACCGGGTAACCGTCCCGTCCAGCTTTGCCCTGTTTAAATTCAAAGGATGATCAATGTGCAATAAAAGACAATAAAGCAGAAAGGCAATCATATGTCATCTGTAAGTTAATGCACTAAATTATAATACACGGGGATTCAGTGACAACAGTACATGGCAACAGTTCTGAACAGTTCAGATAACATCCAGCAAGTCAGTTAGCACAGAAATCATCTAGATCTTTTTAAAGAAAGTCTAGATTTTTTTTTTTTGGCAAAACACTTTGTTAGAAGTGTGCTTCACGCAAACAGGAAACATCAGTTAATACCACTTTTAGATATTTGTTTCACTAAAATTGCATATAAGATGATTACAAATGGAAATCTGTGACAAAGCTTCATATTTTAATATTTTTTGCATTATTTGAACAGCTATTTAATGTGAATTATACTGAGTCTGAATATCTCCTAAAAATTATTGTGGTACTGGACCCTGGAGTGTCATTTTACATTCTTAAGGTGGACCAAGTGGTAAATTGTGATTATTTACATCACAATACAGTTAGCTGGTGAATGCAGTGAGTAGCGCCTTGGTTCTCCACCCATTGGACGGGTAAAGTCCCTCATCAGAACTGGTTCATTAAGAAGAGTATAATTAGTTAATATAACAATTAACAAATTAAGTTAATTATATTTAGAGCAGATCAGCTGATGAAAATGAAAAAATAAAACTGTACTAGAAGTTTTTGATGCCATTTCTGAAACTTTGGACTGCTGGTGCGACTATTTAAATGTATTAAACTAAAAGAATGTCATTTATATCAAGCTTAATTTTATTTTTGGCCGTATCGTCCATCTTACGGTGGACCCTTTAGCTTTTACACATTTTCCAAACCAGCATTTACATTTACCCAGCATTTGGGCAGCGGTGGCCTAGCGGTTAGGGCGTTAGCTGCATGATCGGAGGATCGGGGGTTCAAACCCCTTCCCACTAGGTTGCCCTGAGGTACCCTTGAGCAAGGTACCGTCCCCATCACTGCTCCCCGGGCGCTTTCAAAAGCTGCCCACTGCTGCACGGGTTTGAGTGTACATGGGTTAAATGCAGAGGTCCAATTTCATTGTGGTTCATGTGTGCTGTGCCCTGACCTCGCAATGACAAGGGTTGTCACTTTCACTTTTTTCCACTTTCACTTACCACAGACTACCAGCTTCAGCATGAAGTGAGTAATACACAGGAATAGGATACTTACTGGAGGTCCTGTAAGGCGAAAAAGAAGAAAAAAACAAAAATGACCCATATATCAGTACCTAGTTGCATAACCAAAAGAAGAAAACAGCTTCGTAAATCAGATAAGCTACTGTTAAGCCACAGAGACAGCAAAAGAGGTGAAGGATGTGCTGTTAAAATAAACCAACCATTTTTTCCATGTCCTGCTTTTAAATTTTCTTTTACATTTAGCACATGCTCTTAAGCAGAGTCACTTATAAGAGAGCTTTGTCGTTTCCAGTAATTCAGTAGATCAAAACCACTTTTGGCTGAAGTCAAATCTAAGAAATAGAAATATACAATTCTGTACAAAGACACATCTGCCAGGTTAGAGGAAGAGGAAACATCTGGAAACTGGAATACATTTTGGAGATAAATCATTGGGAGGACAGACTTCAACCTTCATATCAACTAACTATGAAACCAACAAGTTCTGAGCACTGCAGAGGGCAGAAGAACTTCCCATATCCTTTCATAGTGAGATGAACCTCAGAAAGAGAGAGCGTATATATGGTGATGGACTATTTTCGGTTTTAAGGTTTCTTTCACTGGCTCGTTTTAACGTTGCACAGATTGCAATTAGTGGTTCCTCTGTCATCATGCTTGCACTGAAAAAAGCTGACACGAAAAGGCGAGCGAGGGTGTAAAACAGAGCTCTGAAGATGTTTGTTTATATAATGCCTTTTCCACCCGCACCGCAGAGTCGTAATTTACAGTGACATGATTAATATCTTTATTTTGTTGCGCTCTCATGGAGCCCTGTGACTTCTCTAATCTGCCTGATGATTTGTCTGCAAAATGTGTTCCAGCTTCCAGACATTTCCTCTTTCTCTCACAAAACAGAACCAGGCACGGTGCAGCAGAGAGACAGCAGGGATGGCAGGCTAACCTGCATTATCCATATCTGCACCATTGAGTCAAGGCTCCAGCCAACACACAACAGCAAAAAGGCAAAGCTGCCATTAGTAGAAGCAAGCTGAGTTGAAACAAGTGGGACCACTATGTCTGTGTGAATGTTCTATGCTCTATGTCTATGTTCTGCCAATGATTGAAGTCCTATTTTGAGGAACAGATGCAAAAGGACTGCTGTGGTGTTCCTGATCTGGTTCTGGTGAGAACAGAGAGCACTTGGTTTAAATTATGTCTGATTAAAAAGAGGCCTGGGTGAGTGTGAGATATGCTCTACAATGAAAAGCCTATGCATGCTGTTCAACAGTGTCAAGCAAATGGCAAGAATTGCGTTGTAATGAACTTCAATATGAAATGTAGGCTAGCGTGCTATTCAAGTCTTAATCCTAATCATTGTAAAAAAAGGCTGGTGAGTGATGCAGCTGTCTAAATGTCGGCCTGGTAGTTGAGAGTGCCATGCCCTCCTTCCACCAATCAGCTACCTAAACTGGAGGTGGCAGGTGATATGAAAGGATTGGCGGCCAGTGTTCTCCTTCGAGTGTGATGAGCTATCCAAAGACTTCACTCTCACATTCTTGTTAATGGGAGGAACTGGAGACAGCACATCTGGAGTGAAATACTGGGTCTTTGCTATATATAGGTTTAGACTCCATGGTGTGAAAATTAAGACACTAATAGTTGCAAAAAACATGTCCTACAAAGCCTAAAATATTAATTCAAGAGTCTGATTTAATGTGATTTTTTTTTTACTTTACTATTATGTATTGAAGAAGGCATGATTGGGCTGGATGCATTGTAACCATTGGTTACACGACTCCTACAGCTATGTTTACTTACCATAGTAAGCAAGGAGGAGAGATTGCCCACATTTATTTGCTTTAAAAAATTCTGTCTTACAATTACATTGATGCTCATATATGCATATATGCTTCATGTAAACTAAAAACAAAATACTTTCCTACTACTCTTTTCGAGCTTGATTAAATAGTTACTGGGTATTTACATTTTTTGATAAAACTAAAATATAAGTAAATGATAACACTTGGATACAATCCCTTTCAAAAAGTTTCCAAAACTGTGGTTTTCAGTCAACTATGCCAAAGTATGGAGACTAAACTTGCAGCACTGTTTCAAGATCACTACTAGACTACCAAACACTTCCAGCTCTATTCATAGTAGTGGCCAGGATCCCATGATAACATCTGTATTTACACCACTATATCATCTAAACTGCTGTATATTTATCTGAAAAAGAAATTAGTGACTGTATGTTCAGTCATAATAGAGCGAGACACTGAGTCATCATTAGTGTGAGACGAGACATTACATGACTAAGAGCCTTACAGTTACTTTCTGACTTAATTAAGCTTAAATGAATCATTAAAGCATTAACAACTTGTTCTGGTCAAAACACAAATATTTACTGCTGTTTCAAAGAGAGAGATTTGATCTGTGACTCAGAGTAAGGCCAGAAATAACCAGCACAGACTGCAAAACAGAGTGAGATGATTCAAAACTCACCAGGATCTCCTCTTCTTCCCATCCTGCCACGCTTTCCAGGAGGACCTGAAATGAAAAGAAAATATTTTATATTGATAAGTAGTAATACAAGTTGCTCCCAGTGACCCTTGAATGAACCTTTCTGTCGCTCAAAAGTGTCTCAGGCTACCTTGATTTGTATCTTTCTGTTGTTAACCAGCATTACTAATATATACCGCATTAATATTTACCAGTTTCCTCAACAGTTTTGTCATCTCCAGATCCACCCACTAGCTAGAGATGACGCCTGCCATTACAGACGATGATGCATACCATGTGCTTCCATGTAAAGCTAGTCATTTGCATCTCTTACTGCTCAACATGCTAGGAAGAGAGCACTGAGCTGTTCCTGGTAGAACTTTATAAACTTTCTAAAAAAAGGGGAGAAGGGGATCATCCTACCCACCCAGAGCCAATTATGCTTTCTTGGACCCCTGGCCATAGATGGCTGCTGGACCACTAGTTATCAAACTTCTGATATTTCTATTCCAGTATATAATTTTACTTGCTGCTTGGTTTTGAACTTCTCCAGACTTAGGAACAACTGCAGCAGCAACAAGTCTTAAGGAACAAAAAACTTGACGGGGCTAATTTACCTCTAGCCCAAGCTGCAGATTTACATAGCCTGGCTAATTTGTCAATGTTGTCTTTCATGTCATTTGCATTTGGTGCACAATTCTATTACAACAGGAAAATGACTTATCATGATGCACTAATATTTCCTTGGTGTTCTTAAAAATACATGATACAAATGAACGCACAAAAAAGACACAAAACATCAATTTTCTAAACCGACATCTGCCATTACTAGCTTAGCACCCCCACGCCTGTCTGGTTAACAGATTAACCTGTGCAGTCACCTTTTCCGGGGCTAAATCACTTCCATCAACCACCCCCCCCCCATCCCGTCTGCATGAGTGTGAAATAGGAACCATACCTGCAGCGGAGCACAGAGGCTACTTGGATGCTAACGAGCACACGCCATCTTCGTTTGCATGATTGTTATTGTTCTAAATTAATCTGGTCCTGCTGCTCTGGCCTTCTCACCGTTATAAGAGGATGGGATGGTTCTTAAAGGTAACTTTAGCCTGTATCCTTACCTAAACATCAGAATTAGTCTTGCACTCACCCTCACAAGGGGGCTTTTCAGTTCTTTCAGCTTCTCTACTATTGGATTCCTCAGGGGACCACAGCACTGCGCATTGAGGAGAAACTTAAAGCATCAACAGCTGGAACGAAGGCTACACCGACTGAAAATATAATTGCATTAGCCATAGAACCTGCAGTCACAAAGCAACAACTTTTCAGGACAGCGGTTTTTGCTCCCCTGCTGACATGGCTTGAGAAAATAAGTCAAATTTGAATGAATTAACTGCCAAACTTAAGCACAAAAGTATCCAAAATCTTAAAATGCTATTTCTTAATATTGCGTAAAATACCCCAAAGAACATCATTTCTTATGCTTAAGCTATTTATGGAACAGCCCTTATCGTACAGATCTATATATAGGGGAATGAGCTGCCACATACACACCCAGGACCACATGCAGACAGATCTGCCTTGCTGACAGACTCAACCCAAGCCACCATGGGATTTCTAGTGGAGGTTAACAATCATGGTAACAATAGCAATAAATGTTTACAGCATGGAGAAATGGATCAGGAATTCTAGAAGACATTCAGTGTTGGGTTTATCATTATGAGTTCATTTTACAAAGTCTACAAAAAGACAGATGTTTGACCTTGTTAGCTTTAGAATTTTAAAATATTTGATTTTTGCAGAATATGTCGATTGAATTTTGCATTAAATTATTTGAAATACTAGCTGGCACCAGTAGTGAACTATAAACAGATTTGGCTAAATAAATATTTCATTTTTTAAATATATAAATATATTTCAATATATAAACAAACATTTTCAAAATCTGTGCCTTTATTTCACACTGTGTTATTGCAACTGTACAGTTTTATGAAAGTATTTAAAGACTTGGCAGATTTTGACCACTCTGCCTACTGTCCCGGTGAGAAATCACTATCTTTGCTCCTTGCTGCATCCAAATCCCAACACACCCCAACTCATATTTCTAACTCCCTTTCCCTGTCCTCATTCCCTCCCCACTTGACCTTTCTCTTCTTAAGGCCTCTGTCCTTTGCATTACCCCTGCGCTATCATAGTGATGTATGTACCAACACACGTATACGATCACACAGGAACTGTCAGTCTGCGTACATAGTGAAAATAGCTGTGGTCGGCCCTGGCTTTGAGCTAAATTGGCTCACTGCACTGACTGGTGTCCATTTACAAACCCCCAAGCCTACAACACAGGTAAAAATATATGCCTTCCTGAGCCTCGGTCATAAACACTGCTGGGCAAGGGCACGGGCTGCAGTGGTGATGGCTCAATACAGGGGGGCCATCCTGGATTCCAGCTGAGTGGGAAAGGTAGCAACAAATTTTTTGTGACATATTTATTTTTGTGCACTTTTAAACACACATACTGTAATATTTGTGACAGACTAATACCAGCAAGGGTAAAAGGGAAGATTTGCAGGACAGTAGTGAGACCAGCTATTTTATACGGGTTGGAGACGGTGGCAATGACAAAAAGACAGGAGGGAGAGCTGGAGGTGTCAGAGATAAAGAAGCTGAGATTTTCGTTGGGTGTGACGAGGATGGACAGGATTAGAAGTGAATATATTTGAGGGACAGCTCAGGTTGGATGATTTGGAGAAAAAGTTAGAGAAGCAAGGTTGCGTTGGTTTGGTCCGAAGGAGAGATGAAGATTATTATGGATGTGGTGAGACAATACTGCTGTATACCTTTCCTAATTTCTGCCTGCAGTGTCATGAAAGCTAAAATAGCCCCTATTAAATATTAGGCCATTTAGCTGCAATGCCCATAAGCTGTGCTATTTTTCAAGCAGATTAGTTGGACTGCAATATCAGTAAATTATTCTGTGAAAATACTTATTCTCATATGTCTAACTAAGTCTTTAGCTGAGTTTTGGAGGGGCAGGATGTAGAGAAAACAACCACTGTTGGGCTGTTCCTGATTATTGGTAAGGTACCATGGTCCATGGTCTAATGAAGTGGCTTAAGAGAATATCTATCCAAAATCGGGATCAGGAATAGATAAAAATAATCTGAAGGGAAATGGAATATAAGAAAAGAGTGAAAAAGATGATAAAGTTCTAAAGATAGCAATAAGTGATGTTATACTGTATAAAATTCAAATGATTAATTGATAGGTTTGACTCTGGACCCAACAGGCTGTCTCTGCTGGCCATATTTTCAAGATGTCAGAGGTGGTTAATCTCCAGTGGTGATAAAAGAGCTACAGCATGTTATTACATTCTGTATGGAGTCCTTCAAAGCATACGAGACAGGTCCTTGTAGCCCTAACTTGAGTTGATTTAGCTACTGTGACAGTTTGCCTTAAACAAACGATTCAGAGACTGGCGGGAGACGTCCACATTCTGATGCTGAGTGGGGGTCCGCTCTTCTCTTTTTTGTAACTTGCAACTGTTTGCAATAATAGTCCAAATGAAAACACTAAATGTGATACTCTAGAAACCTGAACAGAAAGTCCAAGTTATTCTCCCATCTCTCTTGCTGAGATGAATCAAAACACCAAGTTGGAGAGAAATTGAGTTTAGAAGTCTGTCTGTGTGTTTTGCCGGAGACTTTAACACATGGTTAAAGGCCTCACTCCTCTTTTTTGGTGCAGGACCATATATCAGTCTGAGGCTGAGACCTTTCCCTTATCTAGGAAACCATAAAGCACTGTGTGCGGTAATGCCAAATCTGCCACCATCAATAATCATAATTAGATTGCCATTCAGTTGATGGATCAAGATTGAATGGAATTTCTAAATCAAATTATATTTTAAATTTTATTCACAGTTTTAAAAAAAATAATAATAACTTCTAACATCCATTGCTTTCATTGATCTTTATTTTCAAGAGAAAGTTAGTGTACTCAAGTGTCTACTGATCTTTCATCATTTTTCTAGCACGTTTATAATTTTATATATATATATATTTTTTTTTTTTTATTGAAATTAAAATTTATTTACTAGCATGTTAAAGGACTGCCTGACTAACAAGCACACTAACCCATCACAGAATGTTTTATATGTTAAGTGTAAGAGCAGTTAACTTCCAGAACATGCCTTCTGCAAAAGTGGCATATGGCAAACATTTAAGTATATCTACTAGCTTTAAAATTATCCAAATGACACAGGATAGGAGGTAGGAGTTTACAAAACCATGATTCTCATCCTCCTAGGGGTCATTTAGTGGTGAAATGTCTCACCAACCAATCATCATGGACTACTAAACCCATTATTTTTACTGGCTTTATGGTAGCGTGAACAAAAGTGACATAAAACAGTGGCATAAGTGAAATTAAACTTTATTACTAGATCCACACTGCAACATGCTTTCAGATGCCCTGCTCACGGAAGAACATCAACAAAGGTGCACTGGTAGCCAATCAGAAGTTCTGGCATACAGTACATATCAGATGCTCCAGAACTCTGTGGACTCTTTAAATGATAACTAGATTGCTTTTCTACTTGTGTAGATGAATAAATGAACAGTTAAAACCAACATGAACCCATATTTAATGAGATCAGCAAATCTTCTGTATTTCTAGCAAGTTCTAAAAGTCTGCTGACTTAGCGAAGCACAGATGTTTCCACTGCTGTGTGTGTGCTAAATGGCACTTGTCTCTAAAACTGTCCTAAACCACATCACTCACAGGTTCTGAGATTCTACTTAGTGGTTTTGGGGCTACGCTGCAGTCTTTTTATACACATTTTTACTGCTGATAGATGGTTTTGCTAAGATTTTAAACTAAGGTCAATATTTGTAAGAGTAAGATTGACACATTTTTCTGGAATTCTAGATCAACTAAGTTAATATTTTAAAATAAGTTCACTGAGACAGAACATGAGTTGTCAGTTGTGGAGAAAAATACTAATGACCACTTTGCAAACCAATTTCAATGAAAATCTAATGCTTCAGAGCGTCAAAACAAACACTTATCTCAAAATCTTTGGGAACCTTTCCAAGCAGCTCTTGTGAGAGTCATGGTGAAGTCATGTGTGTGTTGGCAATTTTGGAGGGAAAGCAGTCCTTTTGTGTGACCATGTGCTAACTTTCTTGACCCCAAGATAAACAACCCAGGCCCCCCTGTGCTGGCAGTCCCGCAGTGAAATGTTTCCACATGTTTGTTGATGCTGGAAGTGTTGGTGTTTGTAGGGATGACTAGCTTCAGTTTGGGTGGCACTGCCATAAAAGGGTCAACGTTGCGGCTGAGATGAGGTTTAACCACACTTTTAGTTAGATAAAGCACGTCAACATGTACAGCAGGGGTCACCAACATGGACCTGTTCTAAAAATAGCACAACTCACCAGTGACCAGCATCAAAAATGTAATTTTATCCTGTTGCTATTCGTCTTTAATCACATTTGCATTTATATAGATTTGAAAAAAGCATTTAAAATATGTTTATAATACATGAAGTTTAGATATGTTCAGGCAAACTCTGTTCTATTCTAGTTCAAATGGTAGCCCTTCGTATGGCTCAGTACCCATGAAGTAGCACTCAGTTTCAAATTGGTTGGTGACCCCTGATCTATAGGTTGTTCCGTGGCTTCCCCTAGAGATATATAATTTTACTCTGCTAGTCCCGTTACTACTGCCAAAACTCATAACTCAAACACCTTCAAAAACCCAGTTCTTTAAGTGAGCCAAACATTTACATTTCTTACCTGTTAGGCAAACAATGTAAAGTGATATAAAACACGGCAGCCCAAATGACCACAATAGTGCTGCAAGAATTGGATAAGCTACTAGTACTGGGATTGTGCTGCTGTGTATTTTGTGAAAAGCCATTTTTTTCTTTTTTTTGCAAATGAATAACATTTCATAACAACCGGTCCAGTGGTGGCCTAGTAATTAGGGAGATGGCTCCAGGATCAGAGGGTCATGGATTAGAATCCCAGATCAGAAGGTTGCCCTGCGGTACCCTTGAGCAAGGTACTGTCCCCATCACTGCTCCCCAGATGCTTTAAATAGCTGCCCCATGTTGCACGATGTGTGTGGGCAAAAAGCAGCTGATTTCTCATGATTCTTTCTTTGGTGTCATACTGAAATGGATAACGTCCGGCAACGGTCCTGATCAATTCTACCAGAAAGCAGTTTTAAGTGTCCAACCAGGTGTGTTGACCTTCTGCTTATGTCTTTTACTATGTTTTCAAAATTAGATATCCAAAATTTGAATATTAACAAATGAACCATAGGTACTGATTTCTGAAGGGTCTTCATATTGCA
The DNA here is from genome assembly GCA_017165825.1 of Hepsetus odoe. Lineage (NCBI taxonomy): Eukaryota > Metazoa > Chordata > Actinopteri > Characiformes > Hepsetidae > Hepsetus > Hepsetus odoe. The sequence continues at coordinate 3,523,717 of CM029376.1, forward strand.
GTACTGAGGATCAAAATGCTTAATTTGTAGAGCTTCTGGACAAAAGCTGCCTTCATAGATTCTTTAACATTTTGCATAAAAGATTGGTGACAGGGTGCACAGCCAGTCCGTTGGCCGGATGAAATAATGTACAGACTCTGTCCAGTTGTTCTTTAGTAATTCATGGTTCTATGCATGATTAATGATACTTATTTATGGTTGTTTTTTTTTTGTTTATCATCTATAAAGTCAGCCTTAAACCTTGCTTTCTACTCAAGTCCTGTAAAAGCTCACAGGTGATGAAATGGTTGTGTTGCTTTACTACATGAATAAATATCAAATTTCAAAATGACTTTTAAAGACCATCACTGATCAGAGAGAGATGTAAGACGTCTTGTTCCTCGTAAGAAATGAGGAAAGTGTTCCTGTAGCCAGTGGGAAACTAATCTACTTTTGTGAACTAGGTACCATTAAGCAAACAGGGAGATTTGCTCCTGTATGATGTGTGTTGTGGTGCTTTCACTTGTTAGATGTTCTTTGTGGGGGATTCAAAAGGTATTTGCAGTGATCAGTGCAGAAGTCACACATGGCTAAACATTTCCAGCAGTGATTAACAGGTGGATTGTCCATAAACCCAGCAATCGAAAGAGTTCATGTGAAGTTCAGTTAGCATTCCTTCCTAGCCTTTCTAACATAATGTCTGTTTTAAGCTTATTTTGAGTTACCGATTTTCCTTTCACACTGCATCATTGTATCAGTGCAGCATATAAAACAGCAAGAGCCTTGCTTCCTTCAGAACAAGTTAACCTGTCAAAAAAGTCATGCATATGATGCAGCATGGAACCCGGACGGCATTTAGGCTAATTCAAAGAGGCTGATGAGGGTCTGTGCAACCCTGGGGTGAGTTGAGAGTAAGCAGATGAGTTTGCAGGTGGTCCTCATTCACTGATTACATACTCGTGCCTTGGCATGAGGTGCAGCTCTATAATACATGACCCAGGAAGAAGGCTCAGAAGTTTGCACAAAATGTAAGCTTAGTGATGAGACGAAATGAATTACAGGATTATTAATTCTAGTAGGAACATGTCCAGGCTCAGGAAAGCTCATATATGCACACACACACACTCGTACTCGTACACACAGACTCGTACTATTACAGCTTGACTCCATTAGTCTGAGATATACCTGTTATGACTTCACTTATATAATAAATTTAGCATTTAGCTTTAGGACATCTCATATGCCCCATGCTTATAAATATTTTCTGACAAGCTAGTTGGATAATTGCATTTACATTTCCAATACGTCGTATTGTTGTCACTTTCAGAAGTCACATCATGACAGGGAATGTCCAAATCTTACTTAAGAACCAGCAGAGTCTCAAATAAATTATATTCATATAATACTGTTTTACAAATAAAGGTTTCCTGCTCTCAGGGCAGGAAATCTTTAAACAGATTTTATAATAAACCAACCTGTAATGTGACCCAGTCTTTTAGCTTTTCCATTTGTGCAGGAATTCAGGCCTGCCATCTCTAGGCATTTTTGTGGGTAGGTATGATTTTCACTAAAAAACATGTTATGACCAGTAGGCTTCACCATATTTGTGATGTATCGAACAGATTCTTGCACTTGAACAAGAAGTGAGAGTCAATTTCATGGAAGTGTGAATTTTATATGCATCGTCTTCGAAACGCACACATACGCAAGCCGTGCACACACGTGTCTTATGGAATCCAGGCCTGGAGACTGACAGGGCTTCCTGTTGTGAGTGACCTTGCTGAAGGCATTAACACTTCCATGTTTTGAAAGTTGGGAAGCTCTGCCAGATCATAAGCCTCTGTGTATTTCAGCCCTTCTACAGCGCAGCCAAATACAGTCAGACAGAAACAAGTGTTGAGTCCAAGGGCTACTTAAACCAAACACCAGCGACGGACCGTGAGAGCGGAGTGGAGAGATTCAGCAGAAGCTGACTTCGCTATAACGAGCAAGTCAGGAAGTGCTCTTTGACTGTAGTTTGTCATTGTGAAACACGGCACAGCATACAGTGACATAAATTCAGTCTCTGCATTTCACCCATACACACCGTGCAGCAGGGGGCAGCTACTTAAAACACCCATGGAGCAGTGATGGGAGCAGTACCTTGCTCAAGGATACCTCAGGGCTACTGATCTTGGATTCAAACCCAATATCCTTCCAATCCTAGGGCCAACTCTCTAACCACCGCCGACCCGATGCTCAGTGACTAAGTGGTGCTCAGTGGTGTGAATTTAACCTTGGATTGTGTTGCCACAGTCAGTTTGTTCAAGTTGAACTTCCCTCCAATACGTCCGGAGACTGTATCCACTGAGAGTTTCTGCCCTTGGGCGTCTTCCTCAGAGTGGGGTACTGAATAGATATTAGTAAGAGTAACTGTGAAGAAATCTCCATGAAGCTTCTACAAGAAAGGACCCTGAAAAATCAACCCAGAAGCCTGCAGTTTATTATTTGTCAACAGTATTTTGGATGATTGAACTTAAAAAATTATAAAAAATTGCCAAATTAACCCAGATATAGTTTGCTCCATTCAGACTTTAATGCATTTCACAGCTCATTTCATTTGTTTTACCAAATTCTGTTAGTTTCCAGCCAGCTATACTTGATTGGTTAGTTACTGGTTCTGCTGTCTTGGAAAAACTGGCTTAAGAGGGAACAACAGCTTTGAAATTTGATGTAGGTCTAGAATTGCACTGACTAAATGTGTTGCAAATGAAAGGTCCTGTGACTGCAATGTAAACATGTCCATTTTGGTTAATCAACTTTTTTTTTTATTGCGATGCATGGTGTTTTACAAGCCAGAGCACAGAAATCCCCAGAGGGCCACACTGATTCTAATTATCACCATCCACTTCCTCGTCTTTACTGGACAGTTCTATGTGATGGACATTCAGCAGAAAAAGTGCTTCAAAGTCTGCATTTTCTGAAAAACTGAATAAGACATTTTAGGAATAAACAGTGTTTTTATTCATTTTTATTCTATATCTATCATGCATTCGATTTCACACTGATCAAAGACAATTTAGGTCAAAAGAGTTGCTGTTCTCATTCATCTCCAACCGTCCATACTTTGTGGGCAGAAATACATAGCAGGGAAATATGTTCATACATAGTTGGTTTGATTTAGTGGCCAAAAAAGCTGACTAGGAGCCTTTCACACCATATTCACTCGGGCCCCTAAAAGAGAAGTTGCTAATAAATCTTTCAGTAAATTTTTTTTTAAGTGAAAACAGTTAGGAGCAAAACAAAGGCTTCACTTTTGGGCTCATACCTGTGCCAAGAACTAGTCACTCAACGACGAATTTCCTTTGCTTTCATTCCAAACAAAATTCACAGACAAAATAAGACACTTTCCATGTGTCAACTAATATGCGCCAGCGAGAGTGATGTGTAAGACTTTATGTGCAATTATTTTCTAATTAAATTGAATGACATACAGTGGCGGCTGTGTTTTATAGGCTGTTGAGTGTATTGCCACAGCAAAAAAAAAAGAAACCATGGGCCGATGAGAGAAGTGACACTGACACTTACTGGGACAAGTGAATTTCCGTGCCACAGCTACGGTGGAATTTGCCACATAGATCCGGCATGCAGGCTCCATTTAATTTAAGAGGATGTCTGTCTTCTTGCTTTGGTTGATACTTTTAGCATTGTTGAGGGGATTTATTCATAGAGCAATGGTTTTGCCAGAAAACCGCAGGCAGTGTTGTTTTTTCGAGGTTACTGACATCACAACAAACAAAAATCGGGCTTCTTAGAACAAATGCTGCAGCCACATAAAAGCCTATCTTACTGCTGTGATTGTCCCTGAGAGGCTAATTACACCCGACGTCTAAACACTGACACTTAAATCAACTGTACTAGATAGATAGATAGATAGATAGGTAGACAGAGAAACAGACAGACAGACAGACACAGAGATAGATAGATAGATAGATAGATAGATAGATAGATAGATAGATAGAGAAACAGATAGACAGACAGAAAAACAGATAGGTAGACAGATGGATGGACAGACAGACAGAAAAACAGATAGGTGGACAGACAGAAAAACAGATAGATAGAAAGACAGACAGACAGACAGACAGAAAGATAGACAGATAGACAGATAAACAGATAAACAGATAGATAGATAGAGAAACAGACAGACAGACAGAAAAACAGACAGATGGATGGATGGACAGACAGACAGACAGACACAGAGACAGATGGACAGACAGACAGACAGACACAGAGACAGATAGACAGACAGACAGACAGACACAGAGACAGATAGACAGACAGACAGACAGACACACACACACACACACACACACACACATATATTCATACATCAAACACAGATCGAGTTTTGGTCTTTCTGATAAAATACTGTAAAACTGGGCCCAAAAAAAATGTGATTTATAATCTCTCTTACAAGCTCATATGCATATGTATGACCATGTATGACACTAAACATCCCTGTTTCCACAATGCCTGACCTTGTTCTCTGTGGTCAGAAATGTTCTGTTCTCATAATGACTTCCAGTAATGTTCTGTCTTCACTAGGTACGGGCTGGTTACCCAGGCTCACCGTGCAAATATTCATCAACAGTTAGCCGCAGTGATCTGTTCCTGTGACGTGTCTCTAATTGTTCCAGGATTGTACTGCTTGGTGGTGGTTCTGGAGGCTAGTATAAACACAGCAGTACAAGGTACCTCTCTAACCACTAGCGTGAGAATCCATCATGTGATGCTGAGAGGATGGCATGAAACAGTGTTATATCGTTCATGTTTAAGAGGTGCTACAGCCAACACTTAATCCAGGCTCTTCAGCGTGCAGGTAAGGGAAGCACGAAGATGTTAAAGGTCAAGCATCTAATCTGCCTCACACACATAAATCAGAAGTGTGCCAGATACCCTTTAAAGTTCTGTGCTGGGTCGTGATTTCTAAATAACACACCTCCATCTCCATGCAGTAGGCAAAGGTAACTCAAATGAAGAATTTGAATCAGATCTTATTGCTAATTTTGCTAGATTTTATACCACGTTAATGCTCTTTTTTAAGATATTTCTAAGTAATGCCTGGACTAAATGCAAAAAAGAATCAGTTTTATAATTTGCCTGATACTCCACTAAAGGATTTTCCTCCTTTGTGTGAAATATGAGGGTCACAGGGGGTCCTTTGGAGACCCTCCAAACGTTGCTACAAATGACATGTTCCCTGAAAGCCTTCATTGCAAAAATCATTTCATGTGATTGAACAGCGGTGCCTACGCTCCAGGATCCTTTCTACTCATAAGCGCTGGGATCGACTCCCAGTTTTAGAGAACCTACACTTCAGAGTTAGACTTATGGGCCATGTTTTCATCCATCATTAGCATCATCATTTCCAATTTTCTCATGCATTCGATCGCTGTCTCACCCCACGCATAAGACAACACAGGAAAGCAGGGATTAAAAACAAGCAGAGCATTAATAATCATTACAAACATGTCCATTCTGCTTCTGTTCATTTATCTCAGCCACTGCCAAAACCCCATCATATGTGGGAGTCTAGTAGAAAACATGTTTCTCTTCTCTGCTAGGCACCCCTCAGCATAAATCTAACCCGCATGAGCTGCTTAGAAGAATGGGAGAAGGTTTTAGTTTAAGTTGGACGCCGGTTCTTTATTAAGGTATGTCCCCTGTGTACAGAGTGATGGGCAAAGAGCCACCATCACAAAGTGTTACATTACATTTACATTTACGGCATTTAGCAGACGCTCTTATCATTACAGACGCTGTTACCATTACACAACTCTGGGAAAATTCCCCCAAACCCCACATTCCCACTTCTTCTCAACAGCTTACAGCAGTGACATCAAAAATAATTTTTCAGTGGAAAAGAACAAAAAATGTCTCTACTTTTAGCTTCCTTCTTGCAGATTTTGCAACAATTTAGCGGCCACAATTGTGCAGCAACCAAAACCACATATTCTCTGCAGGTTTAGAGCGTGTTAAGCATCCAGAGAAACAAGGCAGATGCCAAGGAAGAGAAGCAAGACAGGCCCGTGGAAGGCATGTGGACATGGATAACAGCCCGACAAATGTTGAAAGCTGTAAAATATGCCAAATGAAAACAGATCTGGACTTGGAGGTGTAGCGTGTGGAGCAGGATTATCTTCTACAGCCATGTTTATGAAAGCCTCTGTGCTCCTTGGATGGTCCTCTAACAGAAGGGTGTACATGTAATTACATATTAATCATGACTTTCTATTTGTTTTAATGACTAAAACATGATTTTTTCCACAAATGCACAAAATATCTTTTCCGCAGATTCAGCTCAAACTAAGGCATGTCTTCTTTTTTTTAATAATCTGCAAGAGAGATAACTAAATGAAATATAATAAGACATTTTAAGAATGTCAGAGTATACAGTAAACACATCTCTGTCCTGCATTTAGGACACTGGAGAACAGTGTTAACTACAACAATCCCACCAATGTTTATTCTGAATGATAGTAACCCATCAGCAAGTTCAGCTTTGGCTCTGAGTGTGAGGTCTATAGCTGCCACCAACTTGACCTCAAGCTTCTCTGCAGGGGGCTCTGGGCAAAACACGTTCTAGATTTCCGTGAACCCTAGTTCACGTAATGCTTGACAACATTAGCCTCGCGTTACTGAATTAAGCTTCCCGATTGCAAAAGAAGTCTGAATTTTTTTCACATTTTAGTGAACCTCTTCTATTTATTTACTTAGTTGCTGTCCAGTGTTGGAACAGGACTTTAAAGAACAAAAAGGGTACAATAAGTTTAACATGGGCTATTTTATCTGTAATTAAACCTGTTCAATTGCATAAAGTGAAAGTGACTATTCTTGTCATTGTGAAACAAAGCTCAGCACAGCACACGGTGAAACACAACAAAACTCAGCCTCTGCATTTTACCCACAGACACCGTGCAGCAGGGGGCAGCTATTGAAAGCACCTGGGGAGCAGTGATGGGGACGGCACCTTGCTCAAGGCTACCTTAGGGCAACTTACTGGTCTGGGATCTAACCCACGACCTTCACATCCTGGGGCCTAGTCTCTAACCACAAGGCCACCACTGCCCCAGACATAAGCTGCACTGTAATGTAGCCAGTAGTTAGACTTTAATTGAGCACAATCCTTCATTAGAAAGATCATCTGCCTTGGCAGCCCTCAGCTGACATTTATCACGGAAATTAAGCCAGGTGTGTTTGAGGAAATCAATAATCTGTGCAGAACACCAGCCCTCCAGAGTTGGGAACCCCTGTTTTAGTTCTTATAAAGTATTTATTTGACTGCTGTTAGGCTTGAACACAGAACGGTGACATAATATGAACAACAAAAAAACACAAGAATGTCCATTATCATTAAGGTCACAAATCTGATATGGAGCTGATCTGGGACCACGTGTGAAAGTGGCTCAGATCTGATATTTAAAGAGAGAGCATAGGACAATAAAATAGATTTGAATTCTATTGAGATAATAAATCAAATTTGTGCCAATTCAACCCTGTAATGTGAAATGATGTCTTTAGCTGTGGCTTTTGATTACACCAAAAAAGCACCAAGATCAACAATAAAATCTGCAGACTGTGTAATCACAATCAGATGAGTGAGCACTGCAGCTGATGAGCAACAAGCATGACTGTGAGGGTGTGTTCAGTTCAGAGCATGGACAGCATGAGCGGTTCTACATGAATCCAGGGTTAAAGGGTTGCCGATGTGCCTCGTGTTTCTTACGCCAGTGACCCCAGGTTCCCCGGGGGAGCAGCTGCACTACCTCCTCGCCCCGAGATTTCAATGGTGCCCCTCCATGCCCTCTCCATCTGACAACTGCAGAGTTGAAAGCGAAAGGCTTGCTGCGTTTGATTAAGTTATTTGCTTTCCATAGGCCAGGCCAAAGGAAGCTCCCCTACTGCTGTTTCCTATCAACAGCGCAGCCTGAGCGTTGTTGAGGTCCCATGTCACACGCACAGGGGACTCGGAGAGATGAAAGTTGGAGGTATATATATTTGTGTACATAAGAGTTATAGCAGGACAGCCTAAGTGAGAAGGTTTATTACACATCATGGGGAAGGGCTGTACAGATTTGGTTATAACTGTAGTAAAAGTTTGTAGTTAAATTGTAGGGTAGTGTTTATAAGGCTTCATGACATCTGCATGTGTCCTCAAGTGAATCCAAAACAGCACCACAGACATCTTTCCAAGCGACAGGGGAACACAGAGTCAGAATCAGGGGTGGGGTTCAGGACTTGGGAGTTGTACTACCAAGTCGAGAGCTATTGTAGACCATCTCTGCACCTCATTTTATAAACTGTAGGTGAAGTTTTTTGTTTTAGCCCTATAGGAACAGGAGGACAATTTAAAAAAAAAGAAAGAGTGGTAGGATAGTCGCCTATGGTTCAAGAGGTCCCAGGTCAGACTGCCACCTCCAGCACTACCACCATTGGGTTCCTGAGCAAAACCCTCAACCCCAAGTTGCTCCAGGGGGACTGTCCCTGTAATCAGGAACTGGAAGTCGCTCTGGATAAGAGCGTCTGCTAAATGTCATAAATGTTAATGTATTATTCTAAATACATAAACAATTGAGGCCAGCAATGGAAAGTTACTTTCTTTCTATCTTTCTTACTTGCTTGGTTGTTTTCTAGCTTAATTACGTATTTGTTTAGGGCCTGATTAAATCAGCCTGCCCTCAATATGGTTTATTACAGTACAATATTAAACATGGTGAAATAATGGCTCACATTTTTGTCGCAGAAATGTTTATATTTTTCACAAAAAGAAGAGTGAATGCAATGTGAATGCAATCTCAGACTATTGAATGTCCATTTCTGCTACTACATTTTTTGTTTGACTAAATTCCAGACCCTGCATGCATTTATGCAAAGTATATACAAGCCTTATGGGACCAGAATGGGTGCATAGAACATAATGAGTGGTGAGAGTTAGTCCTGACCACCATAAAGCTGAGGCTGAAGCTGTGGCCTTGCATCACATCTTCATGATTTCGGGCACCATGACTTTTGAATGCATTTTAACACAGCTGTTGCTGCTGATGCTGCTGTTGCTGTTTATTCATGACTTCGGAATGTTTGCCAGCTTTCTCATGGTTCTACTTTTCCGCTATAACTTAAGCAGTGTGTTTATATGCTATAATGCACAGTACATTATAAAAGGCATCTGAGTGTTTAGATTTTCAGTGAGATGTCTTCTGTGGCTTAAGAGCTCAAGGCAAAACCTTGAGACGATCCAGACGGTGTGTCCACACTGCAGTCACTCTTCAGACCAAAGTGCCCCCAGATACAGGACAGGAGTTCTGTGTGTCAGGTTTCAACGGTATTTATCACAGGTCAGTCCAATGGAGTGGGTTAATTACGACCTGCAGGCTCAGTCTGAGTCAGATAAACACGAGAACCTGCAAACGCTTATCCTAGAGTCATCCAGCAATGATAATAATTGTAATCACATTCTTTAATAAGCAAGTATTGATGTCTGGATGTCTGGGTGTTAGAAGATGGGACGGGACGGTTTTGATGTCTTCTTGAGAAGCACTGACAGAGGACCAGCAGACGATTGTACAAAGTGCAGGCCTACAGCGTCACATACTTGCCTCAGATCTGAAAGAGTTGACTTATTTCGAGTGTACCTGTTAATGTGGTTTAAAACACCGGCTGACATTAACGGCTACCAAATAATCACACCTGGTTTCATCCATTCTTAATATGGAATATCTGTTTATACTTCTAATATCTGTTTATCCTTCTTTGATTAAACATCTATCTATTATCGTTGGGTGCTGGAGCCAACTGAGAAAATTAGGCAAAGCAGGGAAACACCCACAAGGGGCCAATCAAGCATCTCCATCCATCTGACATGCATCTCTTTGAACTGGGGGAAACTACAGATCCAGAAGGAAATGCCCACCACCCAGGCTGGGATTCAGATTCTAAAGGTTCTCACTGTGAGATGACTGGGCTAACCACTGGGGCACCTTGACAACTTGACATGTGCAAATGTGTCGTGATACAGATACCATCGCTGACCAGAATCATTTGGGCTAAGGGGAAAATTCTCACCTCACATTTTATCCTATTCTAACTAATATAGTACCACAAAGAAAAAGCAAATATTAGCCTCTTACAAACACCATTGGCACGTGAGATTTTGCTCCAGCAATGGACAAATACAAAATCCCAAATATACCATAAAAATGCTGTCAAACTACAGAAGCAGACGCTAAATCTGCCTTTAAAGCTTAGCTGTTTTACATTCTTTCCAATAAATAATGTGCATTTTTGCAATTCCAAGGTTTCAGCTTTGCATGTGAACAGGCCAGACTAGGTTTATAGGTGTTTAAGTGAAGCTTAGCAGCACAGGTTGTACCTCATGATCCCTGACACGGGTTTCCCAACTCACACACACTTGAAACAGGATAACTTCCACTATGACATTTTAGCAACACCTTTCATTAAAAAGGATATTCGTAAAGCAATATGCAAAATCATTCCAAGACAACTCACTTAAAAGTACCAAAACATTTATGAAGGCTTATTCCAGCAAGCCACAATTTTTAGATATTTTTAAGAAGAAACAACATCAAAATTGCCTAAAGCTGACTTCATAACAACTGAAGTTGTTGGAATGATCCTTTTTAAATGTTTATGTAGTTTTATGTCCTGAAAGGTTTACAGCAAAGTCTTGTGTATTCTGGGCTTCTGGAAGTTCTGATGTTTTTAATGGTATAATAAGTTATGCAGTCCATACAATTTACATAAAAGTGGCATTCTGGGTTTACATTCAAGTTCCAACTTTCTTCCATTTGGTTGCAAAATATGGCTTTATTATTTCTGTCAGGACTGTAAGCAGAATAACTTCCTAAAATATCTCCTCTTCCAAACACAAAGGTTTAATGATTTAACTACTGACCCAGAGGTATGATGTAAAAGAACATTAATCTTGTCTCTGGAATAACTTGCTCTCAAATTTAACTGCCATTTTAAATCTTAATGTTCTTCCACAGTTAATCATGTCTGTTAACTGTGCAGTCTTGACCCACCAAAATGACTCCACTGGGGTCTGCTCACCACACCAACACTCCGCTGGACACATCTGACACAGCTTACTGCGGTCATTAATATCCCGAAGAGGCTCCAGAGCATCTCATGAGGGACAGCAGACAGACAGGCGTTCTAACTGCAGTTGGCAGTGATGACCGCTTGGCTAATTCCTTTGGAGAGCTAAAGAGCTAGAAGGGCTTTGAACTCCCTATTGAGCTTAGCATGATGGGATACCAAGTACTAATAAAGGAAAACAAACTTGTGGGACTTTTCAGTACAGCTCCTGACCTGTGTCCTGTGATAATATCAAACAGTCTGTTTTGACAAGGACCCTAACGGCTGAAACACTTTGATGTGGAACATCTTAACAAACGCATTAAGTCCAGGCAAAGATTATTTGCTAAAGGCAATGGCTATTGGTGTCTTCCTTTATTAACGTAACATTTCGAACATCAGTATCGTGTAAAAGTCTTGAGCTACCCCTCATTCACTCATATTTTGCTGCCAAACAGACTAACTTTCTTGTATTTTTAATGTTGTTGTGTTGAGGAACAGTTCTCCAGATCTTCCTGAAGGACAGTGTTGTTGTCTCTCATTTTCAGTCCAGTCTCTGTACCTGAGCGGTTCTCCAGATCTTCCTGAAGGACAGTGTTGTTGTCTCTCATCAGTCCAGTCTCTGTACCTGAGCAGTTCTCCAGACTTTCCTGAAGGACAGTGTTGTTGTCTCTCATTTTCAGTCCAGTCTCTGTACCTGAGCAGTTCTCCAGATCTTCTGAAGGACAGTGTTGTTGTTCTCATTTTCAGTCCAGTCTCTGTACTCTTACAGTGAGTGTTTTGTGTTGAGCACCACACAGTGATCTACGCCTGACAACCTCTGGCAGAACAAAGCTTCTAACTTAAGACATGAAGCAGTGAAGAAACAGATGCAGATGATTCCAGATGATCAGGTGACTCATTTACTGCTGATGCTGAACACTGGGTGGTTGGAACCCCTTTACCTAGAACCTGTATCTTTAGACACTTTGCAGCACTAAAAATATTTGCTCACATTTCTGCAAGTGAAGTTACTGTGTGTGTCGGAAAATTAACACTTGATTGTGTTTTCTCTGTGAATCGAATTATTAAGTTCAATCTTTCACGCTGGATCTGCCATGAATTATGGATGAATCCACAAGGCAGATTTAATCATTAAACTAGAACAACAGTTTGCTAAGTTAGGGCCAAACATACAGCCATGGTTTTCAGTTTTCACGCTGTGTCAGGTTTTCATTTGTAGGATTTGTCGTGAACAAAGCTTGGCTTTTAACAGCATAAGCATCAGGCTAAACTGATTTTCTACAGATTATTCGACATAATCTACCCGTCAGATGTAAATACTTTGTTGCAGAAAACAACTGTGGACAAATTTAAGAAAAAAATATTATTGCATATGACGAGCTGTATGAAGCTGTTCTATAGAATTAGAGGAATAAAGCTAAGACAAAAGCTTCATTCATATTTCAGGAGCAAATGTTGGGCCGACTCCACCAGCTTTTATCTGGGGTTTGTATGTACAAAGGTTCCTGCTATGGCAGCGTATTTTGTGGTGGGCTTTTTAAGACGCCATGACAAAGATACAAACAAAAGCAAATGCTTTGTTTGACTGACTAACTGTCCTAAGATGTGGGGAATATGTGTCACTTGATCTTCAGTTCAACAGCATCTCTAATGTCTTTGTCAGCCTCACAGGGACATATGGAAGACTCTGAGAACCAGATGGGACGGGGACAGTGACACTGAACCACAGAGATAAAACTAATTAGTGCTTCATAGGAGTTCATAGAACAACAAAGAAAAAGGAATAGTTAAAACAGAAAAGAAAGCGTTAAACCCAGTTATACCCAGTAATAACAAAATAATAAACACATTTTGTAGGAATATTTTCCCCCATGCAATCATAAGGGTTCATAAGTAGAAGAGGAGAATTTAACTTCATAGTTTGTACACATTCTTCTAATCTGCTACAAATAAATGGAAACCCAAACCACTATTATAAATCACTTTTAAAGTAATATCAATATTAGCTAGAATAAATTCAGCCACTGGCAATACATTTGTTTAAAAGAATCTAAAAAATGATTGTCAGGACCAAATTTGTCATTTCTATCAGTAGTGGCTGGCCCTAACATGGTAGTAATTAAATAATGTAGACAAACACAAACTCTTTACTTCCAGTGGTGAATTATCCACAGAAATGAGACTCATTTCCTCCACCAGTGATCATTTTCTTAAGTGAACATCACAAGTAAGTTGGTAGAAGAGCCTAAACAAGCTGTGAAGTACACCTGATGAAGGCTTTTTTCAAACCCATCATTTCTTGTATGACTTCACAGAACATCAGAAAATCAGACCCTCGCTCATATGAATTTGAGGGAATTCTGCATGAGATGATGGTGGATAAGGTGCAGGGGCAGCATAGTCGAACCCTGTGATGCGTGGCTCATGTTTCCTGTCGTTCTGATGAAAACACAAAGATACAAGGCCTCTGACAAACGGCTGCACATCCTCAGTCCAGCTCATGAAATATTTATTTTGAACGAGCCAGCATTAATGCTCAGTTATCGCTTCAGTCATTGTTTGGGAAAATTCGCTTGTCTTCGACGCAGGTCAACATTCCTTGATCAATACCAGTCGATGTCAGAAGTGTGATGTGTTATAACTAGAATTTGTTTTATTCAAACTGCTTTCAGTATCTTTTCATTTTAACCAAACCTTGAAAACAAGCGCTGAAACGATTCCACTGAATTCGTTTGAAAAAGTCCAGCATAACCAAGTTACTGAGGTGTAAACACAGTCGCACTTCCTCACATTTCAGTGGAGAATGAAACCAGTTGTCAACAAACAAATATAGACCAGAGAATCGGACTTAACTAGAAGTCGCTATAAAAGTGGATATTGGTGTAAAAAAAGGAAAAAATTGATTCAGCTTTTCTCAGTCAAAGAATAATTCCAGGGTCTGAAATATAAAAAGTATAAAAGTAAAAATCAGACTTCTGAAGGTCATTTCTATTGGCTGTGTCTGTGTAAAGTGAACTAATTGTAATGCCATAAAAAAAATTTTTTAAAGTCTTGTCTGTCTGTTTTGCATTTTAACCCCTATGTTTGCAGTTGAAAGTGAAAGTGACAACCCTTGTCATTGCGAGGTCACAGCACAGCACACAGTGAACTACACGAAATTGACCCTTGCATTTAACCCATGCAAACATGCAAACATCATGCAGCAGGGGGCAGCAATTTAAAGCTACTCAGGGAGCAGTGACAGGGACAGTGCCTTGCCCAAGGGTACCTCAGAGCAACCTACTAGTGAGGGAATCGAGGCAACTCCCTAACCACTAGGCCACCGCTGGGTGGAAGGAAGTGTATTGACTTTTCGTAAGGACGTTTAGCAAGGGAGCTTTTAAGTGAAGTGAAAGTGACTATTCTGGTCATTGTGAAACAAAGCAGAGCACGCAGTGAGACACAGCAAAATTAGACCCCTGCATTTAACCCCTACACACTCGTGCAGCAGGGGGCAGCTACCAGCAGTGATGGGGATGGTACCTTGCTCAGGTGGTACCTCAGGGAAACCTACTGGTCTGGGATTCGAACTCACGAACTCCCAAATCGGAAGGAGGTCCACAGATCCACAGGAGGCATTAAACATTTTAGAGGAATTAAACTCAGACGCCTGGTTCCATTCTCCACCACTTTGGACAATCCTAACTTATTTTTTCAGGTCACATTTAATGATGAGATTTCTATTAAATCGCAAAATGCAAAAATATGTGGAAATCCAGTTCAGGTTTATTTATGCATCTGCAGAACAATATAAAAGCATGGTCTGGGCCTATTTTGGGGGGTTTGGGGGGTTTTGGGTATCTGGTGTATTCTCTGAATTTAACTGCTGGAAACTAAGAGTCTGGTTGAAAGTCTGAGAGAAAATTAGTCCAAGACAAACACCTAACAGAGCAAGGTCAGGGTCAAAGGTCAATGAATGTCTGGAGGGGGCTGGGCCAGAGGCCAAATTCACACAACGAGTACATCCTGTCCTACAGCCACTAGAGACCTCCAACAGAAGTACAAACTAATCACCTAAACCACCCTAACCACGCTTTCATGAGCCTAAACTATATTAATAACATTCACGAGTCTGCAAACAGTGCAATACACACATGCACTATTTGCATTATGTGTTTGTGTGTGTGTGTGTGTGTGTGTGTGTGTGTGTGTGTGTGTGTGTGTGTGTGTGTGTGTATGTGTATGCATGTGTTACTAAAATGTTTTTTGTAGGGTTTAGTGTTGTTCTTCATGTTGAAATTTTACACTCAATTTTACACACACTCTCCACCCAGATGTGAGTTTGATCACACGCACTAAATTTTTTTTGATAAATAACAAATGCTGAGTCACTGACAGCTGCACTGCATCCTATAGTGTTGGGTTAAAAAAACACTGATCTCTACACTCATCCCATACTTGTACAAAAAGTAAATAGAGAGAGAGAGAGAGAGAGAGAGAGAGAGAGAGAGAGAAATGATAGAGAGAGTGAGAGAGAGATGAAGAGAGAGAGAGAGAGAGAGAGAGATGATAAAGAAAAACAGAAAAATACAGAAAATAATTTTTTTAAGAGAGAGCGAATAAGAAAAAAAGTGAAAGAAATAGAAAAAGAAAAGGAGTGTATCAGAGAAAGAGAGAAAAATAATTTTCTGTATTTTTCAGTTTTTCTTTATCAACAGAGCGAGACAGAGGAACAGACAGAGACTGAGAAAAAAAGTAAAAACAGAGGGAAGGAGCGAGGGAAAGAGACAAAAGTGAGGGAGACCGATAGAAAGAGCGAGTGAGTATGGGAAAGAGTGGGTGAGTAAGAGAAAGAGACAGAGATCAAAGGCGCCTGCTTTTCATCTGAAACACACTCATAACGGGACAGGGCCGCCTCGCCTCCGTCTCTGCGCACTGATGCTGCAGCTGCTGCCACACCGAGACGCCAGACGTTTCTCATGCAGAGCTCGGAGATAAATAACAAAATAAACAAGAGCTTCAGCTGCCAACCAGAGAAGGAGATAAAGAATGACATATGCATCAGCAAGGCCATAATTCCCTCTATTCCTGTTCAAAGCCCCCCCGACACACTGTAATTCAGCAACTGGCTCGTATCTGGAGCCAGCGACTGCTCTGTGTCACTCTTGTTTACAGCAGAAAAGTGTGTTTATGTGTGTGTGTGTGTGTGTGTGTGTGTGTGTGTGTGTGTGTGTGTGTGTGTGTGTGTATGTGAGTACATACGAGTGCAAGAAAGATCATACAAGGCTTATCATTTTTCTTTGTCCTGTACAAACAAACTGCATTCAGATCTTAAGCTCATAACTCATGTAGCGTTCTCCAGAATGGATGAGCCACAAGATCCACTAAACGTTCTGGAAAAGCAGCACCTGAAAAGGTCAGAGGAACCGGGGGGGTGGGAGGAGGCTTCACCAGCAGCGTGGCGTTCAGTAGAGGCAGGTCAGTTAACAAGGATCCATGCTCAGGTCGCACAAGTAAACACACCGAGAGGACAGAAGTCTTAAAACTGGTTCTAGTGAGTCTCAGTCAAAGCACTTCGGGATTTTCCTACAGAAACTTCTTCAGGCAACCAAGAATGGAATTCCCAGTATGCCCAGTAAAACCTTTAGCACATCCTGTAGATATCAGCACCAGAACTGCATGGTAGACTCTAGTGTGATCTTTTGATGATCAATTTGATCAAAAAGATGTTTTTTTCAGTTTTTGTAGTTTTAATTTTAGTATTCCTCCCAGAAAAATCCAACCTAATTATTATATCAAATTAATTTTCTTATTTAAAACTAAATGCATAAAAATCTAAAACTTCTTATCAATGTATTACTATAAAAATGGTTATAAATGTTATACTTCTAAAGCAAAGTGACTGTTTGTCATTGTGAAGCCACACCATGCAGCAGCCATATTCAAAGCCTGAGGAGCAGTGATGGGAACAGTACCGTCTACTGGTCTAGGATTCGAACCCATGACCTTCTGATCCTGAAGTCTCTCCAAACCACTAGGCCACAACTGTCCACTTGGACTTGGCCACCAAGAGGTAGCCTAGTGGTTCGGGAGTTGCCCCCGCATCGGAAGATTGTGGGTTCAATTCCCTCACCAGTAGGATGCCCTGAGGCACCCTTGAGCAAAGTACCGTCCCCATCACTGCTCCCTGGGCACTTTCAATAAAAGTGCTGCACATGTGTGTATGGGTGAAACGCAGAGGTTGAATTTCGTTGTGTTGTGCTGTGCTGTGTTTCATAATAGGTAGTCACTTTCACTTTCAATTAAACGTTAAACCTTTTAAAATATATTTTAATATTAGATTTTCATTCTTAAAATAAAAACAGCCTTTTTATGAGTTATACCATAAGAAAGAGAAAAGAACTCCATGCGAAGGAATGAAGTGGAGCAGAGCACAAATTGATTTACTTCCTAAATTATAAATAAAAGTTTTAATGGTTTTAATGCAAATCCACCAAAACTGTACAGTGGAAGAATTAATAAAACCAGTAAAATCTGCCGGCCTTCTAGTAGTGATGGACGGGTCCAGTCATGAAACAGGCTACGTACGGATGCAATGAGAGCCATCACTTTCCCACGGCGTCAAACTGAGGCTGGCTAGGATGCTGTATAATACAGGTCAGTCAGTCAGCAGGACTCTCAACCTGAATGAGCAGAACCTTCATGGTTCTCCACATCTCACTGAAAAGATGTGACAGGTATATGAGAGTGATGTTCTGGAAGGCTGGCGCCCTGTCTCAGCATGATGAGGACTACCTCTGCCTCAGCACTGAAACATGGCACAACATTATTGCTGTACGTCTCATCATTCGTAACTCTGTGAACTTAGGGAGTCTCTGATTACTTTTATTACCTTCATTACAACTTTATGAAAGTGAAAGTGACAACCCTTGTCATTTCGAGGTCACAGCACAGCACCCAGTAAACCACAACGAAATTGGACCTCTGCATTTAACCCATGCACTCAAACACCGTGCAGCAGTGGGCAGCTCAGGGCAACCTACTGGTAAGGGGTTTGTACCCACAATCTTCCAATCTTCCAACTCCCTAACCACTAAGCCACCGCTGCCCACTATGGCTTATGGCTTATGGCTATTTTTACAATCATTTTTACAATTTTCAATAATTTTCAAATGTAAACATGCACAGAATTACATGTCAATGTTTCTGAATGTATGTTACATGTTACCTTTTCTTTTTTTAGGTGAATCCATTTTAAATAACTACCATTAAATGGAGTAACAAAACTCCCTGAGTACATGTTTAAAAGTGATTTTTAACTCAGCGCACAACAAACATGCTAAATTAGGAGAATGAGGCTTATTAAGGCTTGTTTATGAAAAGTGAAGCCTGAGCAGACTGACCTGAAGTTAACTCTGAGAACATTTTGCATTGTAATGGAATATTTTACTGAGTACATTTAGGTTAGTTTTTTTTATTGTGTAATGTTCATTCTCAATAATGAGCCTGATCTAAACTATAATAAAGTACTGGGCTCAGGTGCAGGGAGTGAATATAAATAATCAGCAGACAAATCAAAAATAAAGACATCTTAATACTATAAGTACAAAAATGAAGTATTGTTAAACTGAGTTAAAATATTTATTAGTGCTCTTTTTTTATCTGCCCTGTGATGGACCGGCGACCTGTCCAGGGTGTCCCCGCCTTCCGCCTTTCGCCTTGTTAGAACTGGGAAAGGCTCCAGGACACCCAATGACCCTAATTAGAACAGGCGGCTCAGAAAGTGAGTGAGTGACTGATGCGTACCTGTGCTTTGACCTTTTTGTTACCGCTATGCAACACTACATGACATCATGTGTGGTGGCCTTTAGGCTTCCGAACAGCCAGGATGATGTCGGAAAAAATCCAGAACAGGATCCCAAGGGGACAAGCTTCCAGACTTATGTGAACAGTAAACAAGGAGTTATGATTAGTGTGTGTTGACCATATTCATCATCCAGGCATGTAATAGTGATAGTAATGCATCCAAGTTGTTCTTCATCAAGGAGTCAAAGCCACTGCCGGCAGCCATCTGGAAAATCCAGTCTTCACATGAACATGTGACAATCAAATGAACAAATTCAGAGCAACTTTGTAAAGATGCCAAATATGACATGCTTGAGCAATTTAAATAAAACCTGATGAAGAGAAATTTAAATGTTACGTCCCTTAAGACCTTGTAGCTTTTGAGGCTTTGCCAACTGGAATGTGTGAGGCCTTTAAAGCATGGTGTTCGTGTAATTGTGCAACACGAGTAAGTAAAGCAGTGTGTTGAAGGCATCTGCAACAGCCTGGTCTTTCACAGTCACAGCGCTACATGCTTTCTCGATAGAAACGTTTATTAAAACACACTTTCTTTCTTTGATTGGCTGTAATTAATATCATGCAGCTTGAAGTAAGTTTGGGAAAAAAAGTTTGGGAGTTGGGAATTAGGGAGTTTTCCCAAAGAACAAAAGGTCTTGGGTTCAAATCCCAGACCAGTAGGTTGCCCTGAGGTATCCTTGAGCAAGGTACTGTCCCTATCACTGCTCCCTGGGTACTTTAAATAGCTGTCCCTGCTGCTCAGAGTGTGTGGGTGAAAAGCAGAGGATGCATTTCGTTGTGGTTCACTGTGTGCTGTATTTCACAATGACAAATAGTCACTTTCACTTTCATTATGCAGTAGCTTATAAGGAATTATGAAGCACTGGCAGGTGGCAGCTAGCGGTAGGTGGCAGCCAGATGCAAGTAAGATGGATGGTTAGACGGAAGATAAATGCACATGAAATGTGTTCAGCGTTTGGGGCCCCACGGGTACGCTGGTTTGATTGATTAAGTCTTGTTTTGCCTTTTTTTGATCATTTAGTGTTTTTATTTAAACAAGTTCATTTTCAGGCCCAAACCCACATGATTAAGGTTTCTAATGGTGGACTGTAACGTAGCAGTGGAGCTCTGAGTTTAAAAGAAGGAAAAGTGTTTAAATGCGTGTTTGTGTGTTGGGTGACTCTGAACGGAGCTTTAAGTACTTTAAAGAACTTTTAAGTACTTTTAAGTTCTGTGTAGCTTTCCATCATAACCGATTCTGTCCAATAATGTCCATCTTCATTGCATTTTCTTGTAAAAATGAATCTCTAGTTGCTTTTTTGCTAAGGCAGTAGTGAATCCTTGCTCATTTACACCCTTAAGTTTTTTACATCTCTGTTAGCAATTTATTTTCATCCGGCAGACTACTGTTGTTTTTCTTAGTCAGTTATTCTCAGGTCATTCTAACATTCGTGAAGCCTTTAGGACTGTGGTATTATCATGAAGTGTTAAAACCATGATCTCGGTATTCTCTCAGGCAGCTTCATGAGAAGTAGCCTGGAAGGATTTCACAATAGGACTGAAAATGATACACATGCAAAGAACCCACTGGGGTGGGGAAGATAAAAAAAAAAATTGAATTTAAGCATCGGGTGAGAATATCTGTAAGAAAGTGTGTCCCAGTATTAGTAACATGAAGCTCATCCGGCATGACAAACTCACTCCCTCTGTTCTGAGGCTGTTCGCTGTTTACCCTAAAGCAGGGCGGCGCAAGACCGGGTGAATCACAGAAGATGACGGAGGAAAAAGCATCACAGCTGTATCGATTTCATCTCTTTATACGCTTTCCCATCACTTAGAGGGGAAAAGCATGACAGGCCATTACATTTCCCCTGGAGCAGGGCGGCTGTGCAAACATTCTGGAGATTTCTGATCTCTCGGTGGGGTCGGACCCTAAAATCACACACCCTCTCACTCACTTCAGGCCTGACTTGTGTTGACCACAAGAGTCCAACAACCTCTATCTGATATCCCTCCATGAGTTTCCGTGCCAAACCGTGAGTAGATGCTAGAAATTCATAATAGAGCTTGAGTGCAGAATGTGAAGGCAACCAGGTCACTTGAAGAACAACTTCTTCACACTGAAGAATCTTCTTCTACTGCCATATGAAAATGACCAGAACCTGTCAGGATGAGTGTCAGGGTTGTCATTTGGTTAACAGATCCAATGACACATACCAAGGCTCTAAAATAAGGATTGATCTGGGTAAGGTTAAAAGAACTCACACTCAGTTCTCACACTCAGACACACTCAAATCACAGTGGTCTAGACAGATATTTATTTTAAGGGGTGTAAATTGCAGAAGATCTAAAAGACCGCTGTTGGCCTGTCTGGCCCCAAATATAGACCAGGAGTATCACAGGGCTGATCTTGTTTTATAAGTTGCATTTCTTACCCAATCTGAAGCACATATTAGAGTCGAACTAGTAGAACCTCAGCTGGTTTAAGACCTTTGAAATGCTCATTTAAGGCCAATGGTTCGATGACATGAGTTTATTATATTAATATCACCTGTGGATGTTTAAAATGTCACATTTACAAAAAAAGAAAAATCTCAAATCAGTGTTAGTGCTTTTCTAAGGTTGGATCTCCAAAAACACACATTCCATAATGTGCATCACCCCCACTTGTACCACAGTCCTGCTAACTCGACACCAGCCTCCACTAGAGAGGAACACCCCGAACAGAGTCGGGACTGCATAGCCTCCAGCATTTTACACTCCAGTGTTCCTGCTTTCACAGCTGCACTCATGCATAAATAAACTTAAAGTGCCCAAATCCATTTTTTATTGTATTCCCAGAGGTCCACTCAACAAATCTACGTGTTATAAAGCAAAAACAATTCTAAATTATATTTACACTACCATTATCCTTTCTTAGAATGAGTTTTCTATGCCTTTAAGACTGTACTATACAGCCTACAGGACAAATGGCACATTTACTATTCCTTAATAAATGTTTGTGCTGGTCTATGTAAGTTGAAATAAAGTGTTTATATAGGTGTTATAAAGCCTTATGAATACTGGCCTTAAGTGATGTGGTTCACATTCCATCCTAATAAGCCTACACTGTTGCGAAAAAGGGTAAAAGGGTGTAAATGTGTACAGTTAGCATACAATGTGGACCATTTTGTACTTCTGTGTAGCTTCATTTTTTAAGTAAAACAGTAAAATAGAAAGCTTGGCTTCATGACAGGATCTTCAGAGTCGGCCCACTGCAGATGAAGACGATGGATTTATGCTGCCTAACTGGTTAACAGCCCAGTGAAACCCTAATCCCTTTTATCTGAAAAGCCCAAATTATATCAAGGTTCTCATTTCTTTGCCGTTTTCTTCTTGCTAAAAATCCATCCAGTCAGAGTGTCAGAAAAATCAGCAAAACGACCAGGCTCATTTGCTCTGCACTGTACATAAACACATGGAATAAACTGTGGTTATGAATAATGAACACTGTCAATATAGATATAAAACAGTGACCCCCCCTTCCCCAAAAATGCTTAAGAAGTGACCATTCAAATACACACACACACACCAATGCACTGATTCACACAAGGCCAGCACAGACGCTCCCAGTAATGTCAAGTGGAAGCAACCACTTTGGCTTGTGTTGATGGGACTCCACACTGCAAGGCAAACTGTAACTAAACTAATTCACAAGCCCCCTGGAAACAGATTCGAGGAGAAAACAGCAAGCAGCCAAAACTGAGAGAGCACATGTTGCACTGCTTTGGTCAGAGAGAAAAGCTTCAAGGTGTTGGAAAGGTCTTCTCATCTAAATGTCTTGCATTGCTAGCCAGACGTTCAGCCTCCAGAGAACATCCACAGATGCCAAAATCTGTCAGTACCCATCGCTGGGATTCAAATCTGCGTGATATTCTTTCATTTCCTCATAAATTTGTTTGTTCATTTGTTACTTGTGATGGTAACGGCCGTCCCAGAAGCGAGCGCCTTCTAATCAGATAAAAAATGAGTCGGCAGGCAGTGACATCATTAGCCAGTTTACATCTGGAGACAACACTGCAGCCTTGTTCTAACGGGGCAATTCATCTGGATCAGACATGGGATGTCTTAAGCATGTTTGTGCAGCATCCGTCTTGCTCTCATGCTCTTTACTTTCTCCCGATTGCTCTACCACTCCAGTTTACTTTAAAGAAGAGATCCAGGCATGATATTGTGAAAGGACAAAAATGCCTATATTTAGATGAACTCCTTAAGAAACTTGTGCATAAAAAAATGAGAATTTACTAGCTTTCTACTGTTTATTAAAACAAAATCATATCATATAATAAAATTCTTCCTTTTTAATCACTGTATCTGACAGTGAGGATCCATTCTATCTGAAGGCCCACTTTTGATTATCTACAATTCACCCAAGGATTTTAGCTTCATAGCAGATGCTTTACTGTTCACAGGTCATTTAAATCCACTGTGTAGTGTTTTTTATCAGTCGCACCATGAACTGCACATCTCATCACAGCGGTTTTATCAGTTTCTAAAACCCTTTTCTGTCTGTGAATGGCAACTATACGTGACGATATTGTTAAATGAATCAAAAAGCACCATCATAGTATAAACTTGCATGTGAAATGCAAATGCAGGAATTGTACACTCTCTCTCCCACTCATTTTCTGAGCCACTTGTCCTAATTAGGGTTGCAGGGGGTGCTGGAGATTATCCCATCTCAACACTGTGGACAGGTCGCCAGTCCATTGTAGGACAGAAAGACAGATACACACACACCCACGGGCAGTTTAGTGTCTCGAATCCACCTGACATTACGAGGAAACCCACGCAGACACGGGGAGAACAAACTCCACACAGAAAAGCCCTGGACCACCTGTTCGGGAATCGAACCCGGACCTTCTCGCTGTGAAGCAACAGTGCTACCCATCTGTCCAAAAAAAAAAAATTCCCTCCAAAAAGATTATTACCAGAAAAAAGGATTATTACCATAACACTTTAAAAATGTAACTTAAAACACTTAACCTCTATATCCAATAACATACAATTCCAAGGCAATCTGCTGCAAGGAATAAGGTAGATTTAAAAATAAGTTTCAATTAAACTATTATTCCAATTACTACTGGAATGTATTTACATAATTAAGCAGGCAATTTTAGGAACTTCATAAATTATGTTTTTCATTTGATCTATGTTTCCATTTTGCATCAAAAGTTTCAAGGGTTTTTGTAAGAAGTTTTTTTGTAATGTTTGCTTCATTATCAAACAGCAAACCAGTTGAAAACGTAAAGGAGGGTTTACTTTTTCACAAAACAAGGCATTAAACCATACATTTTCGTAAAATGTCAACTGATAATAGAACATCTTTTTTTAAAAGTGAAAGTGTGATGTTGATTTAAAGGCTAACACCCAGTTGAAAAGCTACAAATGAAAAAAAGAAAGAAATGAATAAAAATGCATACGATTACTGTAATAATGATAACAACAGAAAGCCCAGACGTTAATGTGTGCCTGATTTTCAGAAAGCACTCAATATTCCCATAAGAACGAGTGACCTTTAGCTCGAATGACCTTTAACTCAGGGGTCACGTGTGGAATAGTAAGGAAGTTGGGATCAAAAGCAGAGACATAATTCGTATCGGAACTATTTTAAGGTCCAAAAACCAGCCAATAATAAGCCCTAATGGGTAATGGCTGACATAATGCTCTCTAAATAAAGACCATACATCACTGTCAGTCTTCGGCCTCTGTCTCTTTGTAGTTCTTGGAGGTTCACACTGCCAAGGTTACAGAAAACAAACTGCTCTGAGATTCACGATAAGTTGCAGTGGACCATGAAGCTGCTAGCTGACCCCTCACTGTGTCAAATGATACAAAGCAGTCAATCTTACTTTTTTCCGCACCGTCAGGACAGTCCAGGTCAGAGCACCACTCGGGTAAAGGCTGTTCAATGGTCAGTTTCAAAAATATGGAGGTCAACAAATCTACAAAGACACTTAGACTCTCCAAAGTGCATTTTGCAACATTTCTATTGATTCATTAATCATGGAAGTTTCACATAATATAAAATAATGTGTAAAATTGTATATGAGAAAAGCATATGATGATGGTTTTCATCACTGGGCAGTTAGTTAGTATAATCAGAAAGGCCAAAAAAAAAGCTCCAGATCAAGTTGAAATATTATAAAAAATTCAAATAAAATAATAATAATAATAAATTGACACTTTAATATACCATAACATAATTGAAATAATAATTCTAATTAGATTTGAAATAAAACAAGTTTTTAATTAAACAAGTTTCAAAATTCCAAAATAAATTTGTTGGATTGTAAACCATGTTATTCAGAGTGCTTTTATGTGAAAAACATACTGATTATGATTTCTTTATAATGGTAGTTAATAGAACCAGGGGTCAGGATGTCAGAAATATAATCATTAAATTACAATCCAAATCAGTAAACCAGTAAATATTTTATTTATAATACTGATGAGGTTCAAATAGTGGAAAATCTGAAAAAAAAAAAAGTTTTTAGTCCAAAAACAAAAATTAATATGAATTATATTCCTGTTATAGAAATGATGGAAATTATATATCAATATTGTACGGTAAGTGATTATAAAATGGCATGTGTCACACTAAATATTGAAATGATGTCAGAGAACTTTTCATGTCTTCAATTAAACAGTCTTGATCTGCCATGAATACTTCTTTAATTTGTGTCTAAGGAAATTCTCATTGATGAACGGGATAAAAATTCGGGATGCTGAAAGCTTCTCTGCATCCCATACAGAACCAGTGCACATAAAGCAACTGCTGATTTATGGGAAACGTGTTGAACCAGTGAACATATTTGCTTCACGGTAACCATACATTCTGAGGCTGTGAAAGTTCAAGACAAAAGGCTATAAAATGTATTTTACGTGCCAATGAAGGCAGATTGAGCTTTTTGAAATCCTTAAACTCCTACAATCCTGCTGAATTTTTCACAGGGAAGGCACGTAAGGCTTTATGGGGTGTATATATAGCTGCTCTCTTTCAGCTTGCCAAATTTCCCATTTCGATCAAACTTTCAATTGGGGGCAGATGTACTTTGTTGTATTCACCATGTTCTGAACTTTTCTACTTAATCCATTTTAAATCAGTTTAATTTTACAAAATTTTTACAAACCACTGAAAGGTACCAAGATTCAAAGAGCTTAATGACGATCCACTCAGTGGAACCCAGTAGAACCTAAACAGCAAAAGGCTCTAAGAGAAAGAAGAAGAGGCATCAGACGGAATCAACATTTAACACTCTTTAAAAGCAGAGTTTAAAAAAAAAACTAAAAAAGTACAAGAATTTTTTTTGAACCGGTTCTGTTGAGGTTAACCAGCGTGTAATTCTACCAATCTGGGGCACAACCGCTGTAATCACGGATGTGTCTTCAGTGGAGCAGAGGCTATCACATGAAATTATCAAGAAGAAGGGCATGGTTGTTGGCGTCATGGGAACCAGCTTTTTACTTCTATTTACTTCAAAAGTTAGTGGCCATTCTCTGTTGGTGGAAACAGGCTATGTGAGGAACCAAGACTCAATGAATAACTTTAATCCAGCAGCATGAAGAAGCTCTACTAAGAAAAACCAAAAAGAAAAATCTCCAAGAGCATGGGGAAGAAACAACAAGAGGAACCAGAACTCATCATAAGCGTGAAGAAAAGCCACTGAAAGGAACCAAGACTCATGAAAATTAGAAAAATCTCTAAGAGCATGAGGAAGAACCACTGCAAAGAATCCAGGTCCCATAAAAGGCCAGTGCCTGTGCTGAGTGGGTATTGCAGTAAGATTTGTGTGTGATCTTAACTGCTATGCCAGCAGCGTGTTTATGTTAATGGCTCCAGTCGGAGCTTTTAGTATTGTTCCCACCTTCCTCGTTACATAACCTGTTTTTATCACCAGAAGATGAAGGACAGTCGTGTTTAGAGCTCGTTCTATAATACAAGAACATAAGTGCACAGTTCAGCCATCATTGGAGGGTGAGGTTTTTCATCATTTACATGAAGTGCTTTAGTTGAAGCAGCTAAACATCTAAAATCTAAGTTATCCACTAAGTGGTCCACACAGAGGTCTCTCTCCAAGCTTCTCTGCCTAACACGCACACATAGACACACACAAATGAAGATTTATTGCCTCCTATTATTACCAAATTACAACAACAGTCATTAAAGCCCACAACTCTTCCACCCATTATGTAGCCTGAGGCTATGATGACATCAAAGGGAACCTTGAGCAAAAGGCTAAGCATTAACGTTCAATACTTTGTACACAACATCTCCAGTTAAAAATGATGCATTTGTTCACAAGTCCTTTGCACTTCAAAGCATTCGGTATAATTGATAGTTCAGAATTAGAAAAATGTGTCTGCCAGTTTCGTGAAGAGCAGCTTAGGTAAAGCATTCCACAAGGACAAAGGCACACAGCCTTAAGATCTGAACCAACAAACCTTCAAACATCTGCTCACTGCTGGATCCTGCTGCTTAAGACCTAGATACTAAGCCCGGTTTTGCTCCAACACGGAGTATTATGCAGTGGGATTTGTGGGATTTTGTGTGAATCACACTGGAATCTCAAACCTGAACAGACTTGCAAAAAAAAAAAAAAATAGGCATGTCGCACTTGTATTGCACAATTTGGAAAATGTGTTCTTGCTTTATTATTTAACACCAGTGATTAAACACTTCTACTGCTTTGGCTGGTCAACCTTTTTTAATTAAAAATAATAACCGCTTTTGCCTCAAGGTCTACTCTTTTTTTAAAAAGCGCCTTCATTGTAGCCGATCAAATTGAGGGTTCTAATAAAGTAGTTATTTCATGGCATCCCTCAAGAACGCTTTGTTCTATCGATTTATGTGTATGTTCAAATCAAAATTCAATCAAGCTTTACTGCATAAGCTTTTTAAAATGTTAATGCTGAGTACAAATACTAAGGGGCTTAAAAATCAGATGAATAATATCACTGATATCAATAAAAGTGCATGTCATTTAGAAATGTCATTTATAGACACATATCAGTGTGTCTCTGACAAACTCCACAGACTCCGACGCAGCCTAAACTTAGCGCTTGCCCATTTCAGGCATTTGTTTGCAGACGATACGAGAAGCCTGAGAGCTCGGCTAGCCACGCGTTTATTATGGAACTGCATGCATTAGCTTTTGATCTCGCACCGCTGAGGATCCAACTGTGAGACCACAGAAACACTCAACTGTCACAAAAATGCCTCATAAAAACCTCCAAACTGACAGCTTCACATCTCTGCGTTTGGACAGCTGTTTCGTTTACGGCACACATCAAGTTTAATGTGCAACACTGAGCCGTAACTGTAGCACCAATACAACACCAATGTTTCACCGACATGACTGACAAGCAGTGACGTCAGACTCAGTCCAACCATAACAACATCACTTGGCCTCAGACTAGTTTAAAATGTTTTTACAGATTAAAGGTGACTTCCCATTTTCCTAAAACAAATGCTTTTTGGCACCGAGCAGGCGGTGGGTTTGGGAGCTGGCCAGCCTGAGTGCTGGCTGCTTTCTAAAGGAAGATATTAATTTGTACTACTTTCCCTTTTGGACTCTGCATTGTAGCTACAATAACCATGCTATCCATCCACAAGTACTAAAAACTTCACAGAGTGTTGATAAAAATCCCATTTAACCTCCCGAGAGTTACTAATCTCACTCTGAATATGGCTTTTTCCACTGTGTAATCCATGTAAAAATGTATTTAATTCCTCCGCGTGATGAAGGTCGCCCTGTTAGGACTAAACGGTCACTCTGTGCAACTGCGGTCACTGGAAAAAGTATAAAACCGATAGACTGAGGAGAAAGTTCACTGGAGTCAGTGTTGCTTAGCTTGCTTTATAGCAAACAAACATAATGTAAAAGGCCCATGTGCCTTATGTATTTCATTCTTTCCCTGAGGTCCACATGAGCTGGATTTCATTTGTGCTTCATTATTATGCATTATTATTTAACCAGAAACATCCATAAGGGATTTTTACTGGATAGTAAAAGTCTCTTAGAAGTAAACAGGCTGTTTCTGCACCTTCAGTGTATTAAATTATCCCTGTTCTGACTTATGCACATGTTCACATGCCTTGCTGTTAACCGCTGCAGGCTGAATGGAAAGATGTTCTGTGAGTTAAAGTGTGTAAATCACAAAAACAATGTTTCTATATATAGAGTAGATCGGGAATAAATGATACATGTTGATATTTCATGGCACTACATCAAAGTCTTATTTTCAGCTGGTCAAAAGTCAGTTTTCCAGCATTTGAGCCCTTTTAAAATGAACAGTGCAGTAAATTGTTTGTGTTAAAATTTCCTTTTAACTCGAATGGAACTTATGCCGGCAATCTGTAGAACTTATCTTGCATCACAACTGTGTGTGTGTGTGTGTGTGTGTGTGTGGGTGTATGTGCGTGTGTGTGTGTGTGTGTGTGTGTGTGTGTGTGTGTGTGTGTGTGTGTGGACAGTATGTCTCTGCCCTGGTGACAGAGAGAGGACAGAGACCCTGCTGATGACAGGACAAGGCTGTGGACACCCCTGAACCCCCACAGAATCATAACTCAGCTCCCACATAGGGGCTTGTGGGAAGGAGCTCTGCTGTCATAAGATCCATGCTGTAATTATCATTATAGAGAGAGAGAGAGAGAGAGAGAGAGAGACAAAGGTACAGTTCTTCTGCATTAAACCTTCTATAGTTCTTCTATAGTATAGTTCATCTAACCGTCTATAGTTTATACATTCTGATATACAGTAAGCTGACATTACATCATTATTTAATTACAATTATAGATATTATGCATAAAACATAACTTAAAGAAAGTTTCATTTCCATTCTATCTGATTGTGTATTGAGCAGCTCTTT
Organism: Hepsetus odoe; assembly: GCA_017165825.1. Lineage (NCBI taxonomy): Eukaryota > Metazoa > Chordata > Actinopteri > Characiformes > Hepsetidae > Hepsetus > Hepsetus odoe. The sequence goes on from CM029376.1 coordinate 3,553,567, forward strand.
CTGACTTTTCTGCTAATTTTGCAGCTAAAATATTGTTTCCTTATCAAACATTTTCATCAAATACAAATGATCATGCATATGTAATTTAAACAAAAATAATATGGAAATGCTATCTGTGCTGCTGACATTCTCTGCATGTTTCAACAAGCTTGAACTGAGAAATAACTCAGCTCCTTATAACTAAGAAGATTTGATCGATTCGCAGTCACAAACGGCCCAAACCCATCCTATAAAAACATGGATCTCTACATTTTGCTGCAAGTATTAATGTCACTTTAAAACCCTCTAAACTGGGAGTCTGGTGGAAGCACTGGGGATTTCCAGGGAAGTCTGTTTCTCCAAATTTGTCCTGCGTGTTTATAAACATCATCCGTGGAAAAGCACTTCCTATGCTCCATATATTTTTTTACATAATTGACCTAATGATCTTCCTGTTAATGTTCTCCTGAACTGCTCTCATTTGCCCTCATTGTGAGAACACACACACACATTAACTGTGGCAGTTTGTGCAACAGGTTTAAGAATGATTCGCGCTCTTAAAAAAATGCAAGTTACTTTTAAACCACTAATAATTTCCCATGAGTCACGAGGGCGGCAAGAGGATGGGTTTATTTTAGAACAGGGTGAACAACAGTGGAGTCACACACACGAAAATCTGAGCAGAGTGTCGAGCGGAAACAGAGGCAAGCTGAGATGCACAAATCACTCCCATATGGAGTGAAAAGTCCCTCCTTCTGACGGCTCCCAGTTTGTTTACTTCAGACTGGACGTGGTGACACAGCCTCCTTAATCGTCCTTAAAATACTGAAATTTAAACAGTCACTCGGTGATAGACTGGAGCTCGAAACCCCTGCCAGGAGGATAAAAAAAATTACCAAACATGGCACACAACTTGCTTTTTAACCACTTATGGCCATTAATGCATCAAATCAACTGAACAGTGCTTTCTAATCTTCCACTCCTTCGTGAATGTGTTTAGAAAGGTAGACAGGATTGGTGAACGCGTCGCTAAGCTAGTATTAACTACAGAGGGCTCTTCTCTCATTCTGCTCCAGTGGACGAGGGCAGGAATTTACGGTTTTGACCTCTTCGACCAAAGAAGACCAATAGTAATTAAAAGAACCCACAATCTAGCCTGCCTTGCTCTAATTAGGGTATTTACTGCATCCCCACCAGCCTCCCAAAGCATCTTAATCTCCCAATCAGCCTCATGCTCTGGTCAAAGGCCCATTCCAGGGAAATACAAATGTAGCGTCTTTTAAACATATACTTCAGTCCTCTGCTTCTCTAGACAGGAGACGCTGTATGCGAACACAGATGTCTGAACCAGCATGACCACATATTAAACGGACGTTCCAGTCCCCCAGTGCAAAGTCCAGATAATGTTCAATTGACTCCATGTGTGATTAGAGAAGTGCATTTTCTGGAGAATTCACATCCAACGAGCAGTTGAGCTCATGTGACTGGCATAAAAACAGAAGAAAACTAACTCCAAAGAAACCAATGGAGATATTTAACTGCAAATATGAGGAGATGGAGGAGAACTCTCAGTAAGTATGGACAAAAACATCAGCAAACAAATTTACGGAACTGCGACAGACTCATTTGTTTATTGGCAAATTGGACATGGAAGTGACATTGGAGAATATCATGTCCCGCCTCCTGCACACCCGTGCCACCCCTCACCTAAACCTCACAGAGTATTTCCAGCAGTGGAGAACACATCCAACATGGAAAATCTCCTAGTGTACCAATTGTAGGAAATTCTAGACCTGATTCTCTGCACACTTTCAAGAACTCTGAAAATGGCCCAACATTACTAAAGATATTTAAAAATCTCCATTGAAATGTGAAAATGTGCTTCTACTTGCAAACATACTAAAAGTATTATTTTTAGCAACCTATGTGTATTTAAATAAATCATGATATCTTTGTAATTGGGTCCTTATGTGCTTTTTTTTTTTTTTCAGCAGCAGGTGAGTAAATATAACTGTAATTTTAGGACAAATAAATTGTTATTACACTTAAAATATCACACTTTAGTGCTATAAGTGTAGAAATTTTAACGTGACCAGCTGTCTTTCACTATTACATGATATCAAGCTGAAAGTGAGCACATCCTCACAGATGGATAGCATGATTGATCACAATTTTGCTTCTTACCTGGAGCAGCTTCTGTTGTATTGAGTTGACTTTAGCAGCTACTAAACCACAAACTCACTTGTTTCAGTCGAAGCCTGGAGTAAATAAAGATTCTATGCATTTTGTCCATTATGCGTCTCTGACTGATGTCAAGTCACCATTTCAGATACATTTATGGATTATTAGTTTATAAAATCAGCTCCCACATGATGTTCTCCCAAAGACCTTTAAACTATTCGTGGAGCCTCTGAAATGCATGACTGGTTGTAATGTTAGTACCAGGCAAGGTTAGATGAAGGTAAGAAACTTTGGCTGACAGCCCTTTGGGGATGAGGTCACAGCATATGTCCAGAATGGCGGTCTGGCACTCGGCATTGTGAATTCGTGCTGATGGGCAGCTGCTGACAGAGAGCAACCGTTACAGATAAGAAACAAGTGACATACCTGATGGAGAACAGCAGGTGGGCCGGCCAGTGCACAATGACATCACCCAGTCACCCAGAGAGAGAGAGAGAGAGAGAGAGAGAGAGAGAGAGAGAGAAAGAAAGAGAAAGAGAGAGAGTTTAGTTTGAAATACTATAATTATTTCAACACTTTTTAAAAAGGTTCAATAGCTATTGCACATGAAGAAGAGCTTATAAGGACTGTTATATCTCTCTGTGTGTGTGTGTGTGTGTGTGTGTGTGTGTGTGTGTGTGTGTGTGTGTGTTGTGTGTGTTGATTACTTCCCACTAAAGGAAGCACACACTCATTCTTCATCACTCAACATGTGTTTTTTATTATGAAATGAAATAGACCCAGAAATAGAAGCAGAGAAAAGAAAGATGAAGTACAGGGAAAAGGAATAAAGATGATGTCACATAGAGAGAAACAGACATTAAAGAGTGGAAGAGATACGCAGAGAGAGAGTGCATAGAAAACATAAGAGGAAGAGAACGAGGGGGTAGAGAAATGAGAGAGAAATAGAGAGAATGTCAGATAAAGAAAACTCATCGAGAGAAACAGAAGAGGGCATGACTGCACCCCTGGTCGAATAGCTTCTCATGTCTGTTTTCTCAGTGACAGAAGTACACATACTATAAAAATCAGGTATTAAATTCATCCACTTGTTGAGTATCAAAACATTTACAAAATGGGGTCGATCAAGTGAAATCCTGGTTGAACCATTAAACTTGTCCAACCTGATACACAGCCATGACAGCCTTCATCTTTGCGGAAATACAGTCCTATGATCATTAGAAAAATCTTTCCTATGAGAATGCCAAGACTGGTCTGAAAGAACATCTTACTTGCTCAAAAATCACTGAGGAAAGTGAAACGGTGAACTGCACTTTCAAAAGCAGTTGCCTAGTGGTTAGATACGAAAATCTCAGGATTGAAGGCTAAGTTGGGGGGTTTGATTCTGTGACCAGTAGGTTGCCCTGAGGTACCCTTGAGCATGATACTGTCTCCCATTACTGCTCCCTGGGCACTTTAAAAAGCGGCCTCCTGCTGCACGGTGTGTGGGAGAACAGAGGTTCCATTTCTGTGTCTACTGTCTGTTGTGCTGTGTATCACAATGACAATTAGTCACTTTCACCTTAAAACACCTGCTTGTCAAAGATGCAGAGCCTGGTTTGATGGTCTGATAAGTGTAATGCAGTAAGAAGCAAAAAGGGAGTCAATCAGAATAAGTGTGGAAGTGTGGAATAACTTTCTCCTAATGAGCATTTTGGATGTAAATGAAAAGTGGTCTTAGACTTGCACAGTACTGGGATTGTTTTTTTAGTGCTTATACAGACATGCCTATATATCAGCAGTATTGGGAGAAGGGAGAGAGAGAGAGAGAGAGAGAGAGAGAGAGAGAGAGAGAGAGAGAGAGAGAGAGAGAGAGAGAGAGAGAGAGAGAGAGGAGAGAGAGAGAGAGAGAGAGAGAATAGATGTGAGTGTATGATCAGTAATGCCAGGCTTGTACCTCCATACTAAACTGCACCCAACCCCTCTGCTCTGTCAGATTGGGTTTCATGAGATACTCACACACTTGGCCATCAATCACATACTTACACACATACACACACACACACACATTCTCACATCCACCTTCCTCCAGCTGGCAGTCCGTGTGCTGGCCTTCAACTTGGCCTGTAACATTAGAGTGGGGAGTGTATACGTGTGAGTGAGAGTGTGTGAGGGCGAGTGTGAGAGAGAGTTATTGGTGTGTGAAACAGAGAGATCACCCTCTAAACTATAAGGCTTCGACATGCGTGCTGTGAGAGGAAAGATCTATACCTCGCTCTCCTCTCCGACTCACGCTGCACTTGTAAACTAATCCCACACTTACACTCAGGAGGCTCACGTTCACACTTAGAGCATGAGATGAACTGATGAATACCTGTCGCTAGTCTTTTAGCATCAGTCTAAATGCTATAGCAGCCTAAGTTCAGATTTGGAGCTCTCCCCTCATCCCAAATGAAGCTGTGCTAACACGTGAGCAGATGCCAAGTGATTAAGATGAATGACAGCAGCACTTATAGGTCTTAAGAAAAAGAAGAATGAACTAAAGCACGGCTGATTAACATCTAGCCCAAGTCTTCCATGCCTTTCCATGCCGCAGTCTAAATAAGAAGCTGATCATTTGTTTCTAATCTAATGTTATATATATTATGAGGAGGATGAAGCAGCTGTACATGAAAATTTGGAGATATAACAGATATTTGAATCTCACCTGCCTGTAACAGATACTGATTCTTTTTAACCCTTTGTGTTTGTGTTTCTGGCTGAAAACTGGGTTTGGATGGGTTAAGTTGTGGCAATGCAGTTCACAAACGTATGTGGGCCAGACAGTAATGTGTGACAGAGGTAGGCCGTGGCTTGTTGTCTCTCTGGGTAAGTGGCTTGAGTGCCGTAGATGTGAAGGGGCTTTAAAGGTAGCGTTGCGATTAATAACTGATAAATTACCTCTTCCATCTGCTAATATGAGTAGCCGTCACTAGTTGTTACAACAGTGACTGTTGGTCATTGAAGACACACCTTAACAAGATGCTTCATTGCGCAGCCATTCATCCAGCACTCAGGGAGCTGTGCTGGGGACAGTACTTTGCTCAGGGGTACCTTTTCTTTGTTTTTTTTTGCTTTTTTTTTGGCTATTAGTCCACTTTTGTCAACTGATGTATATAAGTATGTCAGAAGCAGTCTGTCTGATGCCAGTGTGTAAAGTTTAGGGCAAAATCCACTGCATTTTAACACGTACAGGTCTAGTGCTAAACTAACAAAGCAATGTCCATTTGGAAGAACTGACCAGTTTTTCTTTTTACAAATACTTCTAATGGTCGACTGAACCATCCCGTTAGTAAGTGGGAAGCTGCTATACAGGGACACAGTTAAGATTTATATTCAGCTGATCTCGCCTGGACACAAGAGGGAGCCTGAGGGCAGTCAGAGCAGTGACAGCTTACCACATGCAACCATCAGATAGTTTGGTGAGACAGTAGGCAGCTTAAGAGGTATCGGCTAGTGTTTTCTTGTTTTACTCAGTTCCGAGCTACCATGCAATTGAGTGTCAAGCTGTGCAACATGAATGTGTCTTTCTAGCATGATTTTTTTTAAATGTAAAATTTTGATTGTCTGATTGTCTGGTTTAGGCCTGCATGACATGATGTGTCACTCTTGAAACATCTGGGGGTCTGTAGATGACCTTAATGTTCACAATGCATTATTTGTTGGTTTCTAAAAATAAAAAAATTCAGTCATTTTTTTTTCAATCATTTGTGCAAAGCTAAACAGTTAACAGTTTGAAAAAATGTCCCACACTAAAGTAAAATCAATTAACAAATAGCTGCCATTGCAGGTATTTTCTACTTTATTGAAAAAAAGATGCAAAAAGCACATGTGTCAAAGGAAAGCAAGGTGTCCCCAAACTTTTGATTGACATTGCTCATATTGCTCATACTGTGTCTATCAGTTACACTTTGAGACTCTTTAAAAAAACACTTTTTAAACATAAAGGAAGAGTAACAGATGCATAAGAGAAGAAGAGCTTGTGGCTGAACCTGATTATGTTTATAAATGATTCATGTATTTCCTCATGATTGTATTTTTTCCTTCAGAACACAGCTTCTCCTCTTAACTCAAGTTAATCTCCCTGAGCTCAACCCACTCTTTATATGCTGCCGTTTGATGGGGTTTGGAGGGTCAGATTTATAAACTACTTCTGATTGCAATAAATATCTCTCGTGCACTCTCCTAAACCTCATCATTTAAAATGCAGACTGTAAAACTGGCCTTAGTTTGAGTCATATTAACAAGCTCTGAGGCCTGAGACTATAAAATACTGTAAATTGTATAACTAAGATAAATAACACTGGGCCTAAGCACATCTGCCTGCTTACAGCTTCCTCCATCATTAAGCATTAAGGGGCTGGACTGATCTCAGCATATATCAGCAAGAAGTGCCCAAAAGAAGTTTAAAAGATACATTTAAAAGCAATCAAAATTCTAAAACATATTTTTTAAAAGGATAAAACAGACCTCTGAACATCTCTTGTAAGCCCTTTTTTGTGAAAAAAGCACTATCAGTGCTGAGAAGAAGTTGACTAGGTGAATACTAGAGTAAAATGGGTGGGGCTTAATCAGTGGAAACAAATGATTGGCCTTTATTTCTGAAATTGTGTATAATTTGAGATTTTGTGAGTTCAAGATGTTTGTTAGAAGGGAAAAAACTGGTAAAACTTTGCTATAAGGTTAATCTTTCTTCATCTTCTTTCGGCTGCACCCCTTTAGGGGTCACCACAGTGGATCATCCGTCTCCATTTCTTCCTGTCCTCTGCATCTTCCTTATTCACACCGACTGCCTGCATGTCCTCTCTCACCACACGTCCATAATCCTCCTTCTCCATATTGATTTGGCAAAAGTTTTATACCAGATGCCTTTTCTGATGTCATCCTCCCCAGTTTATCTGAGATTGGGACCGGAACAAAGAATATCAAAGTGGCAGCATGAGGAATAGTTTATTCTGACCAGCCTCAACTTTGGTTGTACTTTTTGGGTTGAAAGTGATGAAAGACGCCTGACAGTGATGCTTGCAATAAGCCTTTATAAATGTTAATGTAGATTTATGTAGAGGACATCTAGCTTTATGAATGCTATCCTACAGTAAAGTGGGTCCAGTGAATCTAATTAACTTCTCCTTTAAGAAAAAGAAAAAAATCTATTCATTATTATGAATATCCTGTTATATCTTCCCTCACTAACAAGCATGAACTTTAAAACCTGCATGAAGCTTTGTCACACTGCCTTACGTCATCAGCTACCCAGGTTCATTTGAATGTTACGTCTTGTTTGATTTCTGCACAAGTTTTCCTTACGTTTTTTTGTAACGTACCACCTTTCAGGGAAAAAAATCCCTGAGCGGATATTCTGGAACTGAAAGCTGCAGAAAAGAAACAGAAAGTCTTTTTCTTTCCTTTAATCATAAACATCTTGTTATCAGGAACAGATTTTAGCAGCGCTGCCCAGGAGCCCTGCTGGCAATGCACTGACACAAAGCTAATCTACCTGTAACTAGATCAGCCAGTGCAGACTGTGTATGCACACTTTCACAGTACATTTATAAATTTTTAAGCAGCAAAGAATTTCATTTTTGCTTGGTTAGAGTGATACATTTGAACACCGTTTAGTTTAAATGCGCTACTGTTCAAAAGCCATTTCTTCATATTTTCTTGCAAAAATCCAGACCTTCTTGTATTATTTAATATACTGTTTAAAAATAGTTCTCCAGATCTTCCTGAAGGACCGTGTTTTTGTTTCTCATTTTCAGTACAGTCTCCGTACCTGAGCAGTTTCAGAAGCAATGCGGGATCATCTCCACGGAGAACTTAACAAAAGGCAGCCGACGTCCAAAGAAGAGCTTTGGGACGTCCTTCAAGAAGCCTGGAGAATTATTCCTGAAAATGACTTAAAGAAAGGAGCTGGTCTAAGAGAGTTGAGGCTGTGCTGAAGAATAACGGTGGTGCTAGTAGATGCTGACTTTAAAGCTGGTTTGAATTAAACTCTCTTTGTGTTTAGACTCTGTTTACATGTGTGCTTGTACATAAATCACTATTCATATTTGCATACACAATATAACGAGGTGGCTAAAGACCTTTTCACAATAATGTAAGTACACATATTCTACAGAAAACACATTTAGCTTTGGTATATTACTGCAATGTGGTAATTAAGTGTATAATTTGTTTGCTGAATAAAACATCGAAAAGAGTAAAAAATATAAAGACGGTCTTAAATATATATATAGAATCTGTATACTAATTCTATATCTCAATGTATCAAAACTGCAAACTCACAAACACACACACACACACACACACACATTTTCTCTGTAATGGCAACCACAAAGCCAACATCAGGAGAAACTTTCCTCATTTTTCGGTTACCTGTACCGTACACAGATGTGTGTATCTGGTATCACTCTGTTCTGGCAGCTTCTAGACACACTGATCATAAAGGTTTCCTCCATGGAGCACACACATTATAAACCATAACTAATTCCAGCCAGAGGTTACACAGAGAAATACATACTTACACACACACACACACACACAATCAGACTCCATCTCAGCCTAATTCTAAACACACTGTATTTTTACTTAGAGGGCAAAACTCTTAAAACCTTCATGGACTCTTAAACAGGCCCCCCAGTGTCTGTTCTAGCAGAGAAATGGGTATCAATTGGAAATGATTCCAGTAATATAAGGATATCTTTCATTTTAACTATGTTATCAGATTAACTACAACACCGTGGCCTCTCTGCGAGCAAAATGTTGACCTACTGGTGAGCAACGAGGGATGAATATATAGGGGAGAGTTTTAACAATTCACAAAAACTGAGCTAAAGCTGAGAAATAACCAGCCAAAAGTAATATTAAAAAGATTTACAACACAAATATAGGATTTTAACAATCCTTCATAAAACTACACTTTAAAAGATATTTTAAAAAATATATAGTTCCACAGAGAGACCTCCAGGCCAGGTGGCAATTGCTTTTGACAGCTACCATAAAAAGGGTTCCTTTCATTCAGGATAATGTATAAAGGCTTCTTTCCAAACACCTACCAGAAATGAAAGGGGATTGATACGATCATTTACAAATGAAAAGGGTTTTTTGATCAAGATATCTTCAGTATAGCAATATTACAATTTAATCACATCGGCTGCTCCTAAATGACAAACATATTGCTCGTAATGTAATTTGCTTTGCTACAGAACACACAAATCCAACACACACACACACACACACACACAATGCAGTACTCCACTGCCCTGGGGCAGTAGCCCTAAATAAAGCAGACCCAGGAGATCCTTATCATGAGCTGTTCCTCTACCCACTGGGCTAAAACAACATTGCACAAAATGCATCCCATTTGGTTCTGCTCTTTTGTGCTCTTGTGCTTCAGAGCACAACGGGGGGCTCAGTGTTTTAATGCAGCACAGGGGGCATAACAGCGATCTGCAGTGCGCTGCCACTCTGAGTGTCTGTCTCACTTGATGCCACACAGGCTGTTCCCCAAGTTCAAAAGACACAACCCTTTAGATGAAAGTGAAGAATCAACTGAACTTTCCTTGACTCCTTTAGTGTCTAACTTTCTTCCTGGAGTAGCCCTTCACTCCACATTATACCATTTTACTGTAACACACCAGCCTTGGCTCAGGAAGGCAGTGTAAATTAAGCTGATTCGTTAAATCAGCAGGGAAAACTGTGAATTATAGGTTGGGTCATTTCATGAAAGACTCTAGTCAATTCAAAACTGTGCATAAGAAACAAAAGCCAGCTGTTTGTAACTTTTAGGAAGGTTTTTGATTTTTTTTTTTTAAATCAATCATGTTTTTTCAAGACGTTGATATAGTTGTAAATGTAAATGAATGTAATCAATGTTTTCATTATTTGATTTGAAAAAGAAGAAGAAGAAGAAGAAGAAGAAGTGACTGACATTCAGTTTGTGTGGAAATTCTTTGGAATAATGTAAAGAAACGAAAAGTAAAGAAAAGCTTTCATGTTAATAAAAAAGACTATGGACGAAATTGCATAAACACTGGTGTGTTTGAGTGTCCACAATTATAGCATTAATGTGTGTGTGTGTGTGTATGTGTGTGTGTGTGTGTATACATATATATATAATTGAGCTATGCAGGAAAAGCTGGACCGACAAGTTTGAAATGGGTCCAACCAATGAGAAAGAACCGTTTGCATGAGAAGGTGCTGGGGGGTTTGGACACAAGTTATATCACTGAAAAGGATGCTGCAAACCTGTGCTGCTTTTTTGTTAAAGGTCAGTGGGATCTTGATGGAGCTCATACTTCTAAAGCAGTTGCATTCATTAAACAGCCCTTAAAATCTCTATAATGGCATCACACTCTAAACCAGTCTGATCTCAGACCCATATTTCTAGCTAATATTTTTATCATTGCAAGTTTTATAGTCATTTTTGGGCAAGTTTAAAGCGGAATGATTAGGTAATACTGGAAGTGCTTTCATTTGGCGTTTTTCCCTCAATTTTACATTTTTAGGAATCAGTTACGTTAGGAATCAGTTTAGGAATCAGTTAGGCTTAAATATGAATTAACTTATATATGAGGTAAATGTGGTGTGCATTTATTGGCCATTTAATCAGAAACCCTTTCTTGGTGATGGACAGTTTGTGCATCCTCTGAAGTGTGCATCAAATATTTTTGGATCACTCTTATCCATGATACTGATGTGACGTGAGAAAAGCTGCTTTAAGGTATTTTAAGAAGTTGAAAAGGTCATGATTTTATTTGCTATATTTGCTATACTTGCTATACTAATCCATTTTCAACAGGTTTTCAAATCAAAATGTTTTCCCTCTTGACTGAACCTGAGCTTGATCTTAATACTGCAGACTGTCTCCTGCTATAGCAGTCATGACCGCTGCCTTTAAAAAGAAACTTGCAGCAGGTTATCTGTTTCCTAAATGGTAAAAAAACAAGACGAAACATTCCAGAAGAAGCCGAAAGGCAAATGCGTTCCCCGTACCCAGTGTTCTAATCAGATGCAAGAACAGGTCAGCATGGTCACCTCCTTTGGCCATGGACTCACCACCTTATCATTTTAGCATGAGAAGTAACTTTGCATATTTCCATGATTTGCAACTTCTGCTCTACTGTAATTTATGCCACGAAAGAAGGGACCAAGGGCGGAGAACCTGCTGGAATCTGGGTCCTATTAACGTTAATATTGGGGAATAAATTGGCACAGGCTTTCTGGCCTGTCCTTAAGTCCCTTGCATAAAGCTTAGCATGAACAAAATGTGCAATTAAATCATGGGTCTTCATACGATAATAAAGCTTGAGCTCATTATATGGCGCAGAGAAATGAAAAGTTAAAAAAATGAAATTAATTATAAATGCAGCCAAGCCGTTGAGCGAACTTCCTTCAGGGATTTTTATACGCAAAGGTTTCTGACTGGAGACCGTAACCATAACGAGTGGCCGTAAAATGTTAAATAAAAACACTTTACTTAAGAGTGCTTCAGTGCTATTAAACCCATGCCCACATTCGCGTGTTAAGTTTTGTGACGATGCTTGATGCCTTGAGGCTGCCTGTCTGTGAACACGTATCTACACATGTTGAGTCATTCAGTTGCCAGGATGGTTGCCATGTGCCTCGCATTAAGAAGCAGCTGAACTGACACTTGTCTCACTGCTTTTATCGAGTTGGTCCACATCTGGCAATCCCCAAACGGGGACCTTCCCTCACCCCCAAACTCACTGTCTTTTATTACACTGATTGGAGAAGGATCTTTCATTTTTGCTTCATATCCCACTCCAAAATTTTAAAAAATGTGATCAATAAAGAGCGGCACTGTGTCTTTTATCTTCCCTGATCAACTCGGGAGTGCACAGCAGATTTAGTCAGAAACACAGCATGGGATTTTGGTAAGCAGTAGTGGTGCTAAATATCAATAATACTACACATATGTCCTGAAGCTGGAGGAGGTTCTTTTCTATTCTCTTGACAAAAGTATTCCTATAATCACAATATCTATTTTGCAGGATGCTGTAACTCTCAGGACTTGCTATACCTTCAGAAAGTACACCGTAAGTTTATTTTGGTTTATTATGTGCATTACTGTTGTATCTATACCACATCAGTACTCAGCACTCTGGCTGGAAACAAAATGGTTAAGATGTTAAACCGGGCAATGCAAAATTGGTTAGAACAGGGAGCACAGACTTGGTAGTTTAGACTAGTGCTAAATAAACTAGATGGCGGAAGGCCTCTAATCCCTTTGCTTCTCATCCTCCACCAGTCCCAACCATAACAGGATCTGATGAACAAGCCCCACACTATCAACAGCCCAGTGTTTCTCTTTCCAACACACACTGAGCTGGGCTCCTCACTTCGCAGGAGAAAACAATCATAAGAAATTCAAACTCAGATCTCAGGTTTGACTGAAATGTCTGCAGGTAATATCAAGTCCTGTGCAGTGAATGGATCACCTTTCAGAACGTCACGGTAGCTCTGAAGGTGTTAGTTTGTCCTGGAAGATCATTTAACCACTGGACAGTCTGGGAGGATTTCTTCTGACCAAATCTTAGTCCGACGAAAAAAATCCGCTCAGATTTTGTGGAGTGGCTTGCACATTTTCTTCCTTTTCAGTCTTCGGTGCAAAGCCCTAGTTGGCTTTTATAAATAAAAACAACCAGAGCTGCTATAGACTTCCCCCTGTTGACTTAAGACTTGAAAAATATTTCTTTCTTTTCTTATTTCTTTTTTGAAAGGACATTTGCTGCCTTATTAAAAAGGTCTGGTTCAAGAGAATGTAATTATGCATGACAAGTTTTGTGTAAGATTATTTGTCAAAACGTCCATGGTGCTCTGGAAGATCTGACTTTAATTGGGACTGATTACTGTTGAGAGAGTGGACGAGTCAGTGTCATGCAATGTGAACGGGGGGGAAAGAGCCAGAAAAAGAGCTGCCTTTGTTTGACAGACGTTCTGTACACAGAGAGAGGAAAAGACAAAAACAGTGTCACTTAGTAAGGGTAGGCTGTGAGGAGTCTTGCATGTGTATTCCTGCTTCAGAGCTTTAAAAGTTACTAACAAATGTGAGCAAAATGCAAACACATTATGAGAAAAAATGACTGTTTACTAAATCAAAGGGCGGCCTGGATTACAATTACCTAGCATGCGAGCGATTATTTAGAGTCCAGTTTTACTAAAGCAAACAGACAACCACCCGGCTAGCTTGTGGAGAACTTTCCCACGTCATTACCCTACGCTGACTGAGAGCTGTCCACACCACACTTTCTTTTGCTCTTACAACACCAAGTGAGATAAAACAGCTCAGGACAAATGCAGAAAAAACAAGATTCTGATACCAAACAATGGACGACCCCCAAATTTATTCAACCTCCCAGAAATCCTACATCACATGCAGCTTGTTGAGATTTACAAAAACTGCAGCTTGATGAAGGATGACATGGTAAGTGAAGAGCTTCAGAAGCAGGATTTCTAAGAAGAATCGTTTAAGGAAATCATTCTTGGCAACTCCGCACCATGCAGAGTGGTCATTTAATGTCCAATTGAGGCTAAAGTAAGTGACCCGTCGCAAAAACGGGGCCATGTATTTATATTAACCAAATCTTGGAACGATTTGTATGAGAACGTGGATAAACATGCAGGGTAAGCAGGGCTTTAAAATAAACTTTGCGTTCCTTGTTGTAATTTGCAATCATTTTCAAGTGCTAATAAAAGGATGAGTAAAAGGTCACTGTATGGCAGAATGTGTAATGATAAACTAGCCCACAGGAAACCATTTTTGCTTTAGTGAGTGTGTGCAGAAGTGGAAGTTTTTCAAAGTCCTCTGAAGTTTGTTCTCCAAGCATCTCAATTGCTCCATAAGTACTGTATTCATTCACTGTTCAAATATTTACAGAATCCAACCTGGCGAGAAGATACTGTACCACCAACAGTGTGCCTAAATACTCAGCAGAATTAGTGCTGGAATTAACGTTCATCATTTATGGTACAAAAAGGAGTTTTATCAGTGACAAACACAGGTTTTATGTACTAAGGATGTAAAAAAAAAAAAAAGTAAAAATAAAAAGGTATTTAGGATTTGAGGCTGATGATTAATTGGGAGGAAAAATAAAACTTGTCTTTACAATGGTGGTGAATGGAATCAGGGGCCTTGACGATGCAAATACATCCATTTTATTTCATATGCAAACCACCAACATGTCTATTTAAATGTAATCTGGATGAGTGATCTGAGAAGCTGAGAAGGATTCTAGTTCAAAATCATTCTCAAAATTACAATAAAAAAGATTTCAGAGACCAAGTAGTATATTCATTCAGCTTTTATAGGCTTTAAACTCTCCATACGTCTGTGAACACTGAAGAACATTTCGCTCTGTCTGTTTCAGAATTGCACGGATCACCTTTTCATCCCCTTTTAATTTAATGAGACGATCATTTTCAGTTGGTCCAATCTTTGTGAAATGCTCACAAAATGTAAAAGGCAGATGATCATTTCAAACGGTGCAGAAATACAATGACTTTTCTGACGTGGCACCATAAAGTGATGGAAGCTGTGAGGTCTCCAGGTTTAGTAGGATCACTTCTGCTTGGCTCAGGTGCAACAAGAACATTGTGAAAACAAACAGGAAATGATCATTTTGCAGTAAATGTATGTCTTTTTCATAAATAAGTAAGATACATCTTTACACAGCCAATCAAGGACATGGACACTGGATTTCACCAGCGTTTGTTTCCTCGTTTATGAATTTTATTCAAAGTAAATCTCTGTTTCATGAACACATTAGATGCCAACAGGCAGCGGGACTACAGCTCTTTCTTCTGTGCTGGACATCGGAAACTGGTATCTCATAGCAGTGTGTGTCTGATTTTTATTACTAAAATGCAATAAAAAATATGGCTTTTGGCTGTTTCCTATGTATCCCATGAGAACAGAGACCAGAAGTGAAAGATGAAGGATTCACCTTCATGCATTATTATTAAAATCCTGGGAAAGTCTTCAACAGAGCTCTTTCACTCAGATCCAGTCACCACCTAGTGTGGGTTTTAATCAAGTTGGGTTGCTGAAGTTTAAAAGATATGGAGTGTATAGTGAGATTATCCAGTAGTCCTGAAGCAGCAGGAGTGGTGAACGGGTGCAGACAAGCAAGGGCTAATTCTGGGATTTAAAGCTCAACCTGGTCTTTCCGTTGGACCAAGCTGGTTGTCAGGAGCCCAACTGGAGATAAGAGCCTTCCTTCCGCTGCCAAATTCCTCAAACCTCAGAAACAGCCGGACCATCAAAAGTGAATGACACCTTGCCACCTTTTGAATTCTCTGTTCCTGTCTTTTTGAAGATAGAATTTATTAACACATTCTGTATGAAGAGTGTGTTCTTTCCAAAAGAATCCATTATATATTTAATATTATTCCAAAAATAACTGAATGTGAACATCAGCCAGTACCCAGGGGCCTCAAGGATCCTCAGATGGCCACTGTTCTTTCTAATTAGTGGGAGAATCTATTGCATATTCAGACATTAATTACCCATAGCACTGAATGTGGAAAAATGCCTGGATAAATTCAAAAATGAAGAAACGCCATCCGTTTTCAGGCAAGAAATGCTAAAATGTATATTATTACTGATTTATTCAAAGTTAGATTTGTTAATCTGTGATGTGAAAGCGGTGTTAATGTTTAATGATTTGGTCCAGCTTGATTTAAATCTTATAGAAAATGTTCAAAACTGAGCAATAAAACCCAGTAATATTTGCAGAAGCGAACACAAGAAAAAGTGACTTGTGGTTTTTAGCTACTAAACGTAACAGAATACAGTTACTGTTTATTTGGTGTTTGGATTAAATGTTTCTTTGCTTCCTAAGTTAGATGAATGAGGACATCATGGGAATATAGTGTGTGGCTTTTTGTAATGCTCGGGAAAAAATGGCATGGTTTTGTAAGTAATTTGTTAAGTTCTTGCATAATAAATGTTTTGTTCCTGAACCTTTAACAGGCAGTGAGTGTGGTGTTGGCCAATCGTGTGTTTGGAGAAGAGAAAGGAAAAGCCAGAAAACTTAAGTGGCTAAAAAGTAACCTCACACATCTCAAGATAATGTCAAGCCCAGTCAGAAGTGTGTTCCATCTGAAAACACGGATGCCAAGTCGATTCCATGAGCTCATCACTCAATCCTGATGTGTATTCCGACGGCTGAGTCACACTTTCCCTCTTCGTTTGTGGGGAAAATCTCCTCTCCCAAGCTGAGCTAGCCCACCACACAGATCTAAACTAAGCCTGTGTCCTGACCTCCACAACCACATCTTTAACAGCATTAAATGAACCCTCAGTGAACAACAGCACCCTGCTGATCCACCGTCAAACTCACTCAAACTCTACACAATCACACGCTCGGCCTGAGTCAAGCTAACCCTTGACCCTTTCCTGTCTGTCCTTCTAATCCCGAGCTGGTTTACCCGTTGTGCTCAGTGCAGTGAGGGGGAAAGAGGGGCCAATGACCTGGGAGAAGTGCAGTGAGGTGCGAGACCAACAGGAAATGAACAGCCGTGAACAATACGAGGGATTTTGGGCCAATCAGCCGGCCCTGCAGCAATCTTTTAAGGCTTGGGAGAAAAGATGGAGGTTCAGGTGTGGCTGACTTCATAAAGCCCTTGAAAAGAAACAAAGCTAGGAAGCATCTGGGACAGTGGTGGCCTAGTGGTTGGAGAGTGGGTCCCAGGATCCCAGACCACTAGGCTGCCCTCCCTTCACTTGAAGTAAACTTGGTTCCGTCCCCATTGCTGCTCCCCGGGTGCTTTAAGCTGCCCACTGCTGCACGTGTGAACAAAATCTCAACATCATTTTCCAAATTTCACTAATTTAGAACTAAGAAGTACATATAAGAGACCTTCAAAACAGCCCCAGATCCTCCCTTAACTTGTTAAAGAGGTTTATAAGCCTGCATGACATTGACCAGAGCCTAATATAACAACTGACATAAACCTACATAGATGCTTATCCAGGTTTATTCCAACAAGAGGAATTATTCCATTCTAATTAAACATTCTTTTGGAAACAGTTTCAACTATAATATCTGTAATCATTTTTAAGTGTTTCAATTTTAAAGTGAAAGTGACTACCCCTGTCATTGCGAAACGCAGCTCAGCAGAACAGTAGAGTTTGTGAGTAGAGTTTGTGAAAAGCATTCTGCATAAAACATCCATTATCATTGCAATTTTTTTGTTCTTTTTGTCTCTAAAATGTAAAAAAAAAGAGAGAGAGAAGAAACAGCATTTATTAAATGTCAGGGAATGTGAGACCAGTTCTATACAGATTAAGAATAACAATGACAGCACATTTGACCTCATCTCAAAGCCACCACCCACTCTCAACAGTCATGGACACCATGCAGCCCCGCTAATGTGTTTGTCCTTCTGCAACACTGTTTGTGATACACGTCCAGATACACACAACCTCTTAGTGAAGCCCGAGACACGTCCAAGAGAATGACTAGATGAGTTCAAGTCCAGGACAATCTATAGAAGGCTAGAAGTAAGTTAAGTTTTGTTCAGAGTCAAATAGACGTTTTCAGTTAAATAATCCATTAATGTATTAAAAAATGAAGAAATATGCGTAGATGCCTATTTAAATCCATAATGTCTAAGTTTGCATGACTTTATGACATATTTTTTTGCAAAAAGTGATTTAAACCCCCCCCATCACGCCCACAGACACACTGACACATGTAGAGCATCCTCCTCGTATACAGATGCGCCATCATTAAGAATGACTGATGATGTGAAAATAAGAGAACAGCGAAAGATGCCTCCCTGAAAACAGGAACCATCTGCTGCCCTTTTAGACCTAAACGGGGAAAAGAAACATTCGAGAAGAATGAATGATAACTATCATCACATTCTAAACATAGTCTAAACATTGAATTATGTCCCATCTTCCTGTCATTAAAACTCAACATGGTGGTTCCCATAAGGCCCTGAAGGAAAATTAAGCTTAAAAAATTTGGACTCTTGGCCCAGCCGTTTTATAACTGTATCTCAAAATAGGTTCTTGAGTGACTGTGAGTTCATTTCCCAACGTGTCAATGAGAGCTCGAGGATGGAGAATGGCTCACTCCTCTTCCCCCAGCACCCAGCAGTATGATGAAAGCATGCATTCAGATAATGAAAGTGACAGCTTGTCATTGTGAAACACAGCACAACACAACAAAATGCAGCCTCTGCATTTCCCCCCAACACAGCAGGGGGCAGCCATTGAAAGTGCCCAGGGAGCAGTAATGGTGATACTGGTCTGGGATTTGAACCCACTGCCTCCCAATCCTAGAGCCAACTCCCTAACCACTAGGCCACCGCTGGAACTAAATTAGTATTCTCCTTCAAGCAAGTTTAGTTGTCCATTCACATCAGAGGGCCATTTAGAACAGAGGCAGCGGCCGTTCTCGCCTTCACACTTTTGCATTGAGGAGAAAAACTGGTGGAAATGTAACTAATTAAATAAATAAATAGAAGCCTAAAAACAAGTTCATGCGTGTAGTTTATGTTTATTACTTCAGTTAAACATGAGAGGGTTGGTAAGTCAAGGGGCAAATTGCCAATATGGTAAAAATAAAGCTGAATATAACAAACGTGTTTACTAATCCCAGGTTTATGCATTACAAAATTCATTTATCCCGTTGCAGCTGGAACTGGGCGTAAAATCACCAGGAACCACACTGGTAGCTCAAAGAAGACCAAAACATGGTTAATGTTAGAACTAACAAACAGATCTGAACTCAATTGAGTGCAAAATAAAGAGATAAATCCAGAACGTGAGAACAAACAATGCCAAAGTAAGACAAACACAAGGGTAATATAAACCGGAAAATGATTGAGAAACACCTGGGAACGATTACTAGGAAGTGGGCTGCAGACAAGACACAGGTGAGGGTCTCCACAAAGTGGGCAGAGCAGGGTGGATCAGGCGGGAGCGCATGGCCGATGGCAGACACAAGCCAATATGGCTCTAAGACGAGAGCCAATAAGCAACATGGGCTGCTTTCCTGCATTAGGATTAAAGCTAGGACAGCGGTGGTCTAGTGGTTTGGGACTAGGCCCCAGAATCAAAACGTGGGTTCAAGTCCCAGACTAGTTGCCCTGAGGTAACCTTAAGCAAGGTACTGTCCCCATCACTGCTCCCTGGGCGCTTTTAATAGCTGACCCCTGCTGCACGGTGTGTAAAGGTAGAAAGGAGAAGAATCATTTCCCTGTGTTTCGCAATAACAATTAGTCACTTTCACTTCACTTCAAACCTAGTCATAGACTTAATGTCCCGTTTGGTTGAAAATATTCAATTAGAGTCCTGTATCCTAGCAACCTTTACTGTTCGGAGTCATGAGGGGGGGAAAAAAGTCAGTAGTAGTTTTATCTCATTGCATTTATAAAACCATACGCTAGTTCACAACGTTCTCTAATGTACTAGATATTCCCGTATCCCTCATACAGGGTAGCGTTCATAAGGCATGAAATCTAGATAATGCTTTTCCAGGCATATTCTTAGAATGATGTCATGTCATAACACTTCCTGCGGTGAACGTGATGAAAGTTGCCTTTATTACAGGTGATGCTTGTCAAAAGAAACCTTTATACATGTATGTTTATGTCAGTTGTCATAACAGACTTAAGTAGATGTCTGGTAGACTTATTAGCACTACCCCCTTTAAACCGTTACCAAAATGCAGAGCAAAATAGTGTTTATTAGCTTTTTCTTTTTACCGTTTTCAAAATGTCAGTACAAGCAGTTTAATCGTAACAGCTGAACAGCACTGATGCTCTTGAGAAGGTTCCTAAGTGTCTCGGCAGAGAGGAAAGCCCAAAGCCTTCAGAGAAAGCTTCATCATTAGTGACCAATTCCAAAGAAAAGAAAGCAGCAAATAAATCCGTCAAATTATTCTCGTTAGTTTTCTCTGCAAATATTGTAGTAACACATTTGTATTCAATGTTTTGTTTAAAAGCAGGAAACATTTTTTGAAGCAGAACATGAAAACCTTGAAAATGATTATCCCACAAGCACACGCAGCATCTTTTAACCTTTTTCTGGGAAGAAAAATTCATTTCTAGCTATAAATGCAAATTTAAGGTTCTAATTCTGCCCCACAGAGCTGCCATTCCACTGACGTGGTTTTTAGTGTTTATTTCTCTTCATTTGAGATGAAGCAACTGTGACAGCAGTGTGTACACTGTCAGAATCAGGTAAGTCTAAGAGCAAGCCACTGAATCATTAGCGAGCATGGACAAAGACATTTTAAGTCCAGCGAGCACCAGTTTCCTTTGCCACAGTTGAGCTGAAGATAAGCAGGCTTTTTTTTTTTTTTTTTTTTTTTTTTTTTGCTTGACAGTCAAGGAACACACACAAAATATGTTTTCACTTCAGGAACACCGCAGACGAGGGTCATTTTTCAGTTCAAGTTGAATGTAGAAATGTATCTCTTTTGAAAGGCAGGGTTCCAACGTCAACTGAACACCGAACCCTCTAGATTTCCACGTTGATAAAGATGGAAAAGTCCAACGGTTTGGAAAAGTCTTGCAATGAAATGGACACATGCGGTTCTAATAAAGAGGCATGGGCCGTAAGTGACACCCAAGCCCTAACACTCATTAACGGTTCACAAATAGGTACCAAATGCCACCGTGTCTGCTTCTGGTGTGTGTGCGATGTGGTGGAGCCTGAGCTGGCCACTTCCAAACCCCTTATCACACTCAAGCATCTCATGAGACCCCATAACCCGCTGTGCTTCAGACATCACCACCACCGCCCCCTCCCCTACCGAGAGGCCAAGCCTGCCTTCAAAGATGTACTGTCTTGCAAGATGACCTTCATGTAATAACGCGCTCTTTTTAACCAATGGCTGATCAGCGGCACACGCTCAGAGCGTTTTTCTCATTTCAGCATCCGTGGAATTCATCGGCTTCTCCACTTGAGGAGCTCAGTGAAAGAACAGAACAGAGCCTGAAGCCCATTTTATATGCTACAAATATCCGATTGACTTCATATTACTCTACACTTGTCAATATGGCTTCTGTCAGAACTAAACCTTGTATCTCCCAAAGCACATAATGAACCTTTAGGAAAAGTGTCCTTTTATAATAGAAGTGAATTTTTATTTTTAAGGAAAACGAGGATACGAATGAGCTGGGATAGATTCCAGCACCCAGTGTGACCCTAATTCGTCAGCGGTGGTCTAGTGGTAGGATACTTGCCTTTGGGCCTATGGCTCAAGAGGTTCCAGGTTCAAGTCCCACATCAAGCACTACCACCACTGGGTCCCTGTGCAAGACCCTTAACCCAGAGTTGCTCCAGGGGGGACTGTCCCTGTAATTAGGACATGGAAGTTGCTCTGGATAAGAGCATCTGCTAAATGCTGTAAGTTCAAATGTTTAATTAGGACAAGTGGCTAAGAAAATGAGTGAGTGAGCAGAATAAGAATGAATTTGCTCTAATTTTTGTCACAGGCAGGTTTTATTTAAATATCAAGGAAAACATCATTTAAATAAACTTTTGCTCATTGTTATAGGTACATTTTCATGCATTTGCGTAAATACATTACTTTTTTGGAGTCACTTTCCACTCAGAACCTTTTCATTTAGTGGTATCCCACTTGGGGTCCATTCACTTATTTATTAAGGCTATTGTTTGGTTTATCAGTATGAGCTTATTTTAGAGAATACTGGGAGAAGGATGTTGAGGGTGGAGCTGCCAAGCAAGAGGAGAAGAAGAAGGACAAACAGAAGGTTTATGAGAGAGGACATGCAGAAAATCAGTGTGAAAAAGGAAGAAGCAGAAGACCGGAAGAAATGGAGATGGATAATCCACTGTGGTGAAACAGCAGGAGCAGGTGAAAGGAAAAGAAGAGCGTTCTTAAATAATAAACATTTGAGAAATAGATGTTTGAGGACTAGATGTTTAAACTCTTACTATCTACTAAGAAGTTTGCATCTTTCCATCATTTTCCATCATTGATTTTTCTGTGCACATAATTTCTGTATATCTTCATATTTTGTTCCGTTCATATTTTGCCATAGTGTTTATATATCCATATATTTAATTTTTTTATTTATTTTTTGTTGTGAAAGAGACTCTTTAGATCACTTTTTGGAGCAGTAAATTCAGCAAAAATGGAAGCATAACAGGAAAAAGAATTTTGAAAGAAAGGTGGGAATATTAAATTATAGACTACATATATATATATATATATTTTTTTTTTTTTTTTTTTTTTTTACATAACCTTTTTGTATAACTGTGTATGTGACAAATAAACGGCATGAATCTTCAATCTTGGATATGCCCTACATTCTCAGAAGAAACCTTCTAGATAATTAGATTCTTTGTTTTACCCATTTCTTCCATATCAGCGTCTCAGTGGTTTCTCACAGCGACCACATAGGAAGCAGTCGGCCCATGTTGCTACTGAATGTGCCCCGAAATCTCCACAGATCCTGCTGACCTTAAGAAAGGGTCACATTTGACCCACACTTGGGATAACCTCAGCAACCCGACACCCCCTGCTTTCCAGAGTACACACTCTCTCACACACTAATAATTCACACCTGTCCACTGGCCCTACCACACACTAAATTAAAGCAAGGACATAAAATAATGTAACGGACACATGTGAATGGAAAAGACTTTAAAACATCCCGTAAATCGCACACAGAAGAAAAAGATTACGAATACCGACAATCGAAACTCAGTCAAATAGATTATGGATACATTGTAAAAACAATTAGATGTAGCTTCCTATTTTTTTTTTTTTTTTGCAAAATTGCCACCTTTGGCAACTGAATGTTGTAAAAAATGACTTTGCCTAGAACATCTTTATCACCTCTGACATCTGACCTGACCATGAGGACATACTGAGACATTCCTGACCAGTAAAAATAGTGTCCAACTACAAAGTAAATGAACATGGAGTTGGGAGGTGTTCCAATAACTGCATGAAGAATTTCTGACAGCTAAGTGTAATTTGACCGAACCTTCATGCAGATAAATGATGCAGTTTTTTATGTTTGAGGTTAACTGTCATTATTTGCAGCACTTAATGAATTACTTTTATTTTGTCACTTAAGATTCTTTTCTTTAAAGCGCCACAGATACCCACACAATGTATTTGTAAAGTATGTTAACCATTTTCCAAACCATTTTCCATGTATTTTTGCCAATAAACTGGGGAGTCTTGTGTAGAGCTTATGTAATCTGTATGCCAAAACCAGTCAGTTCATTATAGGATGCACAATTTGCAGTGAAGTTGCAAAGACGTGGGCAAAGACTTGTAAAGCATGTTTGATTAATTTCTCTAATGTGCGTGTAGAACTTTCAAAAAGTGTCCTATTTTCACATTTATTCTGCTTTCTAGGGCAGGTTTTCAATTTTATTCTTTTTTCATTGTAGTGTCTAAATAACAGGTCAAGATTTTGATATTGGTGAAGTTTAAGATGTAATTAAAAATGAGTAAACGTCTGTAGAAAGTCATACGGGATGCCATCTTTCTGTAAATATCAATCAAATGGCTTCACATGTGGGAATCCTTTATCTTACATAAAAGACATTTCATGTTCTGTGGGTTCCCATTTCTTCGGTGGAGTTGGCTAGTTCTGTCATGCTTCCATCGCAGCTCGCACCCCAGCATCCTGTTCAGGAACATCTGGAATGGTGCAGCTGTAGCAAGGCCCTCTCAGTAAAAACATTTCGAAACAGCGTTAATAAGAACCAGTCGCATCATTTAGGCAAATGCTGATGAATGACTCTCGTTTTAAGGTGCTCAAAGCATTCAGGAGAGGCAGCAGGCCCACGTGGAACTCTGGGGACTGCAGATAGCCTTTCACTCAAGCCACAGGCAGCCTTCAATGGGGTGCTGGTTTTTTTGTCAGCGTGAACAAAACATGTGTTATGCGTTGATATATTTAGAGAAGAACTGAAACAGCCAGCTAAGGAATAAAACAAATCAAATGCAAAAATGTTCCCCCTTACACCAGATGATCTCAATCAGCCAAGGTTTCCTTCAAAGGTTCGCTCTGGAGTTACCTGGTAAAGACAGCTATCATGCAAATTTTGCAGAGACTAATTTCTATAATGCCTAAAACACAGATGCATAAAAGCAGTCGGGCATATTGAGGAGAAATGATTATCGAACAGTTAAAAGGCTTGGAGAACAGCTGAGAAAATGGTAAAATCTTGAATGTTGAGCATTTAAAAGAATCCCAGCCACCCGATTTTTTGTCAGACAGTCTCAGTATTCCGGTGCATCTCCACCTTAGAGCAAATATTGAATAGTAGTGAAGAATCAACCATGCAAGCAACTCTTTAGACTACTTTTTGGAGCAGTATATTCAGCTAAAATGAAAAACATTAAGGGAAAATTATGGGAATGCTTGTGGCTCGGCCAATCTGACTGTTTGACTGCAAATAGAGCTACATTTTTAGATCAGTTACAGAATATATGTTGCCATTTGGAAACAGAATTTAATCAGAAATTTTGAATGATAGCAGGATTTAAAAAGACATCCTTTTACTGCATACTCCAAGGCACGCTTAAACAAATTCTGGAAAGAAATCAATCACATTTCGGGTCAAAGGGCGAGCATTTATTTTCTGATGCATTCTTGGCACAGATAATCCACCCAGTATTTTCCCTGAAACTCCTTAAAATCCTCCCTTACCCTTCTAGAAGAACCACACGGAGGATAAGTAGTTTTCTTGTCTCTTGAAGCTTTTATTTGACAGAGGAACCTTAACAGTAGTCCTACAACTTTCTTTTGTCCTGACTGGACAATTACAGCCGGTATGATTAGACAGTAGTCAAGAGTAGGAACAGGTGATGTAATAAAGAAGAAAAGAAAATGGATCTCTATAAATCACAAGCATCAAAGCTTGTGATGAAAAAGATGGTATTTGGGGAACTACAAACTGACCAATTACTGAGAGCTCTGACCATGAAAAGCTCTCCAGCTGGCAAACAAGGGTCTCTCATTTACTTGTTGCTAGCAGCTTCCAGCAAAATCCTTGAATGACCTTTAAAAACAAGTCAGCCTGGACTTTTTCTGTCTGGCAATAGTTTCTGTCTCTGAATGGTTTGTTGGTCCATACACATAGGTGGACATGATCTTTACCATTGAGTTAGGAATTTGGGGAATTTCTTTCTTTTTCCAGCAAAGAGTGGGCTCCTTTTTTAAGCTACTAGTGTGCAAATAAATCAAACTTCAGAATTCAGAAAAGCTGATCAGAATTGATATTATCATAGGTAAAGAAAAAAAGCGACAGGTTTGACTAAAGAAAATATGTATGTAGAGTGTATTTGGATAAATAAGTGAAATTCATAAAGACTATGATTTCTGTAGACTATGATTCATATCTGGATACAAGATTAGCAATTCTCTTCTTGCCTTTGAGCACAGGATATCAGCAGAGCGTTAAATTCTTATTGCTCAAAATCTACATTTCTTGTCACGTTTACTGTCGAGTGTCTAAACAGACAGAGGACAGAGTCAAACAAACCTCTGAAATCTGTTCTTCCCATTCTATGCAGATAAATTGATTTAATGCGGTACAGGTTCATGTAGCTTCTGTTGTAAACCATGAAAGTAAAAATGTTTTGCTTTCACTTATTATGTCATTATTTACTTTTTACTTTTTTTTTTTTACTATTTTATTAATTAATTTATTTGTTAATAAACTATTTAAGCCAGTAAGTTAATTAACACTTGATATATGACATGAAAACAAAAACATTTTAATTCATTTAACTTTACTTGAATAAATTCACATTGATCAATAAAATATAATGTTCTACTTATTTAACTTTTCTTGATTAATTTGAGGAATTCATGAGTGAGGCTGAATGGTGAGTTTGAAACAATTGTACCTATTTGAATAAAAATATGTATATTTTTTGTTTTCTAATACTTTCAAAGTGAATTAAACCAATGGAAATGGTCAATGGACCAATGGAACACATTCCTTAATTACAAGAAATCATTTTTTCCACTTCCTGTAAAGTTAAAAGATTTATTGTATTTTTTATTACTATTGGCATTGGAATAACTTAACAGGTAATAAAAGGTCAACTCATAATGAAATACCCCTTATTAACATCTATTAATGTGTAATAACCTGCTATTAAACGATGAAAATAAACAGAACTTAGACTGTCATTTGCTCGAGTTAACCAAAGTAATAAATAATATACGTTAAAGAAAATATCAACAGAATATTCTTAGTGATTCAAAAAACACACAGACACAGATGTACACAAGGTTCTGGTCCAGCTGTGAGGTCATGTGTTAGAGGGCTTGATGATAAATGGCATACATCTGTCTTCACTAGCTGATAATGCTGCACTATCCCTCCTTACCAAAAAAAGGAGGGAAAAGACGAAAGAGTTCAGAGACTGACGGCCCGTCACCGCACACAGAAGCCTCCACTTTCTAAAAGACCCAGTTCAAGGGGATAAAGCGAGGATGAACTCTCTGTCTTACAGCGGGTTGCCATCGCTGGTCCTCCTTATGTACTGACCTTGGATTAGGGTCAGCTTTAGGGGAGCCACAGGGAAACAGAGCAAAGGCTAAAGCTCTCTGACCATGTCAATCAGACATAAGCACACATGTCATTCTGAAGCACCGAGCTGTCAGTCAGGAGACGAGCACAGGTGAGGCAGGTGTGAGGGGGCAAAGGGTAACGATAACACAGCACATCCATAATCCAGCATATGCCTTTTAAAGTGACTTGGAATAAAGCATTTATGCAATTTCCCCATTTGTTTCCCCAAGTGGATCAGGTTGCTTCTTTTGTTCCAGTCATTGTGTATTTTTATTTTTGTTTTTACACACCTTTTGGTCATCTGGTAACAAATAGAGGCCGGGGTCAACTTAGGAAATTATTAATGACAAAGGTTTGTAAAACTATTTAGTGTATATAAGCCATTATTATACTTAAGTGTGTAATTCACTGCTCTGACCTGCACAAATACTTTCTAAAAAAAATGATGCAAGAATGGGTGAAATTACCACACCGGAGCCTGAAAACTTCACACGTAGATTTTATTTATCAGCAATTTCTACGGAGATTGCAAATAGCTGTGCATGTTTGTTTTAAAGACCCTGATAGGAAAACAGTACTGACTCCTTGTGTCGTGCAAGAAGGAAATGAAACAATCATTTTGCCTGCCACTATTTACCCATTGAACATGAGCCAGTACTATAGATCATAAGTGAGCTAGTTTGCTTTAGTATTTAGGCTATTCTTTATTGGACAAAACGGACATGCATAGGTTTAACCCTCAAGATCTGCTATGTTTTGAAAAAAAAAAGGTCATTAAATAAATGCATTTTCATCAAATGGCACTAATTTCTCACTAAACTAACATCTCTAACACAGCCTAGTTCATGCTTTAACCACATGTTCAATTTCTGGAAAAAGAGAAAGACAATCGATAATACAGTGGGTGATAAAATTTGAGTAAACCCGAGTCCTTCACACGCTCTGTAAAATTCTTCAAAGAACATAAACTACAATGGATGGTGCTCTCTTTACAGCTCTACCTGTTGTAAAGTGTCCAAGAGCCATCAAGTGGATTTACGTGAATCGATACGAGCCAGTAAATCTGGGATATAAAGCTGTGTTAGATCGGCCCGGGTATTCCCTTTCGTCCGTTCCTGGCGAGGCGAAAGTGTTTACGCCGCAGCATCTGGCCGGGTCATACACTGTACACAAAGCAGCTCACTCGTGAGTCATGCCGAATTAGTTTGGTCAAGAGTTTCCTGATTGGGCTTTTCTCAGGAACGTAAAATGATTTGCTTTCCTAAAAGAGGACAAATAAAATGGGCTCTTCTACACCAAGTGCTGGAAATAAACATGCAGTAACAAAGGTGGAGGCCAGCGTCCAGCTCTATTTGCACCACTGGGCTGCTTCTGTTCACACAGTGGATGCATTTTACAGTGTTTAGTACCAGGGTTTAGTGCTGCAAGAACAGGGGGACTCAGCAGCTGTAGTCTGACAGCACTCTAATTCAGTAAAGCAATGCCAAATACTGACTTTATAGCTTTTAGAGAAACAAGGCTGCGTTGGTTTGGACATGTCCAGAGGACAAGGATTATATTGGGAGGAACATGTTGAAGATGGAGCTGCTGGGAAAGAGGAGAAGAGGAAGACCAAAGAGGAGGTTTATGGACGTGGTGAGAGAGGACATGCAGGTGGTCGGTTTGAAGGAGGAAGATGCAGTGGACCGGAAGAAATGGAAACAGATAATCTGCTGTGGCGATCCCTAAACGAGATCTTCCGAAAGAAGAAGAAGAAGATAATCAGACCAGCTCTATTGTGTTATGAGCTTTATAAA
The DNA here is from genome assembly GCA_017165825.1 of Hepsetus odoe. NCBI lineage: Eukaryota > Metazoa > Chordata > Actinopteri > Characiformes > Hepsetidae > Hepsetus > Hepsetus odoe. The sequence continues at coordinate 3,582,100 of CM029376.1, forward strand.
ATATAAAAAAAAATGAGGGATGGCTTTTGCACTATATTAAATTAGAAAGTTTTAGCTGCCTGTGACATTGTACCAAACCTTCAGGATGAACAGTCAATAGGCCAAAAAGATTTAAGGCATATATTAAAAGTTTCTCTTTCGGAGTTATGAGGTTTTGTTCCAGATTTTGTATTTGAGATCATTTTTATATACTTTCGAATTTGTTTTTTAAAGATCACACATGGTTGTAGTATCACAAATGTTACAACAGGTAATGAACTGACTACACAGTCCAGGTGACCAATAAGCTCCATCCATCACTATTTTCACTTCACCACTTTCAAACCTCTGTCTCTACTAGAATAAAAGACTTTAATATTGATATCGTAAATTGAAATCTGTTTAAAAAAGGAATGCAACATATGGGCAGTTTTTACAGTAGGCTTAAATAAAATTAAATATACAGGGTCATGAAAGAGACTCTGTTCTACACGATTCATTGTCTCAACATGACTTCAAATGTTGGTATTTATTTAAATGAACGCACCCAAACGAAAAAAAAAAAAAAAAATCCAGATGTGTTAGAGTGGCTAATTTTCAATAGCGACAACCCAAATTTTCATATAATGAGAAAATTGCTTTAACTAGAAAAGAGGGCAGCGATTCCGGTAAAGGCTCACACAGTCGCTCTGTAGGTCAGACCAGAGGCCGCCGGGATCACAGGCTGTGCTGGAACTAATGGCGGTTCTATCACACAGATAGACATCTGCAGCCTGCCAGCCACACGCACACGCCACCAACTAATCACACAAAGCACACTCAGGCTAAATGAGCCGTGATCCGCTCAATCTGTAAAATCTTAAGCAAATACTCAGCCATGTCATTCGGAGGGCTCTTATCAAGGTTACAGTATACAGTGCATACAGTACAAACCGTATCCATATGTAAGAAACAAACAGGTTGACAGAGTACATGACCACACATTAAACATTACAGCACTAATCAGCGTCTGCCAAAACAGCAGCCGCCGCAAAACTCGCTGCCAGAAGAGAGCTGGCAGTATCAGCACTTAAAGGGCCCGTATTCTACTGTTTTCCATTTAATTACTTCTCTGTAAATTCACCTCTTAATATACCAATAAACTGCCATATTTTATTTTTTATCTTCCTAAACTCTTTACGCGGCAATTACTCCGGCTGTTTAAAGGCTCACTGCGAAAGATTTCTGTTCCAACTGCCCAACCTTCATTGTGCTTCATTCATAAACCAGTATGAGTTGCAGAGCAATCCAAGTTTTGGAAAAGAGCACCTCTGATTTTGGCCAGATCTAAGCTGCAGTGATCCTTTTGCAGTGCAGTGAACCTGCAATCGCTTTCCTACTCAGCTCAGACTGCCCGCAGGAACAACACTCCATGTTCCCTGTTTTTGGATTGACAAGGCTAAACGTCTCTAGGCTGGTGAGAGTATGTAGATACAGCCGGCACAACTATGATAAATGTTTTTATTGCTTCATTTCCTACTAATAAGTGAGCAGGGCTTTTGGAACCTGAAAGTGAAGTTAGTGCATCTGTGTACCAAGCGCAACATTGTAAAAGAATCTCCAGCACACCAGATGTTTCTGTTGTTGCAGCTATTAATGCTTGTGGTCTTATAAACATTGCATCATCACATTATACAGCATGAATGCAAATGCGGTAAAAAAGTGTCCCATAAGGCCCTGCAAGAGTTTACATGAAATAAATTCACTGTATGTGTTGCAGTGCCATCCATGTAGCATTTACAGCCTTGCTGGCTTCATAGATGGCTTTCAGCTGGTCTTATTACTCACCGGGGGCTTCCTTTATCCTCTTTACAAGCCGGAGCAGTGGTGTCCTAATGGTTAGTGACTAGGCCCCATAATCGGAAGGTTGTGGTTAATGGTTTTCTTGTCACATGAACATATGTGGATGTTGGTATTGTATTGGTAGGATACTTTGGACCAAGAGGTTGTATGTTTGACTTCCACCTCTAGCACGACCATTGGGTTCCTGAGCAAAACGCTTAACCCTAAGTTGTTCCAGTGAGACTGTCCCTGTAATCAGGAATGTAAGTGGGTGGCGGTGGTCTAGTGGTAGGGTACTTGCCTACAGACCTATGGTTCAAGAGGTCCCAGGTTCGAATCCCATCTCTAGCACTACCACCACTGGGTCCCTGAGCAAGACCCTTAACCCTGAGTGTCTCCAGGGGGGACTGTCCCTGTAATTAGGACATGTAAGCCACTCTGGATAAGAGCATCTGCAAAATGCCGTAAATGTAAATATAAGTCACACTGGATAAGAGCATCTGCAAAATGCCGTAAATGTAAAAACTTTACAATGTTAGTTTTAATAACTTAGTAACTGATTCCATCATTAATGATAAAAATAAAAAACAGGACAGTTAGAAATAAATCAAGTTTTTTAAGCACATAATCAATCAGTATTTCAGCTAGCCTTGGTAAATCAACATTATAATAATGTCCTAGTGTTTAGTGCTTGAAGGAAAAAACAATACATGCATGCGCAATGAGGATAAAGTACAAAAGAGCAGCATCAGCACCATTTTGCCAAAGTAGTAAACCATGACATTCACTTTTATGAATAACAATAGGGTTTGTGCCATAAGCCTCAAAGCTTAGTCATGTACCAGTAGGACCAGTAGGTTGCCATGAGGTACCCTTGAGCAAGGTACTGTCCCCATGACTGCTCCCCAGGTGCTGGAAATGGCTGCCACCTGCTGAACAGTGTGTGTGGGTTAAATACAGAGGTTTCACTTCGATGTGGTTCCGTGTGCTGTGTTTCATACTGACAAAAAGTCACTTTCACTTTCACAACTGAAATGTCTGAAAGTAGACTTTAAAAACATGCAACAAAACCATCAGATTTGGTAGAGGCGCATTTGCATATTACAAAATAACTGCAATAATGCTTAGCAAATTATATACCGTTCTGCCCTGAGAGTCATAACACCTAAAAACCTTCCTAGACTACACCAGTGTGCCTTCAGAATGTCCTGCTGGTGAAGTGTGTGCTCTGTTAGCTCTGTTAAATGCTGCCTGTCCCGTGTGCCTCCAGCAGGGGTCTAACCCACCACATCATTAGCCTCTCACTTTAATGAGCCTCCAGCTTCCTCCGTTTGGGCCAGGGATCCTGTCTGCTGAGAGGGCACAGGAGACATGCAGGGGTCTCCTACTGTGTATGTGTGTATGTGAGTGTCGCTGCAGGGGTTGAGAGTTCAGGGTTTTATGAGCTGGAACGTCCTGTCTGGCACAACTTTAGCCAGTGAATTGTTTCCTGAGACTCCCAATACCATTTGAATTCACAGCACGCACAAACACACACACACACATAACACATAGTACAACAGGATATATCAGGGTTCTAATGTTCTAATTCCAACATTAATCTTATTTTAATCTGTGGTTCAGTGTTACGATGTGCTAATTGTCCCACTCCCACAAGAAAAGTCTTCAATGTTTCCTATAATTTTGGCTTTTCACTCATTTATCGAGTAAATTTCCCAGCAGCAGTGGTGCTGATAGGTGCTTCAGACAGCCTCGCCCGAAATAGAGTCACAGAAAGTGCAGAACTGTGGAAGAGAAACAGAGAACTAAATTTGGCCAGGGATGTCCAATCATTTGCACCTGAAACATAAAATAACTTTCGGGTCATTTTAAAACCTTTTGATGTAGAGCCTAAGATGAGTCTGTGATGAGAGAGACCCCTGCTCATGGCTGAGTTCTGAAGGCTGCCCCTTGAAGAAGTCTGGAGAGCTACATGTATTTATCATGACTTAAACTGCAAGTATCCCTAAACCAATTAATAGAGAGCATACAATTTCATTTCACTTCCTTTTACTGAGGGATCCTAACCATCCTGCATGCAATACTGGTGCATTTGACAGTTTTCTTTAAAGGTGTGGACTGGATATGACACTGCACAGCTGCTGACATACGAATTTCTGGAAAGCATCATGAATCTGGAAAATGTTCTATCCCGTGGTCCTCGTTAACCTTCCTGACCACAAGAGTGACCCTCCAGACGATACCCAAACACAGACCCTGATTAGCAATATGGGAAGCCTTTAATGCCGTAACGTGAGCAGGTTGGCAGAGATGGCAGAAGGTTTTCAGGAGAATTGCAGGGAAGCCTGATCACAGAAGAGAGGCTAATCTATGAACTCTGAGTGTGGAACTGATAGTGACAGTGAAAACACTTTCTAGTAATTCTAGAACCCTCTGTGTTAGGGATCAACCTACTGACAGCACAGCTGATTGTTACATTTGAAATGTAACAGAGAACACTAGATGCATTGCCAAACACTGTAATAACAGAAACTGTAATATAAGGCTCCCGCTTAGCATAAGGATTAATCCCTTAAAATGTATAGAATCCTTACTAAAAGGTTGTATCTCAATTTTAATCAGTTTTGCGGAAAAACAATGCCAGCCAGTGTGAGTGCCTGTTAGCTCATGGATTTAGGGATCTCTGTTCTCTCCCAAGCATGTTGCAGCTGTGTTTACACCAGCAGTTGAAAAAGATGTGGTGATGCTTCATGGACTCAAAGGAAGCAGGGGCTAACCTTCACCCAGGCGGTGTAGTGGCATGCTGTGATGGGTGGATCCCTACATAGTATATGAAATACATGACTAGGGTGAAGAAATGTGATTTTTATTTTCTCTTGAGCACTATTTTGGAGATTATGATCCTTTGTAGTAATTCTTGAATAATGAGTCTAAAATAATGACCAGTACACTTGGAGTTCAAGAGGTTGAGGCATAAATCTTCACTTTCCAGATATGTTTCGCCCTAATCGTGCACAGACAACCGCAGAACGATTTCAACATCAGTACAGTGTCCCTGCTCCTTTCTCTCAATGCACAATAACAAACCATTGAGCGAGAGGGAGAGTGCCCACACACAGTGCCCGATTAAGATCTTGTGGTTTATAGGACAATTTGGCCACATAAGTAGAATGCAAGAATGCATTTTGAAGAGCGCAGACTAGACTGATTTATAAATAAACCGCGCGAGGGGAAGAGAACATCCACCTGGTGCACAGTCACTTCACTGCTAGTGCAAATCAGCTGGGGAGGTCTAAACCTAAAGTCATTGTTATCGCTAGTGAGATAAAATGTAATTTTTCAATTTATTTCTTACTTGTAACTCAAACAAGAAAACAAGAAATTGCGTGTATTGAATGAAAAGTTATTTTTTTGAAGAAATAAAAACCAAAACATTTTGTCAAATTTTCAATGCAACGTCTAATGCAAATATAATTATTTGTGTAATACATTTTTTTGCATAATTAAGAATAGTTTATAATATTAACAATAATAAATGAAGCAAAATATAAAACCAGACAGAAATCAGATTTTTACATAAAACAGTATGAATGTTGATCCTAATTAAATTAGTACATGAGATCCTGCTGGTGTGGGTGACCTCTATTATTTTTTTGTTGTTGTTGTTTTTTTAGTTTTTTTTTTGTTAACTCATTCTTTTTTTTTTCTACTGCCCTCTTGTGGAGGCACAATGATTCTCAGAATTAAACTGTTAAGGACATATGCTTCAATTCTGCATTTTAAATAAAGAAATCTATTAGAAATTCATTCTGAATACCCTAATTTGGACTGTATTATTTAATTTATTCCAAATGACACGTGTCAGAGCTAAATAACCCAGGATGGCTCTGACTTTGACTACACACTTCTGTAACTTTAGTATAACTCAGCTTAACACCACGGCCCATGTAGTAATTGAATAACAAGTCTTACTATAGAACAAATGTGGGGTTTTAAGGGGGATTTTCTATTAAAGTCCTAAGAATAGTGCGCTAAACATTAAAGTGTTGTTGTGTGACCAGTACAGACGATAAATGATAGCCAGCACTAGTGGAATGTAATGAGTGAAGATGAGTTAAGCGCTCAGTTTAATTGAAATAATCAGCTGTTGAGGAGGCGGGGCCGGGGAAGTTATTTTGAAGAGTTTTGGACTGGAGCCAAGTTGTGGCCTCAAAGAGTTCTGGACAGCTGCCCCCACGTCCCACCCTGTCCTGACACACCGCCCGGCAGTGTCCTTGGCCTCGGTGTGAGGGAATGAAAGAGTGAAGGAGAGACAGAGAGAGAAGAGGATGGCATGAGAACAACTTGTACAATAATGCCCAGCTGCTGCGTGCCATAAGCCCTTCACCGCTACCATGTTTTCGCATTTGGTGTCAGAGCCATGGCTCAGATGCTAACTAGGCCGTGCACTTGATCAGAATACGACAGGAGACACGAGCCATGACACTGCGCACTCCCAGAAACCTGCTATCTATCTGTCTATCCATCTATCTATCCATAAACATATATGTATATAGATATATTTTATATATCTACAAATATTATCTATTTGGAATCATTTTGCTGTCAAGACAAAACTTTGAGTCTTCACTTGGATGAAATATGAACATGTAAACTGTTGTGTTTAAAGGAAGTTTTGTTTTCTGTCTTCTACTTGTTATCATTCTGGAGATACAAGGATTGCTCCTAACATAGATAATTTATTATAACTTGATTTCTGATGCTGTTCAGTGTTCCTAGTCATGTTTTTAGAATCCAAGCTATCTATCTATCTATCTATTTCTTTTGTTCTAATTAATGAACTCTAATAGTATCACAAATAGTATACAAATAGTATCAATAAAAGAAAAATATCAAATAAAAAAAAATCAAATAAAGGTCTGTATTCACCCTGCTTCTCATGGAGTCCCAATCCAGGTTTTTGTTTTAGCCAGTCATCCAAACCCAAAAGATTCCCAACCTTGTTCTGACAGTTGTACCTGCAGTGGATCAATGTATTTGTCTTGCCAGAGAAACAGACTTCACTCCACTGACTTCACTACACTGTCCTGCATGGAAAGCCAGACCATGTTGATTTTGGTGGTCTGGCTATTCTGGCGCTTCAAGAACGACCATTCAAGTTCAGGAATTCCAAACATTCTTGATGGAGAATACTGCACTGACTGGCATTTATCAGCAGAGAAACAGCCCAGCATGCCCACTTATGCTGTGTGTGTGTGTGTGTGTGTGTGTGTGTGTGTGTGTGTGTGTGTGTGTGTGTGTGTGTGTGCGCATGCAGACCACCCTCTCGTGCCTTCCCATATCTCCATTCCTAAGAAACACGATATCCTAAAAGTCTCACACTCCCAGTGTTTCAGTCACGCACAGGAAGGCAATAAGCATCACCAAGTCGTCTGAGATAAGCTAAAGTGGAAAAGAACTTCATCAGGGTCAGTGTGACCCTCTACAACATTCACTAGAGACCTGGACTGGACTGACCGACCCTACCAATATCACTCTGTTGAAAACACTTTTTTTATATAGCAATGCAGAATAAAGCCAATCGAATACATTTTTAACTATTGAATTATTGAATTTAATACATGATATGAATTTAATGTACAGTAAAAGTGTATTAATTAAATGCATGGTAAACGTAAACGTTCCCTTCAATGAGCTTCAAGATTAGGCCCTGTGTAAAGTGCCCGTTAAATCTTTAGAGTAAGTGCTGCTTTTGTTTTCAGCAAGGCTGTGCAATCCTCCAAAAATGCCCATAAATATGTTTTTAGAAGCTCTTGAGGGATAACTAATATGGATTTATATATAAACACACGATTTAGAAGCTAGAATATGACTACGGGGAAGTGAAACCATGGCGATAATTTTTACCAGAAAATGTGCAGACTGTCAGAATGTTATCAATCAGCCATTCGCTGGCCAGACGTTTTTTGGAGATTCTCTGGTTGTGAACATAGGATAACAACACTGTGGTTTTGGAGGAAGAGCAAAGTCCAATGCCAGTGCTCTGTTTAACAGCGGTTAAATAAATCAGCATTAAGTGTAAGTGTGGTCTGCCAAGAACAACAGCGAGCCACTGTGGATATGCACTTATGATAGTGATAATATGATTTCACATCGGCTGCTCGGGTCAAATAGCAGCGGTATTCATTTTCCCAATATCTGATTAGCCTGGTTAACAGCTTCACAGCAGGATGTCTAACATGTTGCAGACATAAAAGAAATTCTACGCTCTGAAAATATGGGGAACATTTTTATGTGCCACCTGTGAGGAGAACAAAAGGGGAAAAAATGAACGGGCTCAGTAATCGCACGGGTTCCGCAGCGCTGTATGTGTTCACTTATGTACATTATTAGTGTACATAAGGTGGGCATTATGCACATAATTCTCGTACATGAGGTTGCTGCTTCGAAATATGATGATAAGCTGGCAGTGAGAGCAACAGCTTCCTCCACCAGAAACAGAAAAAAAGACTCATGACTACAAGACACATCTTCAAGGCACAAGGTCTGCCTAGTTCTTCACAGATCTGGCATAATTCCATATAAATGTAGAATCTAAAGTCTGCTCTGCTATTCATTTTCCTCTACAGTTGCATTTACTAGGAAGTGAACGGCTTACACTCTTTAAGAAGTTCTGTTGTGCTTTTTTATTGAATTTAAGTACAGATGATACTGTCATTGCAATCAAGGCGTATGGGGTGGGATGGGATGGGATGGGATAGGATGGGGTGGGGTGTATTGGGGTGGGTAGGGCGCAATGGTGGGTTGAGGTGGGGTGGGGTGTGGGTGGGATGGGGGTATGGGTTGGCTGAAAGTGGCTGGGGTGGGTGGGAGGGGGTGGGCTGAGTTGGTGTGAGGGGCTGGTGATGGGATGAGGTGGGTGGGATGGTGGGGTGGCTGGGTTGTGTGGTGAGGTGGTGTGTGGGTGGTTATGGGGTGGGGTGGATTGGGGGTAAGGTGGGCGTGGTGATGGGAGGAGATGGGGTGGGATGGGATGGGATGGGATAGGTTGTGTGATTGGTGTGGGTGGGGTGGATTGGGGTGGGGTGAGGTGGGTGGTGGGATGGGATGAGATGTGGTGGATGGTACCAGGGGCAATTTTTAATGATATTCTATGTTATTACACCAAAAAATTCTTTATTTCCAGTAACCATCTTGCATGCACCAAGACATGTTTCACTGAACTGTATATAGCAGTAGTGCTGATGACCATTCGTACTTGTTTTTAACCACCAGGCCTTATAGTCATACTTTGCACAAGCACACAAGGTTATTGAGAACAAAAAACGATTTGAAAAAGTACAACTGATATCTGGCTAATGGAGACAAATGCAAGACTGTGTTGGTTTGGACATGTCCAGAGGAGAGGCGAGGATAATATTGGGAGAAGGTCTTTGAGGATAGAGCCGCCAGGAAAGAGAAAAAGAGGAAGGACAAAGAAAAGGTTTATGGAAGGTGACCCCTAAATGGGAGCAGCCAAATGAAGAAGAAGAAGAACTGATATCTGACTTGTATTCCAATCCATGGCTGATTTGAACATCATAATGCTGTATTATCATTACAATACTGCACTAGTACTGGATTAATTGCTGTTCTTCACTCGGCACTCTTTACATCACACAATGAGAATCGCTTAGAAGACTTTTTAAAATATAAAATAAATTCTATGTTAGCAGTGAGAAACGACAAATCAAGTCAAGTAGATTTTATTGCCATTACAGCCATACAGTGCAACAACGTTCCTCAGGGACCAACATAGGACTACAAGTGCAGACAGTAAAACATCCAGTGCAACAGTACAGATTACACACATCTGACACAGGGCAGAGACCTTGTATGAGTGTGATGTAAAGAATGCGGAGTGAAGAACAGCAATCAATACAGTACTAGTGCAGTATTATAATGATAATACAGCATTATGATGTTCAAATAATGAGGTCCAAAGACTAATCCTTATAAGTCATTGTCCAAAAGAGCAGATGAACATGTAAAGTTGTATAAATATGAATAATGGAGTGGATGAAATGCCAAAGTTTTACATTGTCTTAAAAGGTAAAACTTTAATTGATGTTTTGGAATAAGAAATAAAAAAAATGATTGTAATGACTGTGTTCATAATGACATAAAAGTAGCATTTATAGACAAGTGTAAAGCGTCAGATATGTCAGGCTCAACCTTGCATTATGTCAGTGGTCATAAAAGACTTTTTGTCATGCAGCCTTATGAATGATACACTAAAGTGGCTGATATCGGAAAAAAAAATTTTCTAAATAAGAAATTGTTGTTCATGTCTAGCCTGGTTACATAAAGGTTCATTAAAATGTCAAAGTATGTAATGCTTTCCCGTGGGCTCTCACAAAACCAAAGATTTCCAAATCCCAGCTGTGTGATATGAGACAGCTCCAGACACCAGTCCCACAAAAACTCTATTAGGATCATCGCCATACAGTGCAGGTTCCTTCACTCTGTCCAAAGCAGGAATAATCCCTTCCCATCACACTGCTGTCACCGATATCCATCTCTCACAGCTGAGCCCAGCACCTGTCCAGGGTTCATGAACTCTGGATCTTCTAATCTCGCCTGCGCAATCTGGAACTCCTGGTTATCTATTTTGTGACGGACCCACCTCTTGTCTGGAAAGGTGATGATCCCTTCTTCATCCATATCAGACAAGTCTGACGCACTTTCTGTCAAAGTCTGACATGCCAGTGGACATTGTCTGAGCATGCCTAGGCTTGGGACTCGGTGCACAAAAAGAAACCCGAGTAGAAACAATTGAGGCTCTAAATTTAGGCTTGGGATCAAGTGAGTGAAGCAGTGAATGAAATGTCTTTTAATCCACACGGGCAACTTCATACAGACCAAAACAACAAAGGTACAAATGGGTGTTATGGTGACCTTGAGAAAGAAAAGAACAACTTGGACCAGTGTGTGTGTGTGTGTGTGTGTGTGTGTGTGTGTGTGTGTGTGTTTTCCACCTTTTACAGGGATAGATTTCAGCAACCCCCCATCTTGCATAGAATAATGATTGTATGGATGAAAGAGACATCTTATTCGAGTCAATCCCACCCCTAGGAGCACAACCACTGGGTTATAATTTACAATCATTCTTTTTGCATCAGAATGCAGACCACTGCTTGATATTGCCATCCATTTTGATCTGAATCATAGTAGGAAGGTAAAATATATTCATGCAAAATAACTGTTTCTGCAAAATAGGATGAAAATATTGGTCTCGGCTCATAATCCATTTGTCCACAACACTAATTATTGCGCTGCTATACAAGTAACACTGAAACCCCCTTCAGCCGTCCCTTGTTACCTGGAAATTGAACAGAATTTACAGTGATATAAAATCCAGTTACACCCATTTGTGAATAGAATACGCATAACAATACAATAACATGAAATACAATGATCAGTCTGGGTTACGTAATCTAGAATGCAGGTTTCTTCGAATTTTATTCTACAAGTGAAAATAGAACAGCTTTTTTCCACATGGAAAGGGTATATATATATTTTATTTTTATTATTTTTTTTTTTTAGGTATATTTTTTTTATTTTTTGGTGAGAAATGGTCACCTGTTTCCCAGGTTTTTCATGGCATGGGTGAACGCATGCGTCTAGGTAAAATGTGTGTTGCAAAACAAAGCTCATACCAACTTAAACAGCGCGGTAATGTCTTGCAGGGTCCATTAGCATGAACAGCGTGAGTGGCTACACATGGAAACCACTTGGATAGCCCCTTATGAAAATAGTGCATTTTTAATGAAAGCCAGGAACACCAAAGCTGAGCTGAAAGCAGTGTCTACTGATGTTTCCCTCCAGCTAAGTCACATCAATTAGCTGTGTAGCCGAGTGATTTAAGGATGAACAAAGAACAAAATGAACTCAGATTCAGAATGTCGAGGGGATTTCTTAGTTCTTATCATCCTCTTACGAGGACTGCATGTTGTAGCCGTGGGAGGTGTTTTGGTGAGAGTCCATGTGTAACTGCACTCCAAATGTTGGAACAGAGACCTTTGATTTGCATTCATTTAAAGTAGTCGGATTATCCAAGTCCAGGTTTGCCCAACCATTGAAGTGCACTAAAAGATCGGCATTTTCTGAAATGAAGAAGGAACGAAGATAGAAACCAAGGCCCAGAAAATGGGCTGCAGGACCATTCAAAAGACTGGATAAAAGCTCATCTTGATTAATCGCCCTTCCCTGCCAAAACATAAAAGTACTTGCTGAGATTCAGTAGACTAAGTGCGTAGTGTAAGAGGGCACACAGAGTGTTTGATGTTAGCTTATCCTTGATCATTGAAAAGAAACCGAATGTCATTCCAAATCCAAAGCCAAATGTCAAAAACATTTGCTGCTTTTCACGTCTGCTGCAGCTCACTGGCCTGTCCTAGTCCAGGCAGAGCCAGCTGCGAGGGGGGAAAAGTGCTGGTGTTGAGCTGACTGCTGACGGACAGTCAGCAGTTAGCCAAGTCCACTAGGAAAAACAGAGGTAATGAGGTCATCTGATAGGGCCAACTCCAGAGCAGAGGCGGCATGATGATGGACATCTAGTCCTAAAGGAGCACTGAGGTCTAAGCCAGAGGAGATTGGAGAAAGACCTGAGGAGATATGAGGGATGAGGATTCCCACAGTTCTCTTTACGAACTTTGAGTTACAATATTTCGCGAGCCTTGTTTTCTCATCATGATTGATTGTCATCTTAAAAGTTTTGTTCCATCTCTTGAAGAACATGATCCAGGCCTCTTGGACTTTCAGTGATACAGTTCTGATTAGACTAGATTATTAGCATCTGAGAACAGGAGATAGAAACTGACCGGACAAGCAGTTCCAGCACACATGCTCTTTATACAGCCGTTTACAGATACACAAAACCTCCTCTGTATTGCAGAAACACAAATGATAAAGTTACAAAAAGAACAATATATTAATGGACAGGGAAATAATTGATGCCTTAGTTTAACTGCAAATGCCAACAGAGATGTTGCAAAGCTCCAAAAAATGATGAAAATAATGATGAAAATAAAAATGAAATAGAAGTTAAGGGGATTTATGGGCTAAAACCCCAAAGTGAAGTGAAGAACTTGGGTGAACAAGGGTGGTGGTGGTCTAGTGGTAGGATACTTGCCTATGGACCTATGGCTCAAGAGGTCCCAGGTTCGCCCAGGGACTGTCCCCGTAATCAGGACATGGAAGTCGCTCTGGATAAGAGCGTCTGCTAAATGTCTCAAATGTAAATGTAAGAACTGAAGTGTATACAGGATGGATTTATTGAAATCTGATGGTGATTTTAAGGCAGAAATTAGAGTACGCTGGTAAAATGAACGCCTATATAATCCGAGAACTGCTGAAATTTGCTGAAACATCGCACTCAGAGGGAAGCAAAGCCCGACACAGTTAAGACTGTCTTGACAAATGGCTCAACTTTCAGACATGAGATTTTCACTAATGGATCGGTTAGACTCCCTGTTTTCTCAATTACTGCTCATCTCTCAGCAGTTAATCTCCCTACACGATCAACACCTGATTGGCCATACTTGAAAGGTCTGGACTCCTTGAAACCCTCTTGAAATAAACACAGACAAAAGAGGCGGACAGATAGCTGCCTTGTATCCACAAAGGGGGCAACCTAGTAACCTAGTTTAAAAAAGAGAGAGAGAGAGAGAGAGAGAGAGAGAGAGAGAGAGAGAGAGAGAGAGAGAGAGAGAGAGAGAGAGAGAGAGAGAGAAAACCAAGACACTACAGGTCTGATAACTTCAGCACATGTGCATAAACAGATCTCCAGTGTAAAACCTGAAATACCTTATTATCTGTGATGCATAATGCAGAGTTCTCAAACACTGCCAGCGAATGAGAGCTGGCTTAACATGAGCCTGGGGACAGAAGCTGGATGCACCAATGTCCACTGCTGAGTCAACAAAATGAAAAAAAGGGAAAAGATCTTTGAAAAACACAGAGACTTGTTCCTGTCTTGGAGCTCCTCTGTATGTAAGTACACACAGCTTTCTAATTTAGACTATATAGGGCTTCACTCAGTTCATAGATTTATTTATTATAATAACGGATAGATAAGACAGACAGACAGACAGACAGACAGACAGACAGACAGACAGACAGACAGACAGACAGATAGATATAGGTTGCCTTTAAAAGACAGATGCGAATGATCATTGTTCTGAGAAGCAGCCTCTGCCCTGCTCATGTAGGAGTCTACACTCCAAATAATTTCAGGCTGATTTGGCTTCTGTGTGCTAAAAATGTGGGTACAGTAACAGTCTTATACTGTGGATTAAATTAAAGAAATTGGGGCAAATGTTTTAGCGCTCCAGGCTGCAAAGTGTCCTAAAGATACAAGGTTCTAGATAAAGAGGATCCTGATCATCTGGAATCATCATTCAGACGTAGATCACTGTGTGGATTAACCATCAAAAAACATGAGAGACAAAGTCTTTCCGGCAACTGTTCCTCAACGACACATTAAAAAATACAAATCTGGATCTTTTATAATGAAGAATAATGAAATAACCGGGTGGCTCAAGACTTTTTCACAGTGTTTTATGAAAATGTCTACATTTTTGTGACCCCACATAAATAATTCAAAATGAGCTACTTTTAAAATTCCATATACAGACCATATGAATTAAAGAGAAATTTACATATTTTGATAATGTTTACATCAAACATTGTTAAAAACTTCTTAACAGATATATAAACCTTAAAGATAACTGACATGCACCTTTATGAACACTTATAAAAGGGTTATTCCAACAACAGGCTGCTTTAGTCAATCTGGATGTCATTTCAACTAATGAACATATGACACTTTTGTCTCTACCATAAAAGCCATGATTTTTGGGTTTGTTAAACCACACGGTGACCTACATTTGAATCACATCTGAATCATCTAACTTAACGCATGTTAAGAAGTTACATGTCAAGAAGTTGCACTAATACTGGCTTTCAGTGAAGTCGTCCCAACAACGTATCTCTAGATAGTAGAGCATGACAGAACAGATTCAACCAAAAAAGGAAAATGACATGTAAAGTAGAATGAAGAGTAGAGCCATGTTAACTTTAATTGTTCACAGGAACACTAATGGCTCAAATGATATCAGGAACGTGGAGGAAATTGTGGAATGAAAAATAGGGTCTAAAATGGTCCTCTCCGTGTTTATGTTGCAAGGCCTGCAAGATTCTATCAGACCCAGTTCCACCACATACGCTGGAGAGGACTGTTATTTCTGCGCTGGTTATAGCAGTAGACTGAAGACTTGCTTTGTCCCTAGCACTTACCCCGATCCCACTTTTTGTGTACTCAGGGGTAAGGGATGGGTGTTAGGTTAGCGGGACAGGGCAAAGTGTGGGTCAACACAGGATAGAAACACTCCATATAGATTCAGGGTAAGCAGGTTTCTGATGACTGAATTGGTAGATTGGTAAACTCTTTCTTCTCCTTTCGGTTGTTCCTGTTTAGGAGTCGCCACAGCGGATCATTCGTTTCATTTCTTCCTGTCCTCTGCATCTTCCTCCATCAAATCGACCAGCTGCATGTCCTCTCTCACCACGTCCATAAACCTCCTCTTTTTGCTCTTCCTCTTTTCCTCTTTCCTGGCAGCTCCATCTTCACCCTCAACTCAATACAATCCTCGTCTCTCCTCTGGACATGTCCAAACCAACGCAACCTTGCCTCTATAACTTTGTATCCAAAACTTCCAACCTGAGCTGGTCTCCTAATATACTAATTTCTAATCCTGTCCATCCTCGTCACACCCAATCTCAGCATCTTTAACCCTGACACCTGCAGCTCCGCCTCCTGCCTTTTCGTCAGTGCCACCGTCTCCAACCCATACAACATAGCTGGTCTCACTACTGTCTTGTAAACTTTCCCTTCCACTCTTGCTGGTACCACTCCAATCACTCCAGCAACATTTCTACACCCATTCCATCCTGCCTGCACTCTCTTCTTCACCTCTGTTCCACACTCGCCATTACTCTGAACTGCTGATCCAAAGTATTTAAATATAGTAAAGTAGTGCATGCAAATGCCTACATTTATGTGACATCACTAAAGCTTCAGGCGGAGCTTATTCCAAACAGGCCACCAAACATCATTTTTACTGATATTTTTCTGTCATCAGCAAGCTGGTGTTGGTCTAGTGGTTAGGGCCACAGGATCGGAAGATTGGGGGTTCAAACCCCTTACCAGTAGGTTGCCCTGAGGTACCCTTGAGCAAGGTACCGTCCCCGTCACTGCTCCCCGGGCACTTTCATAGCTGCCCACTGCTGCACGGTGTGTGCATGGGTTAAATGCAGAGATCCAATTTCGTTGTGGTTCACTGTGTGCTCGCAAGGACAAGAATAGTCACTTTCACTTAAACTGGAAAAAGTCTGTGTACAGTGTTTTATACATAGATGATGCTTAGAGTAACCAGCAGGGTGTAGTAATGACTTTAAGTAGACCCTGTGTGAAGGTGGCAAGCTATTCAAAGCAACTGATGCACACATCCGTAAAGTGTTAACCGTTTTTCTCGCTTTCCCTCGTTAAATTTAATGGCAATTTTCCATGTCACCTCTAACTCGCAATAAGAAACCTAACACAATCTAATCACTTCCATGCCCTGCACTGAGCTTGGAATTCAGTGGCATACTGGAATTTTGTGACCTACAGCACACACGTTATGTCAGACTTTATCGTGGGGGAATTCTGAATACAGGCCAAGTAAATGCACATCCATTATTTCTGCCCCGATCACCACAACACCTCAAGGGTTCAAGACTTAATGGTCCCAGGATCAGAAGGTCATGGGTTTAAATTCCAGACCAGTAGATTGCCCTGAGGTTGCCATGAGCAAGGTACCGTGCCCATCAGTGCTCCCTGGCCACTTTAAATAGCCACCCCCAGCTGCACGGTGCGTGGGTGAAAAGCAGAGATTGAATTTCATTGTGTCTCACTGTGTGCTGTGTTTCACAATGACAGTAAGAGAAAAAAGTGTAATAATTATAGGAATTATAAGAAAATCAGTCAGTCATTTCCTGCCGCTTGTCCCAAGTGGGGTCGCGGGGGCATGCTGGAGTCCATCCCAGCTCACACAGGGCGGAGGACTGGGGACGCACCCTGGACAGGTTGCCAGCCCAACGCAGGGAGGAGCGTGACGGGGACGGCACCTTACCTCAGGGCAACCTACTGGGAAGGGGTTCGAACCCCCGATCCTCCGATCATGCAGCCAACGCCCTAACCACTAGGCCACTGCTGCCCCTATAAGAAAATCTTTTATTTACAAACCCACATTTGGCCTGGTTTAAAAGTTGCAATATGATTTCAAAGTGCCATTCATGGAAAGTAACAACTCTTCATTTTTTTTCCATGCAACAACTTTAAAGGGACAAGTCGAGTGTTGAACCAACCTCCTAAAGACACATCAGACCACAAATGTATAGTGCTGCTCTAGAAACAGTTTTATTCCAGAATGGATGAAGCCTTATTTTTGCATGTCCCAAAGTTGCACCGTTTCAGGTCAGTGGGGATGTGGTCAGTAGGGAAAATAAGGGGAGATGAGAGGGATGCCATACCCCTCGTCAGATTGACAAAAACTACTCACTTTGTTCTCTGAACTGGATGTGACATTAAAAAAAAAACCCACTTTAGAAAGCAGCTTTGGCCTTTCAACAACCAAACACAGCCCTCTATTAAATGATTTTAACTGATTGCACATTCAGCCACTCCTTAGGAGATCTTGAGAGGGGGCGAACAAGGGAGCAGTGAAAGGAAGAATGCATGAGAAATTAACTTCATTAAGACAATCACTTGTTCAAAAAGCTGTTAATGCAGTGAAGGCCCAAAGTACTGCAAGCGTTATTGGCAGCTGGTAGATGGGTGTCTCCAACCATCCACACCAGGACCTGCAGCCACTACCCGTCCTGCCCCTGGGCTGTTTATTTTCAAAAGCGAAGAATGCACCCCACCTCTGGTGCAGTGAAACAGTGTGGGTTTACAAAGCTAACTTTAATAAGATGTCCGATGAGAGACAAGGGGGTGCAACACAAGTGGCCTGGGACCTTGAGCGTGTGTGTGTGTGCCACCCACAAGGCCAGAGAACAAGCGCTCTCTGAACGCACCCACAGCAGAAGAATGGGGTATGTCAGCTTTCATACTATTGGCATGTTGGAAAAGATGGACACATTTCAATTCAAATAAATTAAACCCTGCTTTGAACCCTGCTTCACTGACATCATATACGCTGGCATGACAAATTATAGGTATTTATATAACAGTGTCATGTTACCATTAGTAGTATTTGTCAGAGATACTTTCATCTATCATGCTATCATGAAGTGATGACATCTGTGATGGACTGGCGACCTGTTCAGGATGTTTCTCTGCCTCTGCCCATTTGCACTGGGACAGGCTCCAGCACATCCCATGAGCATGGTTAGGATAAGCGGCTCGGAAAATGAACAGATAGGCAGCAAATGCATATCACAGGTAATTGCACTTAAATGAACATGACTTATTAAAGGACATAATCTGTCGTGACAAATTTTGACAGCATGTGACATCTGGTATGATAAGCACAGGTCAATGTGGCAGTGTTAAAGTAATGTCTTTTTAAGTGTATTTGCATACTCGTTTGTTTCCATGACAATCACATATCACTACTTTATAAATATGCTTTTGCTCAGCAAGACAGCAAATAAAACCTGTAATACAAAATAAATAAATACCATGAAATAAACTGTTTAATAAACACAGCACGGCACACAGTGAACTACAATACACCGCCTCTGTATTCGACCCATACACACTGTGCAGCAGGGGGCAACTTTTTAGCAGGAGCAGTGATGGGGACAGTACCTTGTTCAAGGGTACCTGAGGGCAACCTACTGTTCCGCGATTCAAACCCATGACCTTCTGATCCTGGGGCTAGCTCCCTAGCCACTAGGCCACCGCTGCCCCTGCGCTGCAGAGTGATGGGGGAGAGGGAGGGCCTTGGTACCATTGAACTAACAGGGGATACAAAATGGTTCCTCGGTCAAGTTCCAGCAGAGTTTGCTCTCTTCCATTTGTTTCCCCTTGTTTTAGCAGGGTATCCACCCAACTCTGGAGTTCTGAACAGAATGACATTCTTGCTTGCTTCCTGCCATTTGTACTAAAAAGCATCTCAATTAAGAAAAAGTACTGAAATTATTCTATTAGTGACCCTCGCTGCATGAGCATCCAGGAGAACTGCATCCATGCCCTTTTATCACACACCAAACATGCAAGAAACACCCATCTGAGTCAAACAGGATGAGACAAAAATGGTGTACATGTCCAGCTAAAAAGGGTCATTCCCGGTTCCTGGTGGCTATCGTGGCATGAGGAACCGATCTAATTGCACAACTTCCGAGAGGGATATTACACGCTCAACACATGCTACCAAGCCCTTGCAGGATATTTTTAAGCCAGACCTTTTAGAGAGATGAAAGTAAATACAGTGCTATGGTCATCAGAACCATCTGCCACACCCTACAAACTCTCCGATTACTCGCTGCCTCTAAAAAGTGACTTTAGACTGAGAGTTCCCACACCTTTACTTCCATTTTTTACAGGTCATTTACACTGGAATCAGTGGCTGGAGTGCTATTTATCAGTTATATCATAAGCAGGCTTAGTGGAATGCATGCAAGGGGATAAGAAATGTATCTAGTCATTCTGTCTAGTCTAAAAGCTTCTGAGATGTAATTATATAGCATGCTTTGGAAAGGGAAGTAAACAGTGTCATGAAATACTCGTCACATTCTTCAAGCAGCATAAAACATGAGGACGATGTTACATACAGGCTCATATTTTGAATTTTTCTGCAGTTTGTGTGGTTAATGTGTGGTTGGTTTAATGAGCAAAACAAGTGTAATTCACTTTTATTACCAGTGTTTAATGTTGTTCATGACATTTGAGGTCCACTTAAAATATTAGAGGGATTATACATACCACAATTGTACATAATTTATTTTTAAATTTGATCAATATCAGACCTCTCCAACTGGCTCCCTTTAAGCCTGATACATGTTAATGAGCTATGTTCTGATTGGCCTCTTTGTTTTTGTGGCAGTCTGAATGGACACACTTCAATATGAATAGGTCGGACTAATGTTTAAAGCCAAATAAGCAGATGTACATATAAATGTTAATAAATTAAGTCAGAGGCGCACTACAATCAAAATGTAGTGCAGAGCTTGTTTGTAAGTTGCTTCATTACTCTTGTTGCATTTAAGCGACATGTAAATATCCTTCCAAAGCCTAAAAATATTCCTTTTTTTTATCGCAAATGATCTCTCAGAAGAGGGATCACAAGCTTTTTTGTTGCTCTAAATAAATCGATCAATAAGTCATTACAAGTGCCTCGGAAAATGTCACAGCACATCCAACAACAAAGGCAGCATGGAGCTTCTTTAACATAGTGCTAGAAACCATGGTAGCTCATGCACTGATCCACTTTCCTCATGCCATTTTTGAGCAGCATGAGCTGGCACGCACCTCCAGATTTAAAGGGCACAGAGTGGGGAAGGTTCCTGTCAGCATCAGAGGCGAAACAATTTGCTTCATATTTCCCCGAACTTCCCTCTCCATTTTGCCCTTCATATGTGATTTTAATACGCATGGAATGGCTGGAATGTGCATGTAAACAGTAAGGTTTGGAAAGTGTAAGTGACTACTTGTCATTGTGAAATACAGCACAGTGAAAACAACATCTGCTTTACATCCACACACACCTGCAGCGGGGGGCAACTATTTCAATCGCCTGGGGAGCAGTGATGGGGACAATACCTTGCTCAAGGGCACCTCGAGGCAACCTACTCATCTGGGATTCAAACCCACAACCTAGCGATCCTGGTGCCTAGTCCCTAATCACTAGGCCACCGCTGCCCACCGGCACAATTTTAGTCCAAGTGAATGATATGTGTTGAAACCGTTATTTTATATGTTTACAGCAAAATTACTTTATTTATTTATAATTATATACTCAAATCTTCAGTTGTAAAGTCTCTGCTTTCTGTCTGTCATTAAATAAACTGCACCACACCTTGTTTGCCTGCATCCAGAGTGGTCCTTTGCATTTGCGGTGAAAAGAGCAAGGAAAGACAGCATCACTTTAGCTTGACGAATTTGGATAACAGGCTTTCAAAAGGGCCGAAACTTGCAAAGTGCCAAAAGAGATCCATGGATGTGAGGCGGACAAAGAAAGTGAATGACGGTGAAGGACTCTGTCACTCACTTTCTTAAGCCCAACCTGCACGAAATTCACACAAGCAACAAAAGAGACGAAGGGTGATAACAGCCAGAGGGACTCGTTTGGCATGTAGAAACAGCCGCCTCAGTCAACAGCTCATTAAGACATTCTCACTCTCCCATGCCAAACAGTGTTGACTGCGCAAAACAAGACTGAATGTAGACCACCTGCATCGCTGGTCGACAGCTTACCAGTGGAATTACCCAGTGACTGAACAAGTGTCCCTGTGGTAACCAAATATGGCCAGAAATTTTCGGCACATATCCTTGACCACTGGATCACAAATATCTGCAGCTGGATTCGTTTTCCCAAACACAATCATTAGGACACATGCTCACCACCATGATATCAATCTGTCTGCACCAAAACTGTACAATGATGCTTTCATGCTTTCACTGAAAAACTGCATTATTACAGATCCATGCAGGTAAAAAAAAAATGTCTAAACACCCCTTCGAATAAGATATAATGGGATTCCTCTGCCACACAACAGTCCATGGTGTTGAATATCGGTGTTCAATGTCAAATGTTGTAAGCAGAGTGTGGTGTGCAGAGGAAGTGTGTTTTCTGTTCTCCAATATGACTGGGATGAGTGGGGTGGTGTGGATTCTGGGGAGGCTACAGATGTGTAGCAATCGCATTTTTGTTTACGTATAAAAAACGAATCATATAATAATGATTTCTGCTGCAAAGTGGGTCGAATTCCATTTCACCCTAGGTTTCAGAAGAAACACAGGGCGATCAGGTGTCTACAAATGTTACAAGCCTACAAACCAATAAATGACAGTAAGATATTTCTGAACATGAGTTCTCATGTGATCACATGATCAAATATGTTGATTCATGTCCCTCGTTCGGCATGCAGTTGCGAAAGGAAACTGCAGTCTAGAGCTAGGTTTAATCCCTGTCCAGGAAACCAACCCATAGCATGTAATTTCATTCATCAGCAGCACAAAATAGCCAGTATAAACAGTCGGACATATAGTTTATATATATTCTAACCCTAACCCTCAATCTTAAGCACAAAGCGGTTTGACATACAGGTCATTGCTGAAGAGCTGCACCGTTACATGGTTCGATGTTGCTACACACAGCAGCTGTTAACCCGCAAAACACTTTCATATGAACTGTAATGCTGAAATATCTGTGTGCCCTGCGATGGACTGGTGCCCTGTCTGGGATGTTTTGATGGATAATTTCTGTACATTTAATCCAAAAACTATTCACTCAGTTCTATCAACTTCATCAGCAGTGCAATTTCAATAGCTGCATCTGTTGTGGAGACAAAAATACTCCTCTCTCTCTCTCTTCCTCTCTTTCTCTCTCTCTCTCTCTCTCTCTCTCTCTCTCTCTCTCTGTGTGATCCTGTCGGCCACACGATTCTGGTTTCAGGTGGCTGGCATTGCTTCTAAAATGAAAGAGGCTCACCTTACAGTCCGGAGCCACTGTCGGTCCTTCAGAGGCGCTACCCACACAAACAAACAGAAACACACCCATGCAGGCCCCTCACACACACACACACAAACATGCTCACCACTTATAAACAGTAGATGATGTGTTTTCTTGTCCATAACCTTGATCTTCTGTCTAATTCACATAAATCATGAGAAGAGGAACTTTCAGAGAGAGAGAGCAAGAGAGAGAGAGAGAGAGAGAGAGAGAGAGAGAGAGAGAGAGAGGAGTGAGCGAAATAAAAGTGGGGGCAGGAAGAGACTTAATGGGGGTTTGGGAGAATGAGAGCAAGGGGAAAGGAAGATGGACTCTTGGACAGCGAATGCTGCATTAGCATCTCTCTGAGTGCTCATGGGAGACATCGAGAGATGGCCTGTCATTAGTGGAGCCACTAGGGAAAGAGAGAAAGAGATTAGATTAAATTATCAAAAGACTGACAGACTGAATCTGACTGTTGGGCCCATGCTACCAATAAGGGAGACATAGAAGAAAGAGTGTAGCATCTTACAGGCCGGAAATCCATATTCTACATTTCACTCATTTCACCTGGATTCTTTAAGAAGGACAATTGTAAGTCAGTGCTGATTGCTAGGTTTTTTTACAAAGAAGTTAAAAACAGTCCAATTCACACCGGCATGTTTATTTACCATCTCCTCTGTGTTGTAGACTGCACTGCATTCACCTACTGAATGTTAAAAGTCATTCTCGTTAACTACCCTTAAAGAAACCCTCTGTCAGCAGCACATGGTCTGCTACCGCAGACAGTCATTTCTTACACTTACTAAAAGAACTATAAACCTGAAACACAATTAGGGCATTTTTAGCCCTACAATTGCTGTGGTCTGCAGCAGGGAATAAGCTGTAACTATGTTGTATAATAATGTTGCTTCCGTCTCACACAGCATCATACTCCTGTTTAGTTCGGATGTGATTAAAAAAGGTGCAGCGGTCCAGGTTGGTTCAGGTTGCTTTCTCATCAGCAGAACTGCTAATAGATTTTGCCAGATGAGCAATATTTTTGGGGGGGGTCTCAAGCTGATTATTTAGTTGAACTGAACTGAATGAACTGAACCAAGGGGTCAAATACACTTGTTAGAATTGCATCACTGCAAATTTGTGCCATCTATTAGAATTAGGCATTAAAGTTGCAAATAGCAATGTTTTATCTGAAGCTTCTTACAGACATTAGCATCTATTTTACTGTGTAGCATTTCTAGAGTGACTCCTGCCACTGCGATAGAAACTCACTGGTTCAGCTGCTGATTGTTGTCACTGTCTATATTTATTTATTCATTTAATTTTGGAGCGAATATATTTTCATGAAAGAGTGAGGTGCAGAATACCAGAAGAATTGGAAACGTATGATCCGCTGTGGCGACCCCTTAATGGGAGCAGCCGAAAGAAGAAGAATTTTATTGTTTATTGAATTTTATAGAACAACGGTATTTATATAATTAGGCTGAGGAACAAGGATTGACAGAAATCTGCATAACAAGTGCAGAGATTTGGATTACTATGAATTTTGATTCTATCTCATGCATTTTCCCCCCTACTTACCATGTACAAGATGCTCTTGCTTCACTCAGGGACCTAAGTCTATTAGCTTCTCCAGGCTTAGAGAGTGAGTAAATTATCAAAAAAGAACGATAAGATCTCAGCTTGGCATGTACAGTGAAAAGCCAACGTCTGGTTAAAAGAGCTTTGCTATCGGTTTAAAATGAAGATGTTCCTACAGATAAATTATGAGATTGTGAGAGAAACTGAGGAATTGTTGGTTCCCACCTCAGATGCCCTTTTGTATTGAGGCCAGGACAGGAAGAAGGAGCAGGAGAGACAGGGTCCATCACTGTCAAAGGCAGGACAGAACATCATTAGCAGACAGATAAAAGAGGCTCCTTCAAGTCTGTGATTTGTCTGTTAATCCTCTGCAGCAAGCTTAATTGACTGTGCTTTCGGTGATACAGGCTGAGATCATTCGTTACAGTACATTTAGAGGGAGCAGGGTTTTTTTTTTTGTTATTGGTGCTGCTGCAAGTGGTGCTGCAAGTAATAGTTGTGTTTATTTTGCACTGGACTTGAGTCAAATTGCAAAGTACACAGTGATGCATAGAATCTCTCAGACCAAGCTTTGCTCCCACTAAGAGGTTGCACACCGATGTCCATTCAGAGTGTGTTCTCATCAATACTGTAGAAACATCTCAACTTTCCAGCCTTTAATACATTCAATACTCTGAATGTGAGCTTAGATCATTATCCTTAACTTGCATTAAACCTGCCTGCAGAGAAACAGAAGATCTACTGATGCAAAAGATAAAAACTAGGCTGGAAAATTGTGTTTTTTCTTAAACTGCATGCGGGGGAACAAAGAGTGACGAAAAACTGACAGAAGATGCTAAAAAAAATTGGGTTATTTGGATAAATGCAGTTGCTGTCTCATGCACTTGTGGACCCCAATCCTTAGTTGTTATAGAGGATGAAATAGCTTGTATCAACTGATGCTAAAGTTTTGATCAATAATTAATTGGCCTTTATAAATATTGGAATCTAGTTATCTGCATCAAGACCTCACATTCTCTGTGGTGCGCATCCTAACACCTCAAGTATAGCCCTAATACATCCCCATCATACCTTTACATGTCCCATTCGGTTCCACTCTCTCCTGTCTGTTTCACACTCTATTGGACATCCTTTTAACACACACACACACACACACAC